>OX578277.1:1200000-1524715 GCA_951217055.1 Gerris lacustris | reverse complement strand
GTTTATACATAACTATAGCTGGATTCCCGTGCCTCGGCAAGTCTACCGAGTCTGTCATTGCTTACTAGCTTACCTAAGGTAACGCACGCTATTGTAATCAAAATATTTTGTCTCTGATTTTAACTAAGTTTTTAAAGTCATTAGTCATTGTCATTAGTGACAGACTATTTCAACGGACGGACGGATTTCTGTAAGACAGAAATCCGTTTAAAGGTGGGTTCATAGCTAGCGGATACGTAATTGCGGAGGCCCGAAGAGATTCATCTATGACAAAGCTTTTGCGGCGCCGCAAAAAGTTGGTTCCAAACCAACATTTTAGCGGAGCCGCTAAACCTGTATGAAACCTCCACTTCGTCCTCTGCTTGTTTCCCTTCTGTATTTATACAATATTTAAATTGTTTTATTATAATATATTTGTATCTGTTCCTACAATAATTTTTATTATATCTGTATTTATCTACTTTTTGTTATCAGTGTTTTATCTTTATCTGCGTATTCTATCTGTCTTTTTATACTTGTGTTTATTATATCTGTTCCTACATTATTTTTATTATATACCTATTTCTTATTTATACATATCAATATCAATATATCTTTATTTCCACTTCGTTCTTTAAGCACATTAATATACAAAAAATAAATGACAAATTTTACATAAATATTCCTGGTTTTTTTTTTTAGATTTGAAGTGAGAGCCCTCAATAGCAATGGATGCTAGAGCGATGGCTCTGCCTTTAGTTTTTTTTTTTTTTAGTATATTTAAGATGGAAAAACCGCAAGTTAAAAAGTCAGATACATATGAATACAGAGAGTAAAAAATTAACAGTTACTATATAAATATACAAGATTTCAACAATTGTTTATATAAGTAATGGATGGTTATTAATATGAAAAGTGCAATATGGGATAGTATGTGAGGTATGTGTACACTATAGTTTGTATGTTGGATTTTTTTTTTTTTTAATTTTGATATTCGTTATTGAGTTCCTTTGTCTTTTTTATAAGTGTGCGGGTTTAAAGGTTAAATTAAACAGCTGTATACTGATAAAGAAGTCAGAGTAACAGAGGTATATAGTATTGATGTATCAACTATGATATGATTATTTATTATTAATTTATTGATTCGATTATAATTTAAATGTTTATGTATTCCAACATAATATGATATACAGGGTGTCCCAACTTAAGTCTGCCAAAAAGAAGGGGCATATAGCGGACCCTAAAAGGAGTCAAAAATGTTATATTAACCTATGTCCTTTCGGGCTTCGTTTTCTGACTGGCGCCATTTTTAAAAATTTTGGGCTAAGCTTATTTTTTTACACTTAAACAAGTGTATCTCGAGAACAAAGCGGGATAGCTCATCATTTTAGGTATCGTCGAAACCCTAAAAACATTTGCTAAAAGAAATGTTATTATCAATTTTCATTTATTTTTATTCCTTTTGGTTCAAATTTAGCTCTACATTTTTTTTAAAAAAAAAATCAAAAAATAAAGAAATTTTTGACGGCCCATAGTGCTTAAACTAGTTACATCTTGAATTGTCCAGGTAATGGAAAAACTTCTTTATTTAATAAGCTTTCCATGGATACCAATATTATTGTATGTTAAATGGGGAAATTTTTACGTTATAGGCACATTTATTGAAAAAAACTAATGTAAATATGAGAAAAAATTACTTTTTATTTAATATCTCCTCTTTTGAACGGTATAATCATTTGACTCGACTTAATCATAATCACTTTCAAAGTAAATGTGTGATGAAATAACTACTGTTGACTATTTCTAGTAGCCTGCAGTATGACCAATAACAGGGGGGGGGGGTGGGGGGGGGGGGGCACCTTTCCCTCTTGTAAATAAGTATACAAAAGCATGTAACCTAAAATTAAAGCTGAAAACTGCTTTTTATTTTATTTATTTTTTTTTTTTTAATAAAGATATAAAGAGTTTGGAGGAGCAGAATTTTTAATTTTTTTTTAATACATAACAATAAAAATAATAACTACAATTTTAACAATCAATTTTATTTTATAAATGAAAAAGCAAACATTTTAGCGGAATATTTAAATAAGGATTAACAAAAGGTAATAATAAGAAAGAACATTAACAATAATAACAACATTTAAATACTAACTACTTTGAAATACCAATTTACTTTGAAAGTGATTATGATTAGTCGAGTCAAATGATTATACCGTATGTTAAATAGGAATTTTTTTTACGCTATAAGCACATTTGTTGAAAAAAACTAATGTAAATGTGAGAAAAAATTACTTTTTCTTTAATCTCTCCTCTTTTGAACGGTATAATCATTTGACTCGACTTAATCATAATCACAAAGTAGTTGGAATTTAAATGTTGTTATTGTTAATGTTGTTTCTTATTATTACCTTTTGTTAATTTTAATTTTCCGCTAAAATGATTGTTTTTTCTTTTATAAAATAAAAAAAGGAGGCCCGTGGTTCAATCTGGGGTCCCGATGCTGGGGTCTATTTTTCTCTGTATGTCTCCCGTAGTTAATGATAATTATAATTTGATTTTAATTTTAAAAAAAGCAGTTTTCAGCCATAATTTTTAATTTTGTATACATATTTAAAAAAGGGAGAGGTCCCCCCCCCCCCCTGTTATTGGTCATACTGCAGGCTACTAGAAATAGTCAACAATAGTTATTTCATCACACATTTACTTTGAAAGTGATTATGATTAAGTCGAGTCAAATGATTATACCGTTCAAAAGAGGAGATATTAAATAAAAAGTTTTTTTTTTCTTGTTTACATTAGTTTTTTTCAATAAATGTGCCTGTAACGTAAAAAATTTCCCTCTTAACATACAATAATATGGGTATCCATGAAATGGTTATTAAATAAAGAAGTTTTTCCACTGCCTGGACAATTCAAGATGTTAACTAGTTTAGGCACTATGGGCCGTCAAAAATTTATTTATTTTTGGATTTTTTTAAAAAAAAAATGTTTGAGCTAAATTTGAACCAAAAGGAATAAAAATAAATGAAAATTGATAATAACATTTCCTTTAGCAAATGTTTTTAGGTTTTCAACGATACCTAAAATGATGAGCTATCCCGCTTTGTTCTCGAGATACACTTGTTTAAGTGTAAAAAAATAAGCTTAGCCCAAAATTTTTAAAAATGGCGCCAGTCAGAAAACGAAGCCCGAAAGGACATAGGTTAATATAACATTTTTGACTCCTTTTAGGGTCCGCTATATGCCCCTTCTTTTTGGCAGACTTAAGTTGGGACACCCTGTATATGTATATTAAGATATTTTGGTTTTGAAATATGCTTTTAATTTATTTTTATATATTGCATATGATTGAAATTGTTTCATTTCTATGGGCAGTCTATTGTAATAGAGCGGACCAAGATATTTGGGATAGTTCTGTAATTTTGATTTTTTACAATAGGGAGTTATAACGATGTGATTGAGTCAAGTAGTCATGCTGTAGGAATGCTTTATCTTTTCCATAGTAGTCAAGAAGAACACTCCTCTCATGTAAGAGCTGTACTGGCAAAACAGAGAAATCCTTAAAACATTTATCTGTAGCATATCGGACGGGCTGATTAAGACATATTTTAATTATTCTTTTTTGTAAAATTTCTACTTTAGATAGATGTATAAATATAATAATATAATAATATAATATAATAAAGAATAAATATAATAATATTTATTTTTGTTACTAGGCAGCAAAATGGAATTTTGCTGACAAGATTTTAAGTTTTAGTTCTGAGCCGAAGGCGCGGATAGGCTAAACAAATTTACTGCCGAGACGAAGCCGAGACAGGGAATTTACTATTTTACTGACGTGGCGAAGCCGAGTCTAAGGTGTAACCGAAGCAGGTAATCTTTAAACGAGTCAGGAATGTCTCCTTTGCTGCATAGTTACATACAATATTTTATATCTACTAACGGCAGAAAAATACACTAATTATTATATTCCCTTGTTAATATATAAAAGATTTAAAGAAATGAAAGTTGTAAAAAAACGAAAGTTTGAAGCATCGAGATATCAAAGCAAAGGCAAAATGAATTCAGTGTTGCCTCTTTTTTTTTTTTAACAGCTGTTTTTTATCTCAATTTTTAGCGATTTATTTGAATAATTACTGTAAAATACTAAAATTTGTTTTATTACTATAGTTATTAAAGTTATTTTCAAAAAAGATAAAAATATGTAAGGTAGAATAATAACAAGATTGTATTATGTCTGTAACAGAATTATAATATTGAATTAGATACAATTATACAAACATTGTTATAGTTCCAAATAAATAAATACAATACAATATTGGATAGTAAATAATATAGACAAACATACCTGTAACAGAATAATTAAATTACAAGCTATTAAACACCTCTTAATAGATCTCATGAACTAACTGCACAAAATAGTCAAATATAAAATAATAAATAATATCTGTTAGACATCGTTGTCCTAGCAACGATGTCAATCTAAATAAAAACAAAACAAAACAAATAACTGACAGTTATTTACAAATATTTAGCAGATTATTACGCTTAAATATATAAAAATGAACAATGTGGGACAGTACATAACCTGCGATGTAGTAACCTTTTTTTAGTAACATTTTCTTAAAATTTTGCAGCCTCTTTGTTATTTTGCTGACACTTTGAACTTTTGCTGACACTCTGATATTTTGCGCTGATACTTTATTATTTTGCTGCGTGTTTTTTTGTTTTTTTTTTGACATGTTACAAAAGAATCAAGAAAAATGACATTTTGCAGATTTAAAACACTACAACAACGCTTAATTTTGCTGCCGTGAGTAGATAAAAGTCCAAATATATAATCTTATTATACAAGATTTTTGTAAGCAAGAGAACTAAATTCAAGTTGAAAAAACGATGTTATAATTGGCTTTGTTTATAACCTGACCGACCGAAACTAGAGGGGAGGGAAAAAGCGACTCCGGCACGGCGGCTCCCCGAAGATTGATATTGTTATCTATATAGCCCCCACAGATCCGCTAGCTGTGAACCCATCTTGAGACACATCAAGGAACATTTTTGGTTTCGTTTCTGTCTGTCGCTCAAATTTTGCCAACCAACATATCCTAAAAACTACTGGTCCAAAATTAATTAAATTCGGATGGTTCGTCATAATAAGGCCACTGTTGGCACACTAAATTTCAATCTTCTGCGCCCATTTGTTTCTATTGCACATGCGCACAATAATAATAATAATAAAATCTCCACATTATTGCTTTACAAGATTGAATATTTTAGTTAAATTCAAATTCATTTTAATAACCGGCATCGGCTATTTGCTGGGGCACCTCATTTAAGGTTGTTTTGAGGTTACTTAAATATAAAATAAATAAACAGAAATTCAAAACATACATATGAAATAAACAGGTCAAGTGTGTGCTAGTCAGCACACAGCGAGGGTCCGTAGGCCACCACACTGTATAGTTTAAGTAGTACCCTATTGATGGTGTTTTTTAAAATGCTAAAAAGCTTACTTTGAACTATCCTATGGGTCTGATATTCTCAAAACACATAAACAAACTTCCAATAAAGTATTCTTTTGCCACTGAACCGGACTACAACCATATAAATATGTACGTCGAAAAGACCATAGTTATAAAAAAGCGTATTTTGTCAATAAAAATTAAATAATATGTTTTTCGAAATTTCCAAAAATTGGTATCTTTACTTTTGAGAATGATCAGGAATTTTTTCAAATTTTTTGCACTTCACATAAGCGAGATAGAGGGGGGGGGGGACACGTTTCACACCCACTTCAAACTCGCCTACACTCGCACTATCAAAGTTAAAACCAAAGAATTATATATTTTTGTAATCAGCTCGACGTACCCTTTCATATGATACCCCTCACGGTGTCGAAAAAAAAAAGTAAAATTTTTAACCCTTAAGTTTTTTTACCGTAATTTTTTTGAGAAATATTTTTTTCGTCGCTATATTTTTAAAATATGTGGGTAGGTACAAGACACATACATGCCAAATTTCAAAGTGATCGGACGAAAGGTGTAGCCGTGAGAGCAGGCGACAGGACGGACGGACAGACACACGCAGGAAAATATATGGGTCCTTGGTTTTGCCTACGGTCCCTAAAAACAAAATAATAATAAAACCGTATTTCACACACAAATTCAAAAATAAAATTATATAAACTCCTTTTCTAATTACTACCAGTAGCAAATATTTTATTTCATTGCGCACAGATCTACATTTTTTTTAAGCTTATCTTCAAAACTACGCAACTGATTTTTATGAAATTTGGATGGTTTGTCGACAGTAACCCGCAGATAGGGCCATATTCATTTCATCCGTCTGCGCTCTTTAGATCTTGCTAAATTGATACTTTAATTCATGTAAAAAAAAAAAAAAAACATTTTGACAGATTTAATAAACGGGAGGAAAATTAAATAAATTTGACAATAATAGTTAGTAAAGGCATAAAATCAATAAACTATACTAAATAGGACGCGAGGAAGCTATGTGCCACACTAATTGGCACACTATTTTTCCCTAGTTTTCCCCCTTATCACAATCAAGGTCATATAGTTATTATCGCGATCGATTTGCTCACGGAGCCGACCTTACTATGGCAGAAACACATCTTCCTTCTGTTACGTCACTTTGATACGCGTTGCAATAGTATATTGTTAAACAATAATATATATATATATATATATATATATATATATATATATATATATATATATATATATATATATATATATATATATATATATATATATATATATATATATATATATAATTATTTTTAGGTAGGTCAATTAGGGTAAAAGTAAGTAAGAGTTAACAACTCATAGTAGTTAGAAACTGGCTATATTTCGTCCCCCTCCGGGACATAATCATGCCTAAAACATCATTACATATAATTAACAATTTTGTTTTAAATAGGATTTTTATAAAAAAGAAGAACACTTAACTTATATATATATATAATAAATATAAAAATTAGACAGACAGACTGAAGGTCACACACACTAATACAAAACATGAGTGTAATGTAACAAGGTACAGAGCAAGTGTTTGATGACCTCTACGTCTACGTACAGCTGATCTATTCAATGTGATGTGACCTTACACGGTTGTCTGCTTGTAGGTCATCATATTACAGTTTAAACTAAACTAAGACATGGAATTTGTATCTAATCTCTTATAATTTATCCGCATCGTTAAGGTTTCAGGTTAGTGTGCGTCATGACAGTGCACAAGTTAAATATCTTGGGGTATGGAGAGGTTATGTGAGGGGGGGGGGGGGCAGTGGCGTAGCTAGACCATTGGGGCCCCCCCGCAAGAAATTTTTGGGGGCCCCTCGCCAAAGAAAATCGATGTGCAAGAAAAAAAAAAAAAAACCTCTTGCGTTCAGGATTGGGGGCCCCCCTCGGCGTTGGTACAAGGATAGTAATTCTCCTGGCACTGGGGGCCCCCCGCAATGCGGGCCTGCGCGGGCCCATAGTTACGCCACTGGGGGGGGGGGGGGGGGGGCTTGCGTTATTTAATTAACAGATCAGGGAAGACAACCCGGCAGGGAAGCTTTATCTGATATGATGTACCGTTTCCCGAATCTGAGAACCTCTAAAATCTAAAGGGTGATTCTTCCCTAGTAAACAACGGTGCATAAACAACTCGTGTAGAAAAAATTGCATTTTGCTCGTATCTCGGCCATATTTGTCTTCAATATGGCTGCCAGGAAAATTTTTCGGGGGGAAAACCTAACACATTCTTAATTTACCAGAAAAGAAATTTAAAATGATTCTTCTTTAAAATGTATTTAACTTATTTAAAATATATTCGGAACTATTTTTTTTTTACTAACTATATATAACAATAACAATTATATTATCAACATTACATATGATTCAACAGAAAATTTAAAAACGTAGTATATAAAAAGTTCTTTTTATCTTGTAATTTGTAAGTCATAAATCAAATTTCCAAAAATTTTGTTGATATTCGTAATCTTAAAAACAAAATAATAACGTAGTGACGTCTCATGTTTGTTGACATTTTTCGTTTTCAGGACTTTCAGAAATTACTTCTATTGTATTAACTTGTTTCTAAAAGTCGTTTTCCAAAGTGTCGTTTGCTATAATTTTAATTTTGCTTCCGAGCTTACCGTAGGAAACAGAAGCGATTGCGATTGTTCTAAAGAATTTAATGTCTCCGAAATCAAAAATTCCAAAACGTAAATCCGTTTCGTGCCTGTTCGTCGACCTGTCCGACATTTTTGCAAAAACTTCTCGTCCGATTTTAATGAAATGTAAGTAGTAGGTCATTACCAGTACATTGTCGCTCCCAAATAAGTTGCAAGCCAGTTGAATTCCCTTCCACATACGCACACCACTTCCTCACGTTTAACTTAACACCTATATCTAGTACGTCTCCCAGGGTGAAAGCTAGAATCTTCGACGTCAAAAGACGCTGTGTACGGAGTCGGAGACGTACGCCTCCTAAAGGCCGATTGTGTAACTTTGAAACCTGCCTCTTCATGTTGTTATAATATCAAACTGTTGTTATGAAGATGCACTGTGCAACCTGTCAACTTGATTCTATAACTTTGTCTCTTGTTATATAAGGAGAAATTGATATATAAGGATCTTAGAATAATACTATATATAGAAGGAGCATAGAATCGGAATCCTAAGCAATTACTGATAAGAGACTGAAGCCAACTTTTGCCGAGAGGTTGTGTCCTTAAGACCAGGCTGCCAACATAACAACACTCATTTTTTCCATTTAAACAGGAGAAGGTTGGCCATGCTTTAGTAACTATTCAAGCCCGCTCACAAACATCAAGAAGACAAAACCCTGCCATTGGTTATTGTTTACGTTTCACTCTGACGTCAATTTTTTTTCACCTCGCACGGCATGATATAATAAACATTATTTTCAGCATATTGCAAGCTAAAAATAAGATAAAACACAATAAAAATATTACAATAAACGAAACTAACTATCAATAATTAAAATTTACTAAAAATTAAATTAAAAAACCGAAGGCAAATAATTTTAGAGTTATGACGTCACAAATTTCAAAAATGAATTTTTACAACGCGGATAGGGACACAACCAAAGTTGGCTTCAATGTTATCAGTGATCCTCCTTATATATATTAGGTTTGTTCTAACCACCAGTTCCGAATCAGTTTCGGAATAGTCCGTGATTGACGTAATGCGCATGCGCGATCACTGACCGTTGGGAATTGATTTGTGATTTCGTTTTTGTTGGAACGCTCCTTTCTCGAACCAAACTGTTTGCCGTGGTAGGTTTTAGCACTGTTATCAGAACAACTTTTTGAGTTGATCGTTTATGTGATTTTGCGTTCCTGTGCTATCGAAAATACCTGAACTTATTAATATTAAAGATATGGATGATGGATAAGTCAATAGTTGATGAAGATAAGTGCCAGTCGCTTAAATCAGGGCCTGATTTAGGCCGCCTAGGGGCTCGCACAACAAGGGGGCGCCACACCACAAAAGTTTCATTTTCTAATGCTAATTAAGCTCGAAAGTTGGAAGTAAAACCTACATACTCATAGAGGATATGACGAAAATACATGCACGAATTTTAGAAATGTTTATTTAATACATGAATTCACGATTTCATTTCGATTTACGCAATTCACAATTTTCGGGCTTACTGAGGTGAGCCAGTTTTACTAGACTCACGGCACACTCTGCCACTGTCAGGTTATGTTTTTATTGGTATAATCCTAAATGCTCTTTTGTTTTAAAAAAACAAATATTAATCTTAGTCCAGTTAACGAAAGAAATATTGCGGAAATAAATCGGATTCTTTCGATATTTGTTTGAAAATGGAATAAGTATCAAAAGTCCATCTTGGAAAATAGGTCCAATTTTTATTTTTTTCAGAAATATCTAGAAAATGCCAATTATATGCACAAAAATTCATCGTCGCATTCGTACAAAAACATTTTAAAAAGAACAGTTGATTCGCAAGAAAGGAGAATAATTATAATAGGCGAGCGAAATCAAAACAATAACAATGAAGCGGAGCGGAAGGTTACGTTTCTGTTCACCCAAACTACTAGTCCCTGCCACCGATCGCTGACTGCTCTGACTGGTTCCAAACTAATCCGTGATTCAATCAGAGCGTGGTTGGAACAGCCGATTAACAGTCGGAGTCAGTCAGAGTTTGAGTTTGGGCTCGTTGGAACTATTTTTTCCAAATGCGCATGCGTCGTACAGTTCCAAACCAGTTTGAAGAGTGGTTGGAACAAACCTATTGTATTATTCTAAGATAAGGTTTGATATATATCCACTCAAAATTGTTGTTGATATAATTCGTCAGGTTATGTTGTTATATGTCAAATGTTAAAAACCAAAACAAAGTGACGCCATTATTGATGTTTTCTTTCACTTTTCTTGTTTCCTAACTGAAATAACTATAAAATGGCCAATAAAAAGGACGCTGTCAATCCGTAGTTCAGTATACGGCCACATACAGCACTAGCATCACTTTACAGATTCACTACATTATATATAATGTATATATATCTCTATATATCAAAGTGTTGTTATAACAACACTTTGATATATAGAGATGTTTGATTTATAATGTAACAGTGGATATATATATAAAAAAAGTTACAGAATCGGCCTCCACGTGTGAAGCCGGGTTCACACGATGCCAGTAAACGAAACAATTGTTCCACAAGTCATTGCGGGACAGTCACTAGCCAGTCCAGTTGAACTAAACCCGTTCACACAGGGATACATATTGTCGCGACAGTGGACGTTGAGAAATGGCCGAGTGCGCAGTATCTCTCGATTGGCACAATCAAACTGGCACAAACAAAGACACTACTGTCCACTGACGTTCACACGGTGCCAATTGTCGCATCAATACCGTGATTCGGGTGGTAAGGGGGCAGCTGGGCCAAGTTTGTTCACCTCAGTCTATATTCCTTTGAGAAATTGCCACTCCAGCACAATTGTCGCGCAATTGGACAAAAGTGTTCACACGTAACCAATAATTTAACGCCAGTAAACTATCTTCTGACATTTGGGTTCGTATAAAACCCGACTTTATTCAAATAAATTCGTAATATTTGTTGGAGACCGCACTCTTAACAAGACGCCACCCAATTTAGCTCTAGTCATGAACTCAATTTACTATTTACATTTAGCTGCCTCTCTGTCAGATATTACAAATTGAATATTAATTGCTTTGATATATATACATATATAAAATATATATATATATATATATATATATATATATATATATATATATATATATATATATATATACAGATCATTTTTACTTTATCTCTACGAGATATTAGATAAGACTAATTAAAAATGATTCGACAATATTAACTAATAGTTTGAAGTATCTATATATATATATATATATATATATATATATATATATATATATATATATATATATATATATATATATATATATATATATATATATATATATAAGCTAGATTAGGTATATGAATCAACAGATTTTTGTATAAATTTATGTATAAGTGTTATACAAATATTAAAGATATTGTTCTGTGGATATGCATGTATTTTCTTCTTGGCCTAGATTCATTGTAGTCTTTTTTTTAAAAAAAAAATAATCTACCAATTAATGTGGCACATAGCTTCCTCGCACCCTATCACGAATTTGATTGATATATTTTACATCAGATAAATATAATTGAGTGTATTTTACAACCCAATTATACCTAATTTATTTCACTGTTTCGAAATAGTTTTGATTTTTGTACAAGAATTTAAGTATCAATTTAGCAAAAGTTAAAGAGCGCAGACGGTTGAAATTATTCTGGTGCTATCTTCGAGCTACTTACGTCAAATCATTCAAATTTCATTTTAAAAAAAATCAAATGACTACTTTTGAAGATATAGGTGTATAATAAATATATGTTTGTGGGCATGTTGAAGAGAAATAATAATTAATATAAAAATGCCATTTTTCAAAACTGGTCTTATTTTCAATTTTCTTTTTTGTTTCTGTATTCTTCACCTTAGTTGTATCTATGTGCAACATTTGGGGAAGATTGAATGACGATAAGTGGTTCAAAATTGGGGTAATAGGTGTGCGATGAAACTTAAAAAGCAAACAGACTTGACGCCATTTTTTTTTTTTTTTTTTTGTTTTTTTTTTTTTGGTTTCTGTATTCTTCACCTTAGTTGTATCTATGTGCAAAATTTGGGGAAGATTGAATCACGGGAAGTGGTTCAAAATTGGGGAAACAGAAATGTGCGATGAAACTTACAAAGCAAAGTATATAAGACCAGTAAAAAATGAAAGCAGATGGTTGAAACTTATATGGGATCATCAATGAGCTAATTATGACCGACTATCCAAATTTCATTAAAATGGGACGAGTAAAAATTAAAAATAATAATAATAAGCGACAGACAGAAACGGAACCAAAAAAATGTTCCCTGATGTCTAAAACGGATTTCTGTCTATGAATTTTTAAAATCGGGGACAAAAAAAAAATGTTCGTTCTTCAGAACGATCACATAACTTGCGTTAGCTACGGTAAGCCTGGAAGAAAAGAAAACATTATAGCCTTTAGATTATTTGATATGGTACAAATATGTTGTAAAGATCGTAGGCGACGAACTTCCACTCGGAATTTCAAGAGACATTACACTGAATCTCAGGTAAACAGGTTTTTATAGTAAGATTTCTCTGATTTATTATTATAATACTGTCAAAAGAGCCTAGGTAAATATTTTTTATAGGTTATACTTTAAGGTTAAGCACGTGGCGTATACTATCGATAACCTAGATCACCAGATGTGTAAAGAGTCAGCAGGTTTGTTCCGACCCCTCTATTTGCATCGTCCCACGAATCGCTCGGGAGTCGTTTAGGAGAGGATTTATGCGCATGCGCTTATAGTTGTACTGTTATACCGGATTGTTAATTTAAACAGACTGATTACTGTTTTATAACCTCGCAACTTTAACACTTTAATCATTTATCATTATTTTTGAGAAAAAAAAAAAAAAAAATCACTTACGTACAAATGAGTATGAATGCATTACATGGTTAGTTATTAAATCAGAAAGAGCACATCTGCACTTACCTAAAACAAAAGAAAAAAATACACAATTACTAGGGATGTTATTAAAATTTTAAACATAATATTGAGACATAAATTGTTATGAAAGAGGTGTAGTCCAATCTCAGAGCAAGGAAGGGTTAGAGGGAGCAATGCGATTTGAAAAGTGGTTCATTATGCTCCCCCCCCCCCCCCCCCCCCCTATACTAAACCTCCCAAGCCATGTGGTCACTGGTCCTTGTCTTATTGGTCTATTCCTTGTCCTTCCATCCGCACAGACGGTTGTCAACAAATCCTTATCAGTAGCATTTATTTGATACCCCACTCAAACAAGATTGCTATTGGTTATCTAGCAACTGTTACACGTTTATTAACCACGTTACTGCCTTTAGATATCACAAGTCTGCGACCAAAAAGCCGTCTATGATTTGTTTACTGATTTTTATGTATTTTGGTATGCTGAATCCAGGAAAAATAGTTATCAAAAATTCCAGCACATCACATTTTTTGGCATAACTTAAAATTAAAAAATCACAGGGAAGTACTTGCGCCCAAGTACTTTTTAGGGTTTTGTAGATGAGTAAGCATACCCGTTATGATTCTTTTGTCTTCGATCTCAAGGGTCCCGGGTTCGATCCCCCGGGGGTCACAATGTTTTTTTATTAGTAATAAAGACAAGATAAATTAAATTTTTCAGGAAATTTACATCGCTCCACCATAAGGTATAACCATGAATTATTTCGAAATTTTAGCACCAGCCGATCTATAGTGGTTAAGGGGGGGAATTTTTTTTGGGTATATTTTGATTTTTTAACCAATAAGAAATGCAAAATTTAAAAAAGCATATACATATTTGTGTCCTACTCTTCAGCAACTTTCATTTAATACCCAACTCAAAATTTTCAAAAAATAAAATTTTGGGCGCACTTCGCTTTTTCGCGCCCAAAATTGGCAATTTTTAAAAATTAAGGATTAACTCCCGGAATTTTCATCGCGCCACAATAAGGTATTAGCATGAATTATTTCGAAATTTAAGCACCAGCCGATCTATAGTGGTTGGGGGGGGGGGGGGGGGGGGGGGGGTTTGGGTATATTTTGATTTTTTTAAACAATAAGAAATGCAAAATTTAAAAAAGCATATATATATTTGTGTCCTACTCTTCAGCAGCTTTCATTTGATACCCCACTCAAAAATTAAAAAAAATTAAAATTTTTGAGTTTATCACATTTTTTCGATTTGCGCATGCGCATATCTAATTTTGAACTTCTGTATATTTTTCCTGTGGTTGGGTCAAAAAGTTGCACCAGTGTTTCAAATTTCAGCACTTTCGCTTAAACGGTTCGGGCCCTATGAACCAAAGAGCCGACGGACAGACGGACACATCACCCTCGGCATAAGGGTTTTGAGAAGTATCTACAAAACCCTAAAAAATAAAAATCGGGGTTTTCAATAATATACCTAGGTGGATTTTTTTTTTTTTTTTTTTTTATGAAAAACATATTTTTTCATCTTATGAAAAGTATTCTTATTGTACACAGAATAATAAACCAGGGACTTGTTTACTTAATTAAGACTTTCTTTACCTAATATCTATGACTCATTAGCATTTTCCCCCTCCTCTGCTAATGATCATGTTGAGCCGAAACCGGTCCAGTCATCATCAGTCAATCAAGATAATATCAATGGTAAAGTGTTATTAATTTGTTCTTTGGCATCCAAAGTATTCTTCTTCTAAATTTTTGCGTACGATTTCACTCTTATAATGTCTCCTTTTCGCACAATAAATACATTTTCAAACGTGATTTGTTTGAAAACTATACGTGCTGGAGAAAAATGGAGAACATAATATTTGGAATCAGCAGGCCAAAATACATAAGAATCACAATAAATAATTAATATAAAAATGCTATTTTTCAAAACTGGTCTTTTTTTTTTTTTTTTTTTTTTTTTTTTGGTTTCTGTATTCTTCACTTTAGTTGTATCTATGTGCAAAATTTGGGGAAGATTGAATCACGGGAAGTGGTTCAAAATTGGGGTAATAGCTGTGCGATGAAACTTAAAAAGCAAATAAATTTGACGCCATTTTAATTATTTATTTTTTTTTTTTTTTTGGTGTCTGTATTCTTCTCCTTAGTTGTATCTATGTGCAAAATTTGGGGAAGATTGAATGACGATAAGTGGTCAAAATTGGGGTAATAGCTGTGCGATGAAACTTAAAAAGCAAATAAATTTGACGCCATTTTATTTATTTATTTTTTTTTTTTTGGTGTCTGTATTCTTCTCCTTAGTTGTATCTATGTACAAAATTTGGGGAAGATTGAATGACGATAAGTGGTTCAAAATTGGGGTAATAGGTGTGCGATGAAACTTAAAAAGCAAATACATTTGACGCCATTTTTTTTTTTTTTTTTATTCTTTATTCTTCACCATAGTTGTTTCTATGTACAAAATTTGGGGAAGATTGAATCACGGGAAGTGGTTCAAAATTGGGGAAACGGAAATGTGCGATGAAACTTACAAAGCAAAGTAATATTAAGACCAGTAAAAACAGAGACAGCAGACAACATTTAGACCTGTGAATTAATAAGGTTCACAACAAACATTAAAGTACATATTTATAAAGAAAACTATATTAAAAATAAAAATATTAAATGTCCTAAGAAAATATCTCTTATTCTTATCAGCTGATAAATTTAGTTTTTATCGAGATATCGATACTGTTTCACCAAACTGCCGCTTGGGAGGTTTAGTATCGGGGTGTAGCATAATGAACCTCTTTTTGAGACCTAGATTCTATAGTAATGTTCCCTCTACCCCTTCCTTGCTCTGAGTGTTCAATAACCTAACAACGTCTTCACGCACAAAACTGTAAATGAAAAAAATTGTATTTTCCAAGTGGATCCAGTAAGCTCTAGGTTATCTGAAGAAAGCTGCTTTAGAACAGTCGAAACCGGTCAATTGTTACAAATACAATTATTATTTTGTGTGAAGATGCTGTGTGGTTATTGAACTACAACTCTTTCACGATGAGTCATTATTGAACATTGCATTGGTGAAAAACACAGTCGAGGAACATGAATTGTCGCTTCTCGTAAATTGTTATTTTACTTAAAGAGGGGTTTAGTACCATAAAAATAACCTCCTCCGCGGAGAATCGAACTCGGCGTCTATTCGTTTGAGTGTGTTTGAGTCTCCACTAATGGTTGCTAGTGTATGTGACGTGACAAGACTTCTAGGGAAGTCAGTTTTACGATTAGACTCGGCGGGCCTACGGCCAGTCGTTACTCGTTACAACTATAGTAGTAAGAAGTAAGATGGCGTCCTGTACAGTACAGAGAAGTTAAGAGGAAATACCAGCGAGTTAGGCAACACTGCGTCATAACTCTACCTTGAGGCCTTTCTCTTTTATCTGCATCCAGCTCATACTGACTCTTCTACATCTTGAAACTAACTTTCAGCCAACAGCAGTAGCGATCCTAGGTCAATAGTTCTGGGGGGGCTAAAGTCTCATGTCACCCCCCATGTCTTGTGGGTTTAGTATACATTTTAATGTACCAGGAAGCAACACATTTATATATTATATGTATGTTGTTACACTCCTTTCCTGTGGCAATCCTATGCAGTGGCGTATCCAGCGGCAAAGTCTGGGGGGGGGGGGGGGGAGGTATTCGTGTACAACTAATAAATAAAAAACATCTCCGCGGCCAAGTAACAACAACTGTGTTTAGAACGGATTCGTTAGAAATGTAATGCTGATGCTTACTGCAGTACAATATCTTACTGTAAGTCATAGGCGTCGTCTGCAGTTAATTAATGAGGAGGGGGGGTCCGGGGGTACACCCCAGAAAATTTTTGAAATATGACCCCTCAAAACAGCGCTTTTATGCATTTCTGAGGTGAAATTGATCATTTGAATCCTGGGGGGGCTAATTTGGTTTCTGGGGGGCTCAGGACCCCTTAGCCCCCCCCTAGGATCGCCACTGGCCAACAGATTCATCTACCTTTCCCTTGATGAACAGCGCTTCTTAATGTAATGTATGGCATCGCATACATTACATTCAAACATTTGAATTTCAGTCTACAAAATAATAACAAAAACTAATGGTAACACGCATAAGTAAAGCGGCTGACAACAAAGTATGAACAGATGACTGATGCTAAATCACGAAATTATTATGCTTCTTACTTTCTCATATAAAGAGAAAGTATTGAGATAGCGCAAAAATTCGATATTGACGGACTTACACGTTTTGAGGCTCCTTAACCCTTAACAGCCTGAATTATTTTTTTGGGGAATTGTTTGGTTTTTTTCTGGGGATGATATCTGTTAAGAGGTCCCTTAATTTGGAAAAAATGTTTAAAAAAATTCCTTACCCCAAATTTGGGCTGTTGCCATATGGCAACGCTAGGACATTAGCCTTACAGTTTTTTTTCTCAGTATATGTTTTAATAATTTCTTTTACAAAATGTATGTAAAATACATTTTAGGTTTAAAAAGCACAAATAATACTAATGAAATACTAAATTTATTTAAAAGAACGAGAAAGTAAATTTAATTTTTTTTCGTTATTTGTTGTATTATGTATCATGTTGTTTATCTGAAAAATTATGTAATTATTTCTTCTTTTTTTTGTTTTATGCATGTGTTTTTGTTATTACCTTTAAAAATATATATGTATTATTCAATTGTAATAAAAAAATATAGAAATTATTATATACATATTATTTTTAAAAGAATAGCCCAATACTATTTGTTACTAATTATATTTATGCAACAAAAATAATTAGAAGATTTAGAGACAAATGGAGAAATATTTAGAAAATAATCAATAAAAAATGAACCTTAGGCAAAAAAACATCAAAACTTTGAACTTTGTATATAAATATGACAATAAAATTACAACTTAGAAAAACAACTGTAAGGCTAATGTCCTAGCGTTGCCATATGGCAACTTTCAAATTGACGCTCAATTTAGGGCAGAAACATTAAATTTGGTGAAACTGCAATAATGTTATATTTTTAATCATTCTTCATTCTAATAGTTTCATTACCAATAATAAAATTATTTAATTAATTAATTATTTAAAAAAAATAAAATTCTTTCCGTGTCACAAATTTGGAGTAACCCATTATTTAAACCTGCCTTGTCGCATACGTGTTGCACGAAACAAATAAATCTGATGATGAAAAATCAATTTAGTCCTTCTTTTGACATAATGTTAACATTCAAAAAGTTCAATATTAACTTGGACCTCTCCAGACAATAATAAAGGGAGGGAGTTTTGCTGTTGCCATATGGCAACGCTAGGTTATTAAGGGTTAAGTCCAAAAAAGTGGTTTCTAAAAAATGTCTGTCAGTCGTCAGTGCAGAGGCGTGGAGGCTAAACTACCGGGCCCATTTTGACGAAATTTGGCATACATGTTCAGAAAATATTACACCGAGGCTAAATCGAGATTTGAACTTACGCCCCAGATTTGGGGTCGCTACCCCCCAAAATTTATTTCTCTAAAACGGTTCCGAAGATATTGATTAAAAAAAAAAAAAAAAAAAAATCTAAAATTTAATTCAATTAAATGCGAATCAAATGATAAAAGCCGTTTTCCCAGGAAAAATCTAGTTTCCGAGATTTTGATGAAAATAAATCGGAGTTGCATTTTAAATTATATAATATAAACTAAGCATCGAGTAGGCATATCATTGAAGAGAGCTTAATGCAATAAATATTTCCAATAACCCTTATTGGAACGGAGTTCCTAATGTTTGTTGCAGCGTCTGGAGCCCCGGAGTGAATCCGAAAAAAAAAAACTGTCACAAATCCGATGACAAAAAATTGAGTTGTAGTGTATGATGACCGATTTAGTTGAAATTTGACACACATCATTATTTTACCAATATCAGTACGAGCTAGTTGGACAACCTTATATAAACACCGACACCGCTATGAAGTGTTAAAGATCACTAAATTTATTAAAACTAACCTAAACGTTTAAAATAGAGAAAACAACGTTTTTACCCATATCTTATGCGTACTAACGTAACGATTTTATTAAAACTTAAGCTTCCATGGATGGTCTCATAATTGTACATTGTACTGTACATGGTACATGGTGCGGTCAAAGGGCAGTTGATTCCGAAAACATGGGCGGGAAATTAAAGGTGTGTCAACATTGTCATAGCATAGTAAATAGTGTGCTGATTAGGGTTGCACACAGCACAACGAATATGGTCAAGTGTGATTTGAACCTGTTTCGATTCCCAGTAAGGTGACACTTATTTCTTAAGCAAGATGTTGCTGTCAAGGAATGGGTATATAAAGCATGAAATTTCATGCTTTATTTTTTCCATTATTAATACTAAGCAGGTTAGTAACCAACAGACCTAATAAAACAGAATATCCTTGAAGTCATTTTTAAAAAAATACAAATAATAATAACAAAAATGAATTTCTAATAATTGTATCTTTCGAGGAATTTTATATAAATTAAAAATGACCTTTGCAATTATTTGGTTATTATAATTTAAAAAAAAAAAACCCTAATATTTACAGAAGCTAGTCATTAACAATGACTTCTAATGCACCATTGTTATAGCAATCACGAAATAATACCAAAACAACTTACAATTAAACTAATGAACAGTGTTTCTGACCTTGTCTAAAACTAGAATTGAATTATTAACAAACTCAGAGCATAATTTAATTTAATAAGTATGTAATATATATATATATATATATATATATATATATATATATATATATATATATATATATATATATATATATATATATTATAATTCTTATCATGCACTGTTATAAAACGTTAAATGAAAAAGACAACGGACCACTACCTTTAATTATAAGAGACACGTGACTTGTTAAATAAATTAAAAGATAAATAAATAAATTGCATCCAACTCTGCAGGGGAGATTCATTTATACGCAAAATGATATGAAAAAGTGTAAACTTTTTATACTTGTAAGGGACCTCTCCATCTCCATGTAACAAAATTGATGCTTCTAGAAAATAAATCTCTAAGGCGGCTTTCACACCCAAGTGGCAGGATGCATGTCACTTAAACACCGGACTGTATAACTGAACGAGAGCGTTCACACCGAGGATGCACGTCGCACTTGCATCCTCAGTGTAAATAAATAAAAAAAAAAAAAATGTCTGCATTAAATGAAAAATTAGGAAAAAATAATTATGAATCCTAATTCAAATTGAAAGTGTTTTAATTCAAGTTGATCTCTGGGATTACATAGAAAATATTCCAAAGCCAAATGAAAATTCTCCAAATTTCGATGATTGGATAAAAAAAATGATAGAAAAGCGAAATGCAACAATATTGAAGGGTTTTTGAAATATATATTTTTTTTTTCAAAATAAATACAAAATGACAGATTATGGCTAAACTGAGCCGAAATAAAAAAACATTTACTGGGCATTTTCTACTTATTTTCACATGTAGAACCCTGTTCTGAACAGCGCACTAAGCTATTTTGGGACACCCTGTGTATATAACAATGTTATGATTAGTAACAATAATTTTCTAAACAAATATGAAATCGAGAAGGGGGTGGCTGTGAAAAGATAACACCCCCCCCCCCCCGGGTAACAGTGTTGTTACTACGCAGCTGTGAAGAGGTCAAGGTTGCCTAACCTTGCCCAGAACTCTGCATTCACAACATATGGTTCGTTGGTACCATAAAAACCCCCTCTGACGTCACTAACCTGTAATCATATCGACCCGACAAGGGCTTCGCCCTCTCGACGTGACGTCACCTTCCTCCGTCACATCCCCTCCCTTACCTCCTACCCCCAACTCTACCTCACTCTCACTTTTATAAAACCACCAAAACAAAACAAAATGCTGTTCAAACTGAAATAACAATATGAAAATAAATTATTATATGATTCTGTAAATCTAAGCCTATATCTATATACAGGGTGGTCCAAAAGTCTCCCCCCCCCCCCCTCTTAACTTTTGAAAGGTTTGAGATGAATTAATAAAACTTGGGGGATCAGTACCATGTAGAGGGAAGTTTGTTTTCATCCATCGCGCACTAGGGGCAACCACCCACTTTGCCCCCAGGCCACCCAACTTCAAAATATCAAATTGGAGAGTATATTTTTGATAGCATATTTGGATTCTACGGTCAAAAATAATAAAATTTTACTTAAACCTTTTTTTCTATATCCAATATTTTGCCCCCTATAGAAGGGGAAAAGATAGCAAAATAATCCTACCGTATAATAGTAAACAATATAACACTTATATCGTTATAAAATCTAAACGGTGTGAAATAAATTATTGGAACTGGGGGATCTGTACCATGTAAAGGGAAGTCTGTATTTATCCACTCGCGAACTAGGGGCAATCTCCCATATTGCCCTCAGGCGTTGAAATTTACCATTTATATACTTTTGCTCCATATAGGGAGCAAAATATTGGAGATAGACAAATAATTTAAATCGTAAAAATTCAAATCTGCTGTAAAACGTAAAACATAATATGCTCCAATTTTAAATTTTGAAATTAGGATCATCCTGTATAATACAAATGTAGGACTATTGCCAATTTGAGTGTAATTTACAATTATAAGTACACTGCTAAATGCAATTAAGGCATCGCTTTTACAAATGAATAAACGTGTGAACTGGCTAAGTTTCATGTCACTTTGAGTGGAAAGGGTCTTAGTCTGAGTGTCTGTTATCTCTCCAGTCTGTAGCAGTGTAGAAGTGATAGTATGCTCGAGTCTGACTAAGGGGCAGCTACTAATAAGCGTCACCTCACATACATATTCATTTTTATAAAAAAATCTTTTAGAAATCCATATGTTACCATTTTGGTAGTATTCATACTACAGAAAGATTAAATTTTAATTTAAATCAAATTATAATTATTAACAACTACGGGAAACAGACAGAGAAAAATACACTCCAGCGCCGGGATTTGAACCACGGGCCTCTATATGGTAGAGATCTAATGGTAGAGCGCTATACTGGAAATATAGAGGCCCGTGGTTCAAATCCCGGCGCTGGAGTGTATTTTTCTCTGTCTGTTTTCCCGTAGTTAATAATAATTATAATTTGATTTAAATTAAAAAAAAAAAAAAAAATCTTTTAGAAATTGTGTCACTCAAGATGTCCATTACTAGCTATAGCACTCTTAAGTTTTTACTTCTTTTTTTTTTATTACTATTATTATCACTATTCCTTTTTCTTGAGTAATTAATATTTTAATAATTAGGCGTTGGTATTAAAACAAGACAATGGCATAACAAAAATTATTTAGCGACCCTGAAGAAATATTAAGAGTTATAAACTAGTTAACTTCACACGAAGACTCAGATCTATAGAGAGGAGGATCTTAAAAACTGTTCAGATATCGATAAAAAAAAATGTAGTGATTTTATCCCAAATAATAAAAAAAAAAATCTAAACTATTAGTAGCAATTTTCAGTTCAAATTACATATATGTAATTATATTTTATTAGTATTGTGATTCTTTCTAAAAAACTTATTTAAAAGAAAGTATTATTAATATTAAAATTTAAGTCAGCAATGTGCTATGTGCAATTTTACCCTTTATTTATATAATGTTTAGTTCGTGTTATGTCCTATTTAAAAAAATATATATATATTTGCGATTGTTGTTCCAAATTTTGTTTGCTAAGTTCATAATGCTCATTTTACCTAAATTTTGATATTGAGCTGTTTGCTCTGATTGGTGTCGTTGAGAAAAATATGTTTATCTACGATTGATACGAAATATAAACATTATATCTTTGTTTAGATGCGTAGAAAGTGATTCTTTACGTAATTGTATTCATTGCGCATGCGCGTCTCATAGTTCTGAATAATTCCTCTTCTTTACCACCCTAGTGCGGTAAAGAAGAGGAATTCTTCAGCTTTACGCACGATTAGCAAGTTTTTTTACATTTAACAAAACTAATTTGCTGTTCTTTTATTAAAGTAACTGTTTATATCGAGTTTTTAGTGAAAAACAATGAGTGAATCAAGTGACTTTGACGAAAATGTGGAGAATAATACTCCTCCAGAAATAATTAATTCGGCAAAAAATACAACTAATGAATTAATGCCATCTTTATCAAGAGAGAGATACGAACTTACATACAGCAAGTTTATTTTTTTCTGTATTTATTATTTAAATCTAACAATCGTAGATAAAGTACGGTACGCAACTCGTGCGAAAACGGCATTTTGCATTGCTCGTGTGGTTTTACCACCCTCGCTATCGCTCGGGTGCAAACTCCACACTCGCATGCAAAATGCTACTTTCTACACTCGACGCGTAATGAACTATTATAATAATCAAAATATATATTATGTATTTACAAAACAGCTGTTATTTATTCATTTATAACTCAAAAAGATAGTATAAATTGAATGCTCGTTAAAATTCCGAAGGTTTAGTAATAGACGCTCACTAGTTAGCATTTGCATTCCAGGGTTAAATAAAGGTTTGTAGTTTTTCTTTTTGATCAAAATGTACCCTGTACCCAAAAATGTACATGAATAATATACATATAATAATTTGAAATCCTTCTATATTAATGTATTCATTGTAAATATATAAAATTTATACATGCTTAAGTACTTATAACTGACGCCTCTTATCATCAAACTGAGTAATATAAGAGAGAGGGGGAAAACCAAGAAGAAAATATCATTAAAACCAAACTCGGGTTCTGGGAAAGCATACCCCCCTCCTTGGCAGGAGCAATAACTGATAGAAGCGTAGGAAGAGAACAGCTAACTCGAAGAGGGGGCCGCGTGGAAGGTTCCAGAGAAAGGCATCGGGCGTGGAATATTCCAGAGCTATGTATAGAATAGAAGGGGGGGGGGGCGCCTACGCGGAATAACCTGACCTTTACAGATAAGGGCTCACCACGCTCCCTACAGCGCCACGTGGCCCTTTCAAAATAAAAACAACATTTCAAGTAGTCGTAAAATAAAAACCCCAATGAGCAATTCTCAGTTTTATCTTGATTTCTCAATGTGTCACGTACTAACTTGATAACTTGATAACTTGATAACACCAAGTACATAACCATAACACTAATTGTTCGTCTGTCTGTCTAATGAATAATTATAGTAACACGTTGTCATAAACACCTTTCTATTTAATTAATTTTGTTGATGGATGGAGTTAGGTGTAATAATTAACAATTATTCCCTTTCTTTCATAACATGTTTCGACCCTTTACAAAGGATCATCTTTTTTATAAAATAAATATATTAATTATTTTATCTTACATACACTATATCTTAGGAGCCGTTAAGCCCGGGG
This sequence comes from Gerris lacustris, assembly GCA_951217055.1. NCBI lineage: Eukaryota > Metazoa > Arthropoda > Insecta > Hemiptera > Gerridae > Gerris > Gerris lacustris. The sequence continues at coordinate 1,500,311 of OX578277.1, read as the reverse complement.
CGGAGGACTTAATTAATAAGTAAATCAAGTAAATTAATTTAGATATTTATTTAGAATATTTATTATATCTATTTGAAGACCGACAAATCAAAACAAACATTTATTGGTAATGGAATAAATGTGGTTGCCTTAGCTTAGCAATAACAAATCATTTCGAGGTGCGTCGTCGGGACACTGATCGATTATATAAATGACTAGCTTTCACCCCGGGGCTCATGCTAGGTATTAGCGGCTATGTTGCCTATTGTCATGTAGGCCTAGCAATTAAATGAAATGCCTAAATTGTTTTCTATCCAAGCCTTGTAGGAATAAAATCAGGACTATATTAAACATCATTAAGAAAAATAATTTCCTTCAAATCGTAGTTAAGAGTCTATCTATATATTTAAAGCCAAGAGAAACTATGTATATTATTGATAAAAATACTAAAAAAGGTATAATAAATAAGAAAATAAATGTCGTAAAAACCTATTAGACTGTGAAGTCATTGAACAATCCATGATGGTGCATTGATTTAATTACCAGTCTCTTCTCTCAATACGGTAGTTGCACCAGTAAATATTTAATAACTCTAGTTCTGGAAAAAAAAATTAAATAATAAATACTCGATTTATAGAGCAATAGTGTAAGGTTTAAGCACCACAATCAGAAATTAGCCAAGAGGAGCTAGGCCTAGGCCTAGAGGAGGTCTAGGTAAAGAGAATGGAGTGGGAGAAGGTAGAAAAGTGGGAAGGGGTGGGGATAGAGAGGGCTATACCGCTAAGACAGTTCTACTTAGTATCAGTGGCGTAGGAATTCATTTTTGACGGGGGGAGGGCTCGGCAACCCCACTAAGGGAGGGGGGGGGGGGGGGTACATACTCTTTATAAGTGCTCGATTTCTAGAAATTAAGGTACCAGAGTACAACCTACCCTCTCTCCCCCCCCCCCCCCCCCGCTATAGAAGGGGGGTCCGGGGGTCCTGGGAAAATTTTGGAAATAAACGTTCAAAAACAGCATTTTAAGCAGTTTTAGACATAATCCCATGTACTAATTTTTATTTTAATTGTAATTTTATAGCCCCTTCAAATCTGACGGGGGGGGGGGGGGGCTCAAGCCCGATAGCCCCCCCGTTCTTACGCCACTGCTTAGTATAGACCTCCAATATGCCTTTCCAATACGCTATTTAATGCTCTTCCCAATACGGCTGCCGCACCAGTAAATATTTAATAACTCTGGTTCTACTCAATATTTTTAGATGAAACCAAGCCTACAAATTGCGCAACATGTTTACGCACACCCCTGAAAAAAAAATAATCGATTTCATTTAGCCAGTTTTGCTCCTATAAAGTCTGACTGAGGCGACAGACACACATACATACCCACATACATACACGAACAAAGTTAAGGCCGGATTCGGTTTTTTGAATGTCTAAAATGAAAAAGTATCCAACAAATTTTCAATTCTGACCAATGTACAGACAGAACTTTAATTTTATATATATAGATTAACTTGAATATGACACACAAAAAAAGGTTAAAATTTAAAATATAATTGTAGGATATTAATTTATTGTTTTTATATTTTGACGTGGATTACTCTGTGCTCTCCGGCAAACTAATGCTCGGAGGGAAAAATTTCCGAGAGTAAAAGATTCCGATTTTTAGCAACAGAATCCAAATCAAGTTTGCTGAACATAGAAAATGTTCAGATTTTTTTTTTCTGGAAGCGCATTTATAGCCACCATTATCGAACCCTGAAAACCGCATCTATTTATCTATCATGGTTACGGAGATATTTCGCTGTTCCATATTAGCTGGGACATCCTGTATTAGTAAGGGGTAGGGATTGTTTTAGTTGTGGAGGTATTCTACATAAGAGAAAGGAAAGTTATTTCGCAAAAGGGAAAAAAACAGGTCAAGTGTGTGCTAGTCAGGACACAGCGAGGGTCCGTAGGCCACACTATATAGTGTTTAACTGTAAAGTGTATAAACATTGTTTTTTTAAAATGCTAAAAAGCTTACTTTGAACCATTCTAAGGGTCTGATATTCTCAAAACAAACTCTGATAAAGTATTTTTTTGCCACTGAACCGGACTACAACCATAGAGGGGGGGGGGGGGGGGGGGGGACACGTTTCACACCCACTTCAAACTTGCCTACGCTCGCCCAATCAAAGTTATATCCAAAGACCTATATATTATTGTAATCAGCTCGACGTACCCTTTCATATGATACCCTTCACGGTGTCGAAAAAAAAATTAAAAAATATACCCCTTAAGTTTTTTGTACCCTAATTTTTTTTAAACCAAATTTTTTTTAAGTCACTATATTTTTAAAATATGTGGGTAGGTACAAGACACATACATGCCAAATTTCAAAGTGATCGGACGAAAGGTGTAGCCATGAGAGCACGCGAGAGGACGGACGGACAGACACACGCAGGAAAATATAAGGGTCCTTGGTTTTGCCTACGGACCCTAAAAATGCCTAGCTGGTGGCCAAGAAAACCATTTAGCCAAGGTTTGCCTCGTAAAAGGTAGGGCAAAGATAATAGAGGGATATCGACCTAACTCAGATGATAGGGAAGATATGTCAGAAGGGTTAAAAGACAGTGATGAAGGTGATTTTTACAATTTGCTTCCTCTAATTTAGGCGCTCCTACAGTTCTCCATACCTTTTCACTTATAACCGTAGTTGTCGCTCCAGGGTCATACAACATAGGTACCTGAACTTCATTTATTCGTATATTGACTTAAACCCTTAAGGGCTGTCCGACAGAAAACAGTTAGAAAAATTATGTTAGGCAATATAAGAATAAATGAAGTTCAGGTACCTATGTTGTATGACCCTGGAGCGTCAACTACGGTTATAATATAAGTGAAAAGGTATGGAGAACTGTAGGAGCGCCTAAATTAGGGGAAGCAAATTGTCTAACGGCGTTACAGATATACCAGTTCTGGCTTTAGCCAGAACTATACAGTTAGAGTTTCTGTGTTTGGGAAAACAAAACAATTAGAAGCACATGTTATAAAGAAGGATGATATTTCATTATTTAGGCTAAATTGGGTGCGCTAGCTGTTACCTATTCCACCGGGGGGGGGGGGGGGGGGGGGGAGAGATCTTGTACTGTAACCAAAACTAACGAGGAAATCAGCAAGAAATCAATCGAAATATATAGAGAGAAAATAAAAAAAAGTAAATAAATAAGCTGAGCGGTCTGACATCAGAGGGTGTTGGAAAAATAAAAGGACTTAAAGCTAAAATATTTCTAAAGGATAATGAAGTTCCTAAAATTTGTAAAGTTAGACCGTGCAATTACCTTACCGTGCAATTACCTTATAGAGTGCAAGAGGAATTAAAAAGACTTGAAAATGAAGGAATAATTTAGTCAGTAGACGTGACAAAAGAACCAGTTACTTGGGCCATCACCTATTGTAAAAATTGAAACCAAATGGTAAAATAAGGATCTGTGCAGAATTTAAAGTAACAATACATCCGTACGTAATGCCTGAAAAACACACGTTGCCGAAGTTTGAAGACATTTTAACAAAGTTGAAAGGACCTGATTATTTTTGCGTAGTCGATCTTAAAGACGCTTACTTACAAATAGAAGTAGACGAGGTATCGAGCAATTTATTAGTCATAGCAACCCATAAGGGATTTTTCCGTTACGTCAGATTACCGTTTAGAATAAATACGGCTCCCTCTCATTTCCAGCGTGTCATCGACGCGGTAACAGGGGGATTAGAAGGTGTATCTGGATTATTGGATGATTTGATTGTCTCGGGGAAATCATTACCGGAATTATTAGAGAGGACTATAAAACTGATTGGCTGATTGCGGAATAAAGATTCAAGAAAAGGAATGACAGCGGTTTTGCGAGAATGTGACATCTAAGCCATTGGACTGTTAAATATGGGATCCATCCTACAGAAGAACATACAGACGCTATTAAAAATATGCCTCCACCTAAGAACTGCACACAATAAAAGTTGATAATTAATTAATAATAAAAAAAAGTTGGTTAAATACTGTATAAGGTCAATTATAAAATTAAAATTATGTCAATATCTTAAAGTTACTATTAATATATTAATTTTATAAAAAAGAAAAGATACCAAACTAAAGCTGAATCCTCATCAGCCTACGGCCAATTTCATTTCATTTGGAAATTATCTGAGTGTGTAAAGATATTTGTTTGAAAACATTGTAAAGATAAAAATGTTTTTTGAAGTGAAACTCTTTTAGGCGCGGTAGAGTAAATTTGCTTGAATGAAACAAAATCGTGAAACGAAGATTGTGATTCGAGACCCGTCTAAGTGATAAATTTCTTATCAACTGTCTGCTTAAGTCGGCAGTTGATTTACCAATAAGAAAGTGTCGATCCTCCGATCCCTGGAGGAGTAGGCTAGCGCGCTAACCATTACCTCACGGAAGTAAATTAATTTTCTTGGAACAAAATTGGTATATAAGCATAATATTATAATATACATTATAATAATATACATATAAATGTTGTTTTCGTTTTTTTTCTCTTCATTATTCGCTAAAATATGATATATTTTAAAATGTTTTATATGATATATTTTAAAATGTTTTATATGATATATTTTAAATATTATGAATATTTTATTAATTGAAATTATGTTTGTTTTAGAAGCTATCTGACTGTGGCGGCATTGTAAACTCTCGTTTATAAATATTTATGTTGCGTATTTACTAAATGATTTATATAGTATGCTTTACTTAAATAAGGTTTGTTGTGCTATTTCATTATTAATTAAATCTAAGTGATAACAATTCTAGTGTTTCCTTTATCTCAGAACCAACAAATCCTCATTTCAATAAACACAGTATATTAGTGGAGCCATTTGATTTGATATACGAGGAAAATTGAGTTACGTGCTTCTTCTAGCAACGATTTAAAATCTTAATTATATATGTGACATATTTATATAATTATATTATATTAATATGTAGGAGGGAACGTAAAATCAACTGCTTCTAGAACTTAAGTTTCACTTCTAATGCCTGAGACTATCAAACATATATTTTTTTTTTTCAATAAATGGTTATTAATATTATATACCTATAGACCATAAATCAACTGCCAATTAGTGTGGCACATAGCTTCCTCGCATCCTATCATGAACTTTATTGTTGTACTAACAATAAAATTATTGTTATATTGTTTATTTTTTAAAAACTATTAATAGTTTTAGCGATCTTTAACACTTCATAGCGGTGTCGCTGTTGGTTTTACTAAAAAATTGAACTAAAAAAAAATGTTTGTCTCATTGAATAGATGAAGTTAGATTTTTTTTTCGACCTAAAATCCCAATTTTAAATTTGAAGGTCACGTTTACGCGAGCGTTGCGCGTGAACGCTTGGACGGATAATGTTGTCCAACGAACACGTCCTGAGCATTGGTAAAATGGACATGTCTACCAAGTTGCATCAAAATTGGTCGATGTTTACTCAAGTTATCGTCACACGTTTCATAATTCGCGGACACACAGACCGACAGACAGACAGACACGAGACCAAAAATGTTCCCTGATGTCTGAAACGGATTTTTGTCTTGGCATTTTTAAATCGGAGACATAAAAGTTTTTCGTTCTCAAAAGTGAACACAATGCTTCCGTTACCTTCGGTAAGCTAGGAAGCAAAAGTATATTTATGTTTTATTTCCTGTATATAGAGAAATTACTATTATTATTAATAGACTTGTTAATGTTGGGTACGTAAGAACACATTAAAGATTATATATGTATGCGTCGCTAAATATAACATTCGCCAAAGATTTAAGTGATTGGCACTTATTCTAAATTACACACTAACACCAGAGAATAAAATAAAATATGTAGGTAATTTCGTATTTACAAAGACTATAATTTAGTCTCTCTCACTCTCTCTCTCTCTCTCTCTGTCTCTCTTTTTCCCTCTCTTCTTCCCTTTCTTTCTCTCTCTCTCTCTCTTCCTTTCTCCCTCTCTCTCTCTCTCTCTATATATATATATATATATATATATTATATGTATCTGTGTGAGTGTGTCTCGTGTATCAGTGTAGGTACTAAGACTGCAGCTAAGACGTGTCTATAATTAAAAAACATTCGAGTTGGCCTTAAATATATTTAGACATGTTTCAAACTCATTTAAATCTAAAATCCTTGTGTGCAAGGCCTGTAAATTCAAAAACTACACCAATATATATATATATATATATATATATATATATATATATATATATATATATATATATATATATATATATATATATATATATATAAAGAATAAAGATGTTATACAATCAAAGTCGACATGTCTTTCATGCGTTAAAACATATGATGGATAGATATTTAATTTTGGTGTTTCCACCTTGGCGAATTACAAAAATACAACAGTTAAAAGAAATACAAAAATTCTAAATGTACGGGGGTTTGTCTAACTGTCTGTTACGACGAGAGAATTGTACGGTCTGTTAAACAAGAGTTCTGTTATCAAATGTTGCGAGGTCAAATGTATTGGAAATAGAAATATCACAAGTTGTTCTGTAGCGTAGATTTCCACAGCCGCAATCTAATCAATCTGCTTCCAACCAAGCAACTTTCAGTCTCAACAAATCGGTCCCAGACAACTCAGACAAACTTTCTCATATACGAGTTCATAATTGCGCTTAGTCCAGTGTTTTCTGTTTACTAGTTTTCGTTCGTATATTTAATTAATATTGAACATTTCATCGAAATTTATCATAAAAATAATTTCTCTTCGGCGGGGAATCGAACCCGGGCTCTCTCCGTCCACGTTTGAACCTATTTTCTCAGGAACTAGACTTTTTCCAGGAAATCGGCTTATATCGTTAGATTCGTATTTAAATGGACTTAATTACTAGAATTTTTTAATCAAAATCTCAGATCCGTTATCAAGAAATATTTTTTATCACGTTTTTTCAGACTTTTTTTTGGTGGGGGGGGGGGGGGGGGGGTGGAGCTAAAATTCATTTCTCGATTTCGCCTGGGAATGATTTTTCTGAACATAAATGCCAAATTTCGTCAAAATTGGCCCAGTAGTTTAGGCTCTAGACGTTTGACAGACTGACATTTTTTAAAAATCACTTTTTTGAACTCAGAGGACCTCAAAACGTGTATATCTATCAAAATCTCAAAATCGAATTTTCGCGCCATCACACTTTCTCTTTATATGAGGAAATATTTTGAATAAGCAAATGTTTGATGGAAAAACGTAATTAAATAAACTGCCAATTGGTGTGGCACATAGCTTTCTTGATTTCTATCACGTACTTTATTGATTTTAAGCCATTATCGTCTCTTTTCTTTAATGTTTCCCTTGTTTTTTTAATCTGTCAAAAATTGTTTTGATTTTTTACATGAATTTAAAGTATCAATTAAGCAAAAGTCAAAGAGCGCAGACGGTTCAAATTAATCTGGGGCTATCTGCGGGTTACTTATACAACAAACCATCCAAATTTCATAAAAATCTCAAAAGTGCTTTTCATGATATAGGTGTAAATAAATGTATGTTTGTGCGCATGTAGAAGAGAAACAAATGAGCTCAGAAAGTTGAAACTTATATGGGACCAACAATGAGCTAATTATGATCTACCATACAAATTTTAATAAAATCAAATGAGTAGTTTTTAATATATGTTGGTTCAAAAATTGAGCGACTGACAGACATGAACCCAAAAATGTTCTCTGAAACGGTTCCTTTTTGTCTGGGAATTTTTGAAATCGAAAACTTAAAAAAACGATCACATAGGTTCCGTTACCTTCGGTAAGCTGAAAGCAAAATGTATCTATATATCAATTTGATTTTTTTCAGAATCAAAACTTAATTCCGACCAATTCTCGCTGTACTGCACTATGAGCAGTTTTAACATTTTAATAAACAGGTCAAGTGTGTGCTGGTCAGCACACAGCGAGGGTCCGTAGTCAACCCTGTATAGTTTAAGTAGTACCCTATTGATGGTGTTTTTTAAAATGCTAAAAAGCTTACTTTGAACTATCCTATGGGTCTGATATTCTCAAAACACAAAAACAAACTTCTGATAAAGTATTTTTTTTTGCCACTGAACCAGACTACAACCATATAAATACATCGAAAAGACCATAGTTATAAAAAAACGTATTTTGTCAATAAAAAATTAAATAATATTTTTTTCGAAATTTCCAAAAAGTGGTATCTTTACTTTTGGTCGAAGAATGTTGAGGAATTTTTCGCACTTCACATAAGAGAGATAGAGGGGGGGGGGGACACGTTTCACACCCACTTCAAACTTGCCTACGCTCGCCCTATCAAAGTTATAACCAAAGAATTATATATTTTTGTAATCAGCTTGACGTACCCTTTCATATGATACCCCTCACGGTGTCGAAAAAAAAAAAAAAAAAAATTTAACCTTTAAGTTTTTTTACCCTAATTCTTTTTTAAAAATATTTTTATTAAGTCGCTATATTTTTAATATATGTGGGTAGGTACAAGACACATACATGCCAAATTTCAAAGTGATCGGACGAAAGGTGTAGCCGTGAGAGCACGCGAGAGGACGGACGGACAGACACACGCAGGAAAATATAAGGGTCCTTGGTTTTGCCTACGGACCCTAAAAATTATGTTCGATCTTCAGAACGATCGCATAGCCTGCGTTACCTTCGATAAGCTCGGAAGCGAAAAAACTAAATAATTCGTATAAAATTAAAGTGACTTGCCCGGTGATCGAACCGTAAACCCGGATCTGAATTCCACCATCGCATCGTTACTTGTCGACCTTAATAAACCGAGACTGAGGCTTCAATTATAACCGAAGCCTTTATCTAATCTAAGACCGGGCACGGTAGAGACGGAACATTTCTAGAGCTTCGTCTAGAAATAAATATATAACATTATATACATTGGGATAGTCACGTTGTCTCACCTAGAGATGAGGCTAAATAAAGACCTCGTCTCAAATACAACCCTGTTCTCGAATCAATTATGCAACACTGTCAATTCAATATCAACCTTCAGCTAACAGCTGACCACAAGACATCTCAAGATATAATAAATACGTAACAATCAGATAATTACCTCCTCTATAACCACAACACAATATAACAACTTGTAACCATAAAAAAATACATGGCGATCAGTTACTGAATCACTTCTAACCAAAATATAATTCTCGTGGTCACAGTTACCAAGAACTTATTACTTGTTAACAGTAAAGTGCCATTATTCCCTGAGCGAAAAAATTGGTTCTTGAGGCGAAGCCGAAGGAACCATGGTCACCAAATCCCGAGGCGAAGCCGAGGGAATTAGACTCTTAAATTCCCGAGGCGCAGCCGAGGGAGATAATTATCGCGAGGGGAATAATGGCACTTTACTCACGAGGTACATACAATATTTTATCTCCAGTAGGAAGAAAATACACATTTTCGTCCATAGCAGAGTTTTTTTTATTATTTTAATAAATAACAATAATTATTAGCACTTTTAATAGCAGATATAAGAGATTCAATATTAAAAACAAATAAGATTTGGAATTAAACTCAAATAGAAGGTATTTTAGATGCAGGTTATAAACAAAGATGAACATGGTCAAAAAAGCGCAGTGCCGCCAACCTGATTTCAACCAACAGCTTCATTACATTAGCTATTCATTTTCTACTATTTATAAAATAATTAAGTTGCAATCTTTTTTGCCCTACTTTACTTTATCGCCCTACTTTTACTTTTTCTCACTACTTTTTGAGTTCAGGGATGAAAAGACCTGTTTTAGTCCCTCTAAACTAATTCAAAATCATAACTTTTTCTCCCAACTGGAGATAAAAACCTTTTTAGGGTTTCGTTGGTAAAACCAAAAAAAGAAACCCTTATAGTTTCGTTCCTGTGTCTGTCTGTCCGTCCGTCTGTCACTCTGTACGGTTCCAATAACTTTTGAACCAAAAGAGATAAAAACATGAAACTTTCCAGTATTAAAGTGCCATTATTCCCATCGCGATAATTATCTCCCTTGGCTGCGCCTCGGGAGCTAATTAGAGTTATTCCCTCGGCTTCGCCTCGGGGTTTAGGGACCATGGTTCCTTCTGCTTCGCCTCAAGAACCAATTTTTTCGCTCAGGGAATAATGGCTTACTTTACTCCCTAGATGCATAAATAACTATTTTTTTACATTTCTGTCTAATAAATAAAAACTTTTTAGTAAAATGTCAATTAAAAAATCTTGTTTGGAATTTAAATGACCTATTTACAGCTGTTTCTATGATGTACCAATATTAGCAGTGGTGTAACTATACACTTCATCTAATATAAATAGTATTTATAAAAATAAGGGCTTGTTTTTAGGGGGTATACGCAAAGTTAATTATACACAGAAAGGGTTGAGGTTTACACTTGGGTTGAGAAAGGTTGAGAAACGCTGGATTAGAGAATAATTTAGTTCCCCTATAAACCTACCCGTGGCCCTATAAACTTCTCCTTAACATTTTCGCGACCCTACCTTGAATAAAGTATATTGCATCTTGCATACCCTAAGATATACATGGCCTCAATAGCCTCAATTCTACTAAAATAATTACTCGATTAGGAAGAAAGAACAATAGGGTTTTTTTTTTTTTAAAAAAATAATAATAATAAAAAAAAATCCGTGTGTTGTCGCGGGACACCCGGTAGGAACCAAGTTCCTTACATTTTTCATTAAATATAAATTATAAAATCACACTGCTAAGTACGTATACATTGCTAACTACTTATACATGGCGGAGTTAGAAAAGAGAAAAAATTAAAAGTAACCAACTGTTTGTACCTAGCAGAGTTAAGGCAAAATTAAAAGAAAATCATTATTTGTCTCATTAAAGCAAGCGTCTTACTATAAATATATATTAAATATAAGAAAAAAGTTGATCATGATGAGTTTATAGTGAAAGAGTATGTTTGTTAAAGGAGTTTGGATTGAAATAGGACTGTTTTCTACCTTCCCGGCCAATTAATTTAAATTATTATAAAAACAAAACAAAGTGACATTTTTGACATATATAACAAAAATAATCAAAACAAGTCAAGTAACAGGCTTCCTTAATAACACCTTTTCCCGTCTTTTGAAGCTTACGTTCGCGTGAACGCTTGGGTGGATAACGTTTTCCGACTAACTCAGCCTGGGCATTGGTAAAATGAACATGTGTACCAAATTTCATCTAACTCGGTGAGCTTTTAGTCAAGTTATCGTCATCTGTAGATTTCGTGACGGTTATTTTGTGACGGTGATTTCGTGACGGTGATTTTGTGACGGTTATTTCGTGACGGGATTTTGTGACGGTGATTTTGGTCGTTTTTTTCGGATTCACTCCCGGTCTCCAGAACGTACCATAAAGAACTTCGTTCCAAAAATTAAATAAAAAAAAAGAAACTGAGCACAGAGAAAATCTTAACGCGGTTAATTTTATTGCTTGATTTAGATATGTTTATTTTCTCATCGTGTCTGTTTTTAATTGTATCAGTTTTGTATAAGATGAAGCGATCAATTCCTGAACTTATGTTGGCGGGCTGATGACCCTATGTCGAAATTTTAAAGAAACTACCTCCTGCGACAACCTACTTCCCTGGTACGACTGGAACTCTTTTCGACTTTCTTTGCCCTGCGAAGCGCGGTAGGGGAAAGGCCCTATACAGCTGGAGACTGGATTGCACCACCTCCTCTAGCTTTTTAACTCCCTGTTACACTTTTTTGAGTTTTTAAGCTAAAAGTAACGTAACGTTTTTGACTTATGTTCCATAGCCTAAACATAAAAATGTCCAAAAGAATAAAGCTTCTAGTAAGTTTAATTACTCATTGTAGCAATAGCCTATAAATTGTCCCTTAATATATTTGTCAAAGTTTCAAGTATTTGTTTTTATCTTTTCCTAATGAATTTATAGAAAATGTTATTATTTTTACTTTAATAATAGTTATTTATGCACCTAGGGAGTAAAGTAAGCTATAATTCTCTGAGCGAATAAGTTGGTTCTTGATGCGAAGCCGAAGGAACCACGGTCCCTAAATCCCGAGGAGAAGACGAGGGCATAACGCTAATGAGCTCCCGAGGCGCGGCCGAGGGAGATAATTATTATCGCGAGGGGAATAGCCCTTTAACTCCCGAGTTACATACAAAATTTTATCTCCAGTAGGGAAAAATACACATTTTCATCCATTGCACAGTTTTTATTTATTATTTTAATAAATAAAAATAATTGTTAGCACTTTTAATAGTAGATTTGCAATTAAACTCAAATAGAAAGTTATTTAAATGGCAGGTTTAAACAATGATAAATAAGGTCGAAAAAGCAGTGTCGCCAACCTGATTTCAACAACTTCACTACATTAGCCATTCATTCTCTACTATTATACAATAATTAGGTTGGCAATCCTTCTTTTTCTCCCTGGTTTTACTTTTTCTCCCTACTATGAGTTCAGGAAGGAAAAATTTAATTTAGTCCCTCTAAACTAATCCAAAATCATAACTTTTTCTTCCTACTGAAGAAAATTTAATTTACATGCCTAATTCCATTGAACTTAATTTGTTCAATACATCCAATTTATTGAACATTTATACATCCAATTTATTCAATTTATCCAATAATAGTACATTACGCGTCGAGTGCGGAAAGTAGCATTTTGCATGCGAGTGTGGAGTTTGCACCCGAGCGATAGCGAGGGTTGTAAAACCACACGAGCAATGCAAAATGCCGTTTTCAAACGGGTTGCGTACCGTACTTTATCTACGATTGTTAGATTTAAATAATAAATACAGGAAAAAATAAACTTGCTTTATGTAAGTTCGTATCTCTCTCTTGATAAAGATGGCATTAATTCTAGAGTTTTATTTTTTGCCTAATTAATTATTTCTGGAGGAGTATTATTCTCCACATATTCGTCAAAGTCACTTGAGTCACTCATTGTTTTTCACTAAAAACTCGATAATATACAGTTACTTTAATAAAAGAACAGCAAATTAGTTTGGTTAAATGTAAACAAACTCGCTAATCGTGCGTAAAGCTGAAAAATTCCTCTTCTTTACCAGCCCTAGGGCGGTAAAGAAGAGGAATTCTTCAGAATTATGAGTCGCGCATGCGCAATGAATACAAGTACGTAAAGAATCACTTTCTACGCATCTAAACAGAGATACAATGTTTATATTTCTTATCAATCGTAGATAAACTTATTTATTTATTACATTAAAAGTATTTTGATTGTATAATTTTAAAGGTTTCTCGAGACCCTATTTTTGGTCGTGACCATAGGCTTGGGAAACGCTGATTTAGTTAGCAGTGGGCCGTATGATTACAAATAACATGGAATAATTTCATTTTACGAGTATTTTGCTACAACGCGTCAGACGCAGGGTACTGCTTTAGTACAAATCAATAGGGCTGTTTGCCTAGAGCAAGTCTGACACTGACGGTTCAAAGCCGTCAGTGTCAGACGCGATTTACTCCTCGGAGAGCAGTATAGCCGCAAACCCACGTGCGCTTCTGACGTACTTTGGCTTCTATTCTTCTAGTAAAATCTATTTGCTAGATTCTTTTTTCACAATGGCGGGGGAAAATGTTGTTTATAGTGTTAAAGAGGACGATCGCTTGATTGGATAAGTCCCCAATTTTCCATGAGCATATGACATGAAGTCTAACGCGTGCAGGAACCATATAGTCTCAAAAAATAAGTGGAAACAAATGGCTGCTAAGTAGTTCTTCGTCTAAAGCTATTCTTCCAGAAGCAAATAAGAACTTAAAAGTATATTCTTTAGTGTCAACAAAGTAGCCATGATATGACCGATGGAATCACACTGAAAAGCAAAAAAAATTGCGTCAGCCGCGTTGTAGGAAAACAACCCATTTGCGTCAGACGTTACCCACCAACGCGTCAGACACGCGCGTCTAACTCGTTGTAGGAAAACACTCCTTATAAAGAGAGAAGAACCAACACCAACATGGCTTTCAACTGGACTGAAACTAAATTTAATGTGCATGTCACAAAATTGGCGCCTAACTTAGGGTTCAAACTTATGTCCTAGAGATTAAGAGTCTCATGCTGTAACGACTGGGCTAGACAGGTCTCGTTAAATATTACTGCGAAATTGTTTGCAGAAGAAGAATCCCAGAAAAAAAAGAGTCGAAATGCATTGCACGAAACATGCTCGAATGCACTGCATGAAACATGCTCGAATGCATTGCACGAAACATGCTCGAATGCATTGCATGAAACATGCTCGAATGCATTGCATGAAACATGCTCGAATGCATTGCACGAAACATGCTCGAATGCATTGCATGAAACATGCTCGACAGCATGGCATGAAACATTCTCGAATACGCTCAGGGTGTAATGACTTCCCTTGGTGCGTAGATAACAAATGACTATCAATTATTTTGTGTGAAGACATTGTTTGTTATTGAACCTCTTTCAAAGGCCCATTCTAATTATTGTTATCCCCCCCCCCCCCTCCATAATTTTTCCCAATAAAGGATGTATATTTCAAAAAATATTGTTTGGAATAAAATTGTACTTAATAAGAGAAGTTATAATATATAAAGTGAATGTTTACAGGTGTATGGGTAGCTGTGTGGGCAGCTTTCAATATTATTACGTTGTAAATTCTTAAGATTCAGATGAGATTTTTATATATACCGCATATGTTTATAGACGCAGATGGTATTTTTATTTTATTTTCTTTGTACACACATCCTGTTAGGAAATACTAGGAATTCTTTAACAACTATAAAAATTTACTGTGACGATTCTGGGAATCGAATCCACACAATGTGAATGTTTGTACATCGCTACTATTATCTGATTCTAAAACCATATGCCTACCTCTTGCATCTTCCTTTCACTTTATGCACTTCAAAATAACATATATTTACATATATATATATATATATATATATGTGTGTGTGTGTGTGTGTGTGTGTGTGTGTATGTATAGAGGGTGTATATATGTAGGTACGTGTGTGTGTGTGTATACATATATGTGTGTGTGAAATAAAGTGATGTAAGAAAGAATTGTTTACTATTTCTAGAAATCGTATTATTTATTTATAGTTTGCAATTTCCGTCTCTTGCCAGACTGTCCGACAAAATCCATTTCAAACAAACAATGTAAATTATACAATTTTCATTAATATATAATACTATATCGACCAAATAAACAATAAATCAAAACAATTTATGTATACATACCTAATTATTTTTATTATATATTGTAGTCTAGTTTCACCTCTCAGGCAATACAACCCAGATATGTTGGTGATATGATAAGACTTAGATTTTAGAAATGAACACGATACATTGCTTTTTAAATAAAGTGCCTAAATGTTACTCACATTGAAC
Organism: Gerris lacustris; assembly: GCA_951217055.1. NCBI lineage: Eukaryota > Metazoa > Arthropoda > Insecta > Hemiptera > Gerridae > Gerris > Gerris lacustris. Next base: position 1,484,970 of record OX578277.1, on the reverse strand, counting down.
CTCTAATCAATATTATTAAAAATTAAAAAAAAATAAATAAATAAATAAAAACAATAATACCTCTCAAAGAATCCAGCTGTTACCGATAAATATTTAAATCACCAAACAGGAAATTTCCACTGTTTTTTTTTTATTCTTATAATTTAAAAAACACCAAAACAATATACCTTTACAAGGAACATAAAGAAAATTTTAAATTGATTGAAAGGAAATTTGAAAGCACTGTATGTGTTCGTTTATAGAACAAAACACTGACTCTAACACAATCCAGTAACAAGGTTATTCCCAGGTTGAACATGTACACATTTGAAATTTAACCGAAAAATGTACCCAATTTTAAATCTACTTAGTGTCCTTTATTCCTGTAAATAAATAAATTATCTGTATGTATATATATATATATATATATATATATATATATATATATATATATATATATATATATATATATATATATATATATATATATATACATATACATATATATATATATATATATATATATATATATATATATATATATATATATATATATATGTATATATATATATATATATATATATATATATATATATATATATATATATATATATATATAATTCAAACAATTTAAACTACGGTAGACAGAAACATATATATATATATATATGTATATATAAAACCAATTTATCAATATATAAAAGTGTGTCAAATTATTATGTAGATATTATTATTATCAGGTAGTTCTGTCTGTCTGTCTGTCCAACACTTTTGAAATTCAACATATCTTAAAAACTGCTCGGACAATTTCAATGAAATCAAGGTGGTAGGTCATAATAACGATTAAGTTAAAATGATTAATTGTAATATAATTACACTAATTTTAACAGGGCCTATTTAACTATAGGGGCACGATGGGCACGTGCCCAGGGGCGCAAGAGGTTTGGGGCGCACCTCAAAAGATTAGAGGGGGGTGGGGGGGGGGGGGGACGGTACGGATAAACTTTCAAAGGGCAAAAAATATAAAAGGGAACATGTTTAAAGTAAACGAAATATCCCTTATCCTAGAAAAGTCCAATGTTAATTATTAGGATCAATTTTTTTGATTAAGTGCAATAATTACCATAAAAGATTTAATTGCAATATTATATTATATTATTATATTACACATATTATTTGTATAAGTATATCATGAATAAGTAATATTTTTAGTAAATCAATTTATAAAATATTTATTAAAAAATATATTTATATAAAATAAATCAAATATTTTATGTGTTTTCTTAGAAATAATTATTAATTAATTATTTAGTCAATTTATAGGTATTTCAATAATACTCTTTTCATCTTTTTACTCCAATGTTAATAATTACGCTTAATTTTGTATATAAATGTTATTTTCCATAAAAGACTTAATAACAATAGTAGATTAGTATGCTAAACACATTATAAGTATAAGTTATTAGAAATAAGTAATATTTGTAATACATCAATTTATAAAGTATTAGCCCAGTAAAATTAGATTTTTGGTGTAGATTAAGTCAGACAACGCTGGAAATAGCTTTAATTCACTTAGGGAATCCCAAATAAGAGTAATATAAGTTTGCGAAAGTTTCTGAGGTGACCTAAACTTTTGGGAGCCAAAAGCTAATTTAATGCTCAACAACTTCAGTTATTTGACATTTTTCACTTGGAATAACCATTTTTGAGTTACAGGCGTATAAAACTGAGCATAACAAGCCACTTTGCCACTTTTCTGGCAAAATGGTAAAATTGGCCTATTTTTGACTGCCGATTCTGACCAAACAGCTGTACTAAATGTAATTTTTAAAAATGCATTTGAGGCGCTTTGTGTCGGGGTGCCCAGGGCGCAGTGAACGTCTAAAACGGGCCTGAATTTTAATAGTAATATTCTTTTTCTACTCTTCAAGAACTTTAAATTGATGTTTAACATGTCATAGTTACTAGGAACTATTTTTTAGTCGCCCGCCATATTGGCCGCCATCTTGAAAATATTATGTGTGGATTTTTAATAGTTGCATATTCTTTTTCTTCATTTCAAGACCTTTAAATTGATATATAATTTGTCATGGTCACTAAAAACATTATTTTAAGTCGCCCGCCATATTGAAAATATTAAGTGTGAAAAATCCAAGATGTGTCCAGTTGTCTCAAATGCCGAGATGCACCTGTGTGCCGAATTTCATGTTCCTAGCTATTGTAGTTTATGAATTGAAACAAGCAACGGACAGACAGACAGACAGACAGAGCGGTTATATAAGGTTTCTTTTTTTACTTCGTGCAGAAACCTAAAAGCCACTCTTGAAAATGAAATTGACCTCTTTATCTGTAAAAATAGTTAATTCTAATCAAGATTCTGTTAGAACTTACTCATAGTGAATAAACAGACAAAGAGAAGAGTAAGTTAGTGGTTTCCTTTGACCACGTATTTGTTGTCGTGACGTGTTTATTGTCAAATGAAACCTATTGAATGAATAAACATTTATTCAATCTTTGATTAAAAAAAAATAAGAAAAAGATTTACGTACACAATTTATTCATCTCCCTCGGATATATATATATATATATGTATATATATATTTAAAAAAAAAACGTATCTTTATTGACATTTAATTCCATTCATAAATATGCTAATTTTATAATAAACATGTTTTTTTCTTTATTCTAATGACTATAAATAAAATTATATAAAATTTATGTCGTTGTTAAAGATAAATGCTACGAGTACAAGAGGAATTATACATATAATTAAAATATATATATATATATATATATATATATATATATATATATATATATATATATATAACGTTTAAAAAATTTTAAATGTCTACCTCGAAATTTATCAAATTCTAAGTATTTTAAACACACACAAACACACACACACACACATATATATATATATATATATATATATATATATATATATATATATATATATATATATATATATATATATATATATATATCATTGGGAAGTAAAGAAGAAAATAAATAAATTGAATATATGTATATATTAAACATTTTAAATGATTGTATATATCATTGAGCAATTTAATAAAATTATAAATTATTATTATTATTTTTTTTTTATATATTTATATTACGTAAAAATATTGCGTGTTTTGTTTAAATGTGAAAGTAAAAAAATATTAAAATATTATAACAATAGAGATACGCTAATTTATACGTAACACATTTATAAATTAATAATTAATATACAATTATTTACTTGTATTAAAAATTAAAAATAAATAGATATATTTGGTTTATCTATAATTTGACACACTTTTTTCTTTTTATATTTTAATAAATAATATTTCATTTGTATTATTTACCTACATGTAATAAATTACAATATGTAAAAAAAAGTAATTAAAAAAAACACACACACGTAAAAATTTTAATCAACTGATAAGAGATAAAAAAAAAATGCGGGAGAACAAAAGAAAATAAACAAACGCACCTCCGAAAAAAAAATTAAAATAAAATACACGTATTTAGGTCTGCGTGATAGAATTGCGCGTCGAATAATGAACCGTTCTTTTTAATATGTCCAGGGAAGAGCTAGAGAAACAGACTGGTCGGTTCCCCGTTTGAAATTCGTGCTGCGGTTCGTTGATAGAGGGGGGGGGGGGGGGGAAGGTTTACAGACCCCAGGTGATTCACACTGGAACTAGAGGGGGAGGGGGTATCTGGTGACGTCACTAGATAGAAGGGGCGTGGCTTGTTACACCGTGGTTTGATGACGTCACTCGAATGCTTTTTGAAACGTTTCGATCTCTCACTCTTAGACTGAAGACTAAAGTGAGACCTGTATCGCGTTCCCATTGTCCTCGATGACAACACTGCGGACTAGACTTCTCTGTAAAACACCCACAGCCAACTATAAAGCCTATTAACTTATTTTTTGTTTAAGTCAAGACCTACCTCAATCAAGATTTTATTTAGGTGGTGCCAATTTTAAAGTAGAATAAAAATTACAAGATAAAAATAACTTTTTATATACTACGTTTTTAAATTTTCTGTTGAATCATATGTGTAATGTTGATAATATAATTGTCATTTTTATATAATGATAGTGAAAAAAAAAATAAACAGGTCAAGTGTGTGCTAGTCAGCACACAGCGAGGGTCCGTAGGCCACACTATATAGTGTTTAACTGTAAAGTGTATAAACAGTGTTTTTTTAAAATGCTAAAAAGCTTACTTTGAACCATTCTAAGGGTCTGATATTCTCAAAATGCACTCTGATAAAGTATTTTTTTGCCACTGAACCGGAATACAACCATATAAAAACATCGAAAAGACCATAATTATAAAAAAAAAACGTATTTTGTCAATAAAAAATAAAAGAATACTTTTTTCGAAATTTCCAAAAAGTGGTATCTTTACTTTTGGTCGAAGAATGTTCAGGAATTTTTTAAGATTTTTTGCACTTCACATAAGCGAGATAGAGGGGGGAGGGACACGTTTCGCACCCACTTTAAACTAGCCTACACTCGCCCTATCAAAGTTATATCCAAAGAATTATATATTTTTGTAATCAGCTCGACGTACCCTTTCATATGATACCCCTCACGGTGTCGAAAAAAAATAAAAAAATTTTAACCCTTAAGTTTTTTTACCCTAATTTTTTTGAAAAATATTTTTTTTAAGTCGCCGTGAGAGCACGCGAGAGGACGGACGGACAGACACACGCAGGAAAATATAAGGGTCCTTGGTTTTGCCTACGGACCCTAAAAAATAGTTCCGAATTTATTTACTTCACATAAATGACAACCATCTAGAGAGCTGATCTTAAACCTATAAACGGACAAATCTTTGTACAACGGATCTCACCTCATCTTGGATCAATTCATTTATTTCTTTGTTTACTTTTCCTTTTTCGCTGTCATTCAATATTTACCTCTTAAATAAAAAATCACAAATTTGAAACACGTCAAAATGAAGATTGTTAATATGGGACATGTCAAAACAAATAAAATAACTTTCCATACATCAAAATTTGCTGAAATCCAATTAAATTCTGCTGAAAGATGGCTAAAAGTATTAAAATAATGTATTGTCATCGTGTTCTGAGCTATGCTAAAAGTTTCAAATGTCTAGCTACTCGAGAAGTTAGTTAAAAATCTATTGCAAGATTTGTACTGGAGAAGCTAACAAACAAACAAACAAGAAAGCAAGCCAATAAAAACGTAGTAACAAATTAAAAATAGTCTGCCAATTAGTGAGGCATATATTTAATGATGTTTTGCTTCTACAACCCCCCCCCCCTTTAAATCTGTTAAAATTGATTGGATTTTGTACACTAATAAATGCATTGATTTAGCGAAAATTTAATGAGCGCAGACGGTTGAAATTATTATAAACCTCTTAATTTCTAAAAAAATCAGATGTGTACTATTTTAAAGGTGTTAATAAAATAAACATCCAATTAGTGCGGCACATAGCTTCCTCACATTCTATTTCGTAAACTTTAATGATTTTATACTATTAAAACCAAATTATTGACAAATTTATTTCATTTTACAACGTTTTATTAAAACTCAAAATTAAGTATAATTTTGGAGTGCAGACAGTTGAAATTAATGTGGGACCATCTACGGGCTACTATCGACAAACCATCCAAATTTCATAAAACATCAGATAACTGCATTTGATGATATAGGCAGGCCCCGATTTACCAATGGGTAATTGTCCAGGGCGGCACTTTTCTTTATTATTAAATTATTATTATTTAGATTTTCGAGTTTTTCCTCTTGATACTTTATGCAAACGATCAGTATTACTCTACTTTTTTGACGAAAATAAAATGTATGCAAATCATAAATACAACACAAAGAGAAATGCTCAAAATAAGTTAGTAGAACCGAGTTGTAAAAGTACTGAGAGACACAACTCTTTTGCCTGTATTGCACCCAAACTATTTAACCAGTTACCACAGAAAATTAGAGAGCAAACAGATAAAAATCATTTTAAAAAACGATTAAATGAAATTATGAATAATATAGTATGGATCGATTGATTCTCAATACTTCAATTCTACTTAACTAAATATGTTCTCAAAAGATAGGCAAACATAAAAAAATTATTCTCTATAGAATTTACTTTTACAGCAGATATATATGAATATATTATGAGTCATTATCTCGTAGTTAAATTATTTTTTCACATACATTTTTTTATAGACATAAGTTATTAATACTGAACCTAATTATAATTTATAATTTTGTTATCAATATTTTAAATGATATTTTAATTATAGTTTCGTACTACATTTAAATCTTCCAAATAACTGTTACTAAGCCAAAGGCTGGGCCCTCACTCTAGTAATCTTTTACTACCGTGGGTCCACACATTTAGTGATTCTATATGAAATTGTAACCAGATCCTGTACCAAATTTTGTGGAAATATATTATTATTATTACTATTTCCAGAATAACTATTGATTATTAATTCCAAAGTTGTTACCGATTTTGCTTAGAAAAAAATAAAGGAAAAAAATTCATGTATGTAGTTATGTTAAACAAAGTTTTCTTAATTAACCTTTGGGCGAGGATATTGTAGGGAGTTTTAGATACTCTGCACATAGGCGTAGCTATCGAGCCGCAGCGCCTGCGGCCGCGGGCGGGCGCAGACTTGAGGGGCGCTAAAATTGGAGAAGAAAAAAATAGGTAGAATTTGAAAAAATTAATTAATTAAATAAATAATAATTGAAGCGTAACGAGCTTTTTACATTCAACAAAGTCTGTCTGTGTGTAACATTACATGTGTCTGACGACACTTAAGTAAAAGTTGAATGATTTGTTTGAAATTTAGTTCCTTACACAAATGCTCAGGCTAAGATGTTGGACAGCGTGATTCGTCAAAGAGTTCGCGCGCAACGCTCGCGTAAACGTAAGCTTCAAATATAAAATTGTATTTGGGAGGAAAGTAGCATTTTGCATGCGAGTGCGGAGTTTGCACCCGAGCGACAGCGAGGGTAGTAAAACCACACGAGCAATGCAAAATGCCGTTTTCCCACGAGTTGCGTACCGTACTTTATCTACGATTGTTAGATTTAAATAATAAATACAGAAAAAAATAAACTTGCTGTATGTAAGTTCGTATCTCTTCTCTTAATAAAGATGGCATTAATCTTGACTTGTATTTTTTGCTGAATTAATTATTTCTGGAGGAGTATTATTCTCTACATTTTCGTCAAAGGCACTTGATTCATTCATTGTTTTTCACTAAAAACTCGATATAAACAGTTACTTTAATAAAAGAACAGCAAATTAGTTTTGTTAAATGTAAACAAACTCGCTAATCGTGCGTAAAGCTGAAGAATTCCTCTTCTTTACCGCCCTGGGGTGGTAAAGAAGAGGAATTCTTCAGAACTATGAGACACGCATGCGCAATGAATACAAGTACGTAAATGATCACTTTCTACGCATCTAAACAAAGATACAATGTTTATATTTCGTATCAATCGTAGATAAAAGATTTTATCATCAATTAGTCGATGAGACGAACTTTTTTTTCAAAAATATTTTTTAATAAAACCAACAGCGATACTGCACTCCGCTATGAATTTATAAAGATCGTCAAAACTATTAAACTGGAACTACACGTCTAAAATAGAGAAAACAACGTTTTTACCTATAATATTCTTACGTTCTAACATAAAGATTTTAATAAACCTTTATGTACATTGTCGCGTTAATAGATATTCAAGGACAAAGGTCAACGAATTTGGTTTATGGCGAAATCTCGCTCTCCGACATCAATCAAGGTGGTTATCAAAATTAAAGATAACAAAATTTCCCACAAAAAAGTGTCATTAATTTTTTACACACAACGAACGGTTTAGCATAAGAACTAGCTTACTAATAACTTGCGTAGTGCTTGTTTTTGCACGACTCTTTAAGTATGTTTGCGAATATCTCGCTTCCTCTTGCAAAACGACGATCAGATCAAAATTAAAGAATATAAAATTTCACACAAGAAACATTGTGTTATTTTTTAACTTACATCGAACCGTTTGGATAATTAAGTGCTCCGAAGTTTCCGCACAAGGCGTAACAACGACCACTAACTTTAGCTTTTTCCCGATGGGAACCGTTATTCTATACCTACGAGTGACATTTCAAGTTTGTTTGGACATAGTTTGAAAATATTCGTGCTCCCACAATGTACGGTGACAATAACAATGCAGTCCTCCTTATGCGTTAACTATTTACATTATTAAATTAATGGATTAAGTAAAGGGCGCATGTTTTTTATCTTGCGGGCGGGCGCTATCAGAGCTAGCTACGCCACTGACTCTGCATTTTCAGAGATGTTTGACATACTCATAAGATACCATAAAACCTTCAATTTTTGTCAAATATATCAGAATAAATAAACACAATAAGATTTTAAAAAAAAAGCTTAATTTATTAATTAATTGTTGAACTATTGTACAGTTTCTGTTCAAATTACAATTAGTGTAATTTAAGATGTTTTCAAATAATGTTTTTTTTTTTTTTTTTTTTTTTCATTCATTATACTTATTTATTTGTTTATTTAATTATTGTTAATATATAAATCCATTCCCTTTCGGACAACATTCTAAAATACTGTTATTTGTACTGGGTTAAAGGCTAGAATATGTCCAATCAAAGTCGAGACGTTTCTTTTCCCCCAAAAAAAAAAAAAAATCAAAGCCCCCCCTGATGAAAATCCAGACCCTCTTAAGAAAAAGTAAGAACGGACGCCCATGCACTGCATAGATTTGAATAAAAGAGAGAGTGGAGTAGATTGCATGGGCAATACTCTCAAGGTCACCCCCCCCCCTCCAATTTGTCCTTTAAACTTAAAACAAGAGACTTGCATGCGCACTCGCAAATGTATTATTATTTATTGACCTTGCTTGTCCAAAATAGTTATGAAAAAAATAAAACACACAAATTATACCGACTTGCTTAACATTTGAAAAGGCTCTAATGCAAAAAAAAAATAAAAATAATAGCTCATAAAGTTTTATATTTCTCTGTTTAGAACTCCTACCGAAAGCTTAAGTCACACTATTCATTGTTTAAAAATATCTGACAAGGTCACTCATAATCAATATAAAAATATTATTAGAGTTATAAGTACAAGAGTTGATAGATGGTTCAGGTGTAAGGAAAAAGTTTTAAGTAAGAAACAGCTCTGTTTCATATTGAGATGTTTCCACTCATATTCAGATTCATCTTCAGTCAAATATATTATCTCAACAAATGATATTACAGATAAATTAAGCTAATGATATAAAATTATAATATCTAATACACTTAATTGATTAGTTTACTAATTAATATGTAAACAAGTTTCCATTATTTTTTTCATTAACATCTAATAAATGTACAACATTCAATGATACAAAGATTACTTATTATAGCAGTGGCGTATCCAGGGGGGGGGCACAGGGGGCACGTGCCCCCTCCCAGACGGCCCCAGAGTAAAAAAAAAAAAAAAATACGCCGTATGTTTTTTTTAATACATATTTTTGCATTCACCTCATATTCAATTTTACCTCAGAAATGCATAAAAGAGCTGTTTTGAGAGGTCATATTTTCAAAATTTTCCGGGGGAGGACCCCCCGACATAGATCCCCCCCTCCCAATAACTAACTTCAGACGACGCCCATGACTTACAGTAAGATATTGTACTGCAGTAAGCATCAGCATAACATTTTCTATGAATACGTTCACACAGTTATTGTTGCTTGGGCGCGAAGATTTTTTTGGAAGTGGGGGGGGGGGGGGCTGCTTTGATGAATAAGTAGTACCCTTTTCTTGTTTCCACGACGAATTCCCCCCCCCCCCCCCCCCCCTCCAATCTAAACTGACTTAGAATGTGCCCCCTCCAGACCTAACCGCTGGATACGCCACTGTACTATAGCTCAGTCAATAAAGGCCAAAAACAGGCTGTACCCGCAACTAATTAGAGGAAATCTGGATTTTTTCCTAATGATAGACCATGATAAGAGGTACATTCTCTCAAAACTCCCCCCCCCCCCACTTCTCCCCCTTGTGCTCCCCCCCCCCCTACCCCCTCTTAAAGTTCAAAATTTACTTATTTTTCACTTTTTACGCAAAACTGTTTATTAATTCTGCACAAAAAAGGTACTATGCATGTTTGAAGTGAGACATACCGTTTTCGAGATATTATTGATAACAATTCCAATTTTTCGAACCAAGATGTGTTAAAAACAAAACTTCTGATTTCAATAAAATTTGGATGGTAGGTCATACTTAGCCTATTGTTGATCCCATATAAATTTCAACCTTCTGCCTTCTGCGCCCATTATTTTATCTTGCACATGCGCACAAACATACATTATTTAGACCTTTATCTTCAAAAGTACTCAACTGATTAATATGAAATTCGGATGGTTTGTCGCAAGTAGCCTGCAGATAGCCCCAACTTAATTTCAACCGTCTGCGCTCTTTACATTTTCTAAATTGGTTCCCTTTCTGTCTGTCTGTTGATCAATATTTTGTCTGTCAATTATGAATTAATGTATCAATTTAGCAAAATTTAAAGAGCGCAGTCGGTTGAAATTAAGTTAGGGCCATCTGCGGGATACTTGCGACAAACCGTCCAAATTTCATATTAATCAGTTAAGTACTATTTAAGATAAAGGTCGAAATAAATGTATGCTTGTGTAAGATAAAATAATAGGCACAGAAGGTTGAAATTTATATGGGATCAACAATAGGCTAAGTATGGCCAACCATCCAAATTTCATTAATATCAGAATTGTTGTTTTTAACATATCTTGATTTGCAAAACAAATGGATTTTTAATCAATAATATCTCGAAAACGGTATGTCTCACTTCAAACATGCATAGGACCTTTTTTGTGCAGAATTATGTGAGGAATAATTTGTTAATAACACTTCTCTTCAAAAAAAATAAACAGTTTTGCGTAAAAAGTGAACCCCCCCCCCCCTTCCATAGTAGAATTACAATTAGAGTTTATTTTGACAGTGAGATAATCTAAACGGGGGGGGGGGGAGCTCTCATTGCCCCCCCCCCCCCCCCCCTGTTTAGATTATCTCACTGTCAAAATAAACTCTAATTATCATTCTACTACGGGGTGGGTCAAAAGAAAAACCACATTTTTGAACACTTATACCTGAGCTTCTCTAATAGATAAGAGATATGGGGTTTGTGGGGTCAAAAAACTACTTTAAATTTCATACCTAAAACTTAACAAACTACTGCAAGAAAGCCAAGCAATGACTGTTTGAATTAGGGTCTTAAACAAAAATGGTTGTCCAGGCAGTTTTGATAAAAATAAATGTATTTAAAACAAGTAAGGCGCTCTTCACGTAAGTACGTGGGGTGATAATCGCCGGTTTCTGTACATTAAAGTTAAAATTATTAATTGTAATATAATTACACTAATTTTAATAGTAATATTCTTTTTCTACTCTTCAAGACCTTTAAACTGATGTATAACATGTTATGGTAACTAAAACAATGTTTAGTCACCCGCCATATTGGCCACCATTTTGAAAATTTTAATAGTTGCATATTCTTTTTCTTCACTTCAAGACCTTTAAGTTGATTTATAACATGTCATAGTTACTAAAAACTTTTTTTAGTGACCCGCCATATTGAAAATATTAGGTGTGAAATTTTAATAGTTGCATATTCTTTTTCTGCATTTCAAGACCTTTAAATTGATATATAACATGTCATGGTGACTACAAACTTTTTTTTTTAGTCGCCTGCCATATTGGGCCGCCATCTTGAAAATATTAAGTGTGAAAAATCCAAAATGTGTCCAGTTGTCTAGAATGCTAAGATGCACCCGTGTGCCAAATTTTATGTTTCTAACTACAGTAGTTGATGAATTGAAACAAGCAACGGACAGACACCAACGGACGGACAGACAGACAGAGCCGATATATAAGGTTTCTTTTTGTACTTTGTGTACAGAAACTTAAAATGAATGTAATAAAATTACAAAAAAATGCATATTTTACAGATATACTTGTTGTATGGTTCAATATGTTGTCCTAGTTAATTTGCGACAGCCTGTACTCTCCTTCTCCAGTGGGATATGGCCCCAGCAATAGTTGATTGACGCATATCCTCCCGGGCACGAAGAATCTTCTTTCCAAGTTCATCAATGTCCTTTATTCTGCCCCCCACGTACACTCTTTGTTCTAACCAACCCCAGACAGAGTAATCAATAGGACTGTTGGTCGGCCACTCGTCTAGCTGAATGAAGTCTGGGCAATTCTCTTGCAAGTATTGAATTGTTTGCAAGGAGGGATGGGACGGGGTAACATCTTGAATAACCCTGTAATTTGGCATTTGATCTTCAATTTCAGACAATATTGTAGTTAACACATCTTCAATGTTTGTTATAACTCTAAGGGACTCCTACCGCTTACCTACAAAGAACCCTCACTCCATCATATGGTTATTTATTCCATACTCAAACGTATTTTTTAAGACTAATTCCAACCGTCATTGCATGGCTTTTGCCCAATAGTTTGTTAAGTTAAATATGTAAAATTTAAAGTAGAAGAATGTAGTTTTTTTTAGACCCCGTAAACCCAGCAGAACCCATACAGAAGCTGAGTTTTTTTGTCCACCCTGTATAGTGTACCATTATATGTTAACAAAACTCATACATACTACATTACTTATCTATTCTAGGTCAACGCAGATATTTTACTGAACATAAATAATATTAAATAAATATAAATAATAATATTAAATAAATATTATTAAATAAATATAATAATATAAATAATAATATTATTATTATTAAATAAATATTATTAAATACACAGCTGGTCTCAATATAAGTTTTCATATGTATTTTTTATTTTTCAATACTACAGGTACCATATTATACTCTTCTTACAATTAAGGCTTGTTTACACGGTGATAGTCGATGCGATAGTTGCGGTCACGACAGCAACTATCGCATCGACTATCACGTAGATGTAAACTACGTGATAGATTTTGTCGCGATAGAACTATCTGCCATCACACTATCTCGTCTGACGAGATAGTTGAGTGTTCTATCACAGCAGTCAGAGTACTCACGCGGATGATATAAGAACTACCACGCTAGATACTAGACGCTGATTGGCTTATACTTTTTTATCAACTGATAACAGATTTAAAGGCACCAAATATGATTGATTGCTTCACATAACAAGATATCAGATTTTGTTTTTTTCGACAATATGAATATATTCTTTTGGCTGTGTGTGAATTATAATTTAACATTATAATATATTTAATGCTTTATTTCCGTATTCTAGTCAAAAATGTATTATATAGATGATAGATGTAACATTGAGTGCACGACAACAAGTTTTGACGTATTTTAACTCACCGTGTAAACTGCACACCTTGGCGATAGTTGTATGACGTAGACTGACATGATAGTTCTATCGTGCAAGAACTATCACCGTGTAAACGTGCCTTTAGAATGGTTTTTGACACTCAGGTTGACCAACCTATGAGGGGGAAGAAATAAAGCCACTAGGCCTGTAGGAGGGGTGGGAGAGCATCATTTGTTTGTCAACAAAAGAAGGTTATTTTACTGTTTCAACAAATCACAATCTATTTACCTGATTTTACCTGCTTAGATTTTCACTTCTTATTTACGAATATGTTTTGAAATTTAATCTAAGAGTTAATTTCCTTTATAGAATAATGAAATTTAATGTCGGTAATAAAACTTTATGAAAAGTGTAGGCTTACAACTACTTAGATGAAAAATTAATTTACTTAGCAGATGTTGAATTGTAATGAAAGGAAGTGTAACAACCTTGGTAATTCAGTCGAGCTTTACTTTTTAATCTAATCAATTTTTGAATTCATGTACAGTGTGAAAAAGTTGTAGTTATTATTTTTCGGCAAATAAACAATAAACCCTATTATATAACATGGAAATATTGTCCTTTATTTGTTTATGTATAGCTGAATTTTCTAATAATGTTAATAATTTTTTCTACTCATACTTCATAGTTGGAACATGATTTACGATAACGATTACTGAGTTTATTAATTTTCTGTCTGAGTCTTACTTTGTCAGAATAAATTAACAAATTGAAATGACGGGTTGTTACAAACGATCAAGAACAACGACTAAAAAGACGCTGATATTATCTGCCTGATGCACTGTTGATATATTTAATTCCAAAACTTGGAATTAAATATTTGAGCAGATAACTGATGGTGTTCAGTTAATAACGGGAAGGAATAAAAGCAAGGGAGAAACAATGTTAACTAAACCGGGAACAGTAAAGAAGTGTAAAGATTGAAGCGGTGGAGGTTATAAAGTCGGTTGGAACGGTTACCCTTAGGTCCGCGCCCCTCCACTAGAGATATTTTTATTTGCCTGGTTGGCCCGACCTTCTAGAATTCAAAATCCAGCGCTCTCATTGGTTTCTTGTCTATTTTCCCACGCTGTCAAAAACCAATTCTAATTGTAAGAAGAGTATAATTATTTATTTTATGTTATGTGTATAAGTGTCACTAAAATTAGCATAATAATAAAATGTAAGATATAGTGGTGCGGGCCCCCGTCAGAACAATATAAGCACAGAATTGAAGCATAATCACGATAACGAAAAGCGACTATTAGCAAGAAATGTAGTAAGGAAAAAACACCCTACCTATCAGCCTCTTCCATTACTATGTAAATTTCACATTTCTATCTCAATTTTGGTCTAACCGGACCATATGCCACAGTTAACTACGGCATAGGTTTACCCTTGATCTTCCGTAATAGGACTTCACTGTTGAAGATTTTGTGAATATCTTGCTTTCCAACTTTGGTAAAACTGAGGAATACGGTGCTGTAAGGGGAAGAGGTTAGAAAAGTGTGCAGGAATGTATTATTTTGACAAAGGAATATCAACTCTCCTATGTACAAATCATGCATATATAATCACTCAATTATATAAATCATACAAATGTACTGTTTGACAAAGGAATATCAACTCTCCTATGTACAAATCATGCATATATAATCACTCAATTATATAAATCATACAAATGTACTGTTTGACAAAGGAATATCAACTCTCCTATGTACAAATCATGCATATATAATCACTCAATTATATAAATCATACAAATGTACTGTTTGACGAAGGGATATAATCTCTTGCTGCCAGGCGATTCTCGACCGCACCGTGTATCTCAGTTCAACCCCAACTTTTTAAGGCAGAGATACACATGCCTGTAGCTTGAACAAAAACATGCCACCTACTTGAACGTGTATATGTTAAGTGGCATGCCAGTACCTGGCAAGCAAGTAGATTGCACGAGATTTGATTTTTTGGCATGCAACGAGCAAGTGGTGGGGTGGGGGCTACAAACCTCATGCCAAAAGGAATGTGTAAACGCATGTGACAGCTACAAGGGCGGGCGTCCGTTCCAGTAGCTGGCTGCCACCGATTGAAGACGTAAACATTGCGTTATTTATTTATTGTTTTGTTTGGTGTGTTAATAGAATTTATGACAGTTCTTAAAAAAAACTTCTGAGTTTGTGTTTAAATAATGCCACGAATCTGTTTGCATGCAATTTTACTTGCAAATGTATTTTCAGTTTGCCATTTAGGCATTGCACAATGCAGGTTGCATGCAATTTTACTTGCTACTGAATAAATAAAAATCTTTAGCATGCCAGTTACTGGCAAATACCCTCCCTCTTTTGGCATGCAAGCTACTTCCCCAATTTGACGGCATGTGTATCTTCGCCTTTACAGGTATCGTTCTACAGGTAGATGCTCGAGATATATATTTGAAAATATTACTTCCTCAAAAATGCCTAATTCTTTAACAGATAAGTTTTAGTAGTTCATACTATTTACAATTTCCAGTTTAAAGCTGACAAATCTTAGTGAAGGTAATTGACGCTTCACTGTTTACTACAAAATATGGATCAAACAACATCTCGAATTTAATCATTGTTTTTATTTCTCTTCAGATAGATATTTCAATTCTATAATTTGTAGAACCGAAACTTGCAAGTGAACAAACTGTTTGTTTAATATTACGTTCATTTTCTTATGACAATATATTATAAAACAACTTACTTTGTAAACGTTGATTTTGGAAAAGATGACAACTGGAACTGGATGATATTTTCCGTCTGATTTATTTTGTTATATTGTACCAACAATAATTTGTTTTTCACGTAAAATAAAACAAGTTTAACATCCGAAAATAAAGTTTAAACGAAAACATTTGAAAATCAAAATAACAATTTAAACTTTTTATCAATGTTTTCTTTTTATCAATGAACACACGTTGTATTTCAAACGTTCAGAAATATAAATATAAAAAAATGTGATTAATTATTTCTTTGTTATGATTCTAAAAGATAAAAATAATAACAATGTTATCTTTTTCAATAATAATCATAAATAAACGTTTGAATTATTTATAAATAAAAGAGAAATCGGTATGAGTTAGCGTACAACACACTTCACAGCAGAATAATCGTAAACAAACTGGAAGTTTTTATTTGAGACTGAAGGTAAACAAGCAGAGAGTCAGGGTAGCTGACCGCGCAATCATATAGGGTCAATAAACATCTAAACCTAGCTTTACTTTTTTCTTTTTTAAACTGCAGCCCCCCCAGTTTTCATGATGTAGTACAGCGGAACTCACATACCTTTTATTTAAGAGTATCTTGTCGCTATTATTTACAGCCACAACTTTTAGATGTTCATTTTACAACAATATTTTTTAAGTTTATATTTTGGTGATTAGTTTGGTAGAAAAGATACAACTCGATGTGCATTCGTATTTGTCTTTTCGTCAATTTAAACTTTCTTCATTTAGAAATACTTCGACAATCAAATCAAGCATATAGTAAAGTGTGCTAATTTTTATTTTTATTTTAAAATTTTTATTGATCAACACAACTTATAACAAGTAATACGGATATTATAGTATTATTACGAGAGTATCATGTAGAAGAAGTAGTCCAGTGACTACACTTCCTGCCAATGAATATAATAAAATAATATAATCCTTGGTAAATGAATAATGATAAAGTAGATTAATTAATAATAATAATTTATATATATATATATATATATATATATATATATATATATATATATATATATATATATATATATATATATATATATATATATATATATATATAGCTAAAATTGGTATAATTCAACTCTCTCCCAGATTTGCTTGGAGGAGTATTACTGTAAAAAGCGTAGTATTTGAGAATTGTAAGGATAAACGTCCAAAAAGGGTGTTTTTTCATATTTTTTGCGAATATCTCGAAAACGAAGCTGTTCCGGGTCCATGTTAATAGGAACTTTTTTGTTCAGCGTAAAATTTCCTATAAGAAACTCTAAGTGCTGTGGTTTCGTCCGGGGGAACCTTTTGTGAGTTTGTACTAGAATTGGTTGTGATCCTGACCAAAAAATTTCATGTCTGGGAACATTCAATCT
The DNA here is from genome assembly GCA_951217055.1 of Gerris lacustris. Classification (NCBI taxonomy): domain Eukaryota; kingdom Metazoa; phylum Arthropoda; class Insecta; order Hemiptera; family Gerridae; genus Gerris; species Gerris lacustris. Next base: position 1,467,490 of record OX578277.1, on the reverse strand, counting down.
ACCATAATTCAAAAACTAGTCCGTTGAGCTTAAACTTTAATTATACCATTTGAAAGCTTATGAAAAGCATAAGTTTTTCCTGAAAACGCCACACTTCTAACATCCCTCAATTAAGAGTAGTAAGCTCAGGAATTTCATGGTCGAATTTTAAAAAATCCAAAATTTCAAATGTAACAGACTTAAAAGATGCTTGGCAGCTGATAATTTAGAAATAAATGAATGATTCTGAAAGTTTTTTTATGCTCTTTAAAATCGGTCCCTAGCCCAATTTCTCTATCTCATTTAGTTTTTGACATATTAGGCATTTTTTAAAACTTTTCGTGAAGCACTTTAAAAAAGGAAATAACTCGATATATATCTCGAGAACTATTGAGTTATGGGCCTATGCTTACTCGACATTTTTTGTTGCATTTCACCCATAGAATCCCCCAGTTTCTTTATGACATTTTATCGCGGGTCATCCTGTATATATACAGGGTGTTCCGCATAAGTACCTACAGAGAAGAACCTATGAATCTACATCAAATTTCTGACAAAAAATGTCAAGTAACCTTGGGTCCTACGGACCTTCGTTTTCGAGATATATCGATATATCGATTTTTTTATTTACGAGCAGACCCCCTGCTATTCTTCAGACACTACTGCGCCAGCATTTGAAAAGAAAACAATCAAATTTTGATTTTAAAATTGCAGAAAATTCATAGAGCTGTTACTTAATAAGTGGATTTCCAAATAGTTTTTCTACTATTTCTCTATGAAAACTTAAGTAAACTATAGACAATGCTATATCAAATTAAAGCTTATAAAATTGCGCAGTTTTTTAAATATTTTAAACATTTCAATAGGTATAAAAATATAGAAGTTATGGAAGCTCCAAGTTGTATAAACATTTTATATAATTTCCAATTTTAATGTTTCTCTTGCATTATCACTAAGTTTATAAACGTATTAAGTACTAAAAGAAGTGATTTCTGAAAGAAAATTTAATGCTCTTTACGATGCTGCAAACTGCATCTTTCTATCTTATTTAGATTTTTACTTATTACGTAGTTTATGGCTAAAAACATGACCTAAATAAAAAAATCGATATATCGATATATCTCGAAAACGAAGGTCCGAAGGACCCAAGGTTACTTGACATATTTTGTCAGAAATTTGATGCAGATTCATAGGTTCTTCTCTGTAGGTACTTATGTGGAACACCCTGTATATATATATATATATATATATATATATATATATATATATATATATATATATATATATATATATATATATATATATATATATATATATATAATTGGATGTCTGTCTGTCAGTGATTTATAGACTTCGACTCCGTTTGACTGATCGCCATGAAAGTTGGCACATATTGTTTTGTTTTTTTTTTCGTGGAGAAGGATTTTATGATTTCAACATTTAAATTTTGGTACAAAAGGGTACAGGGTATGGTGTAGAAAAGTCAAAATAGTATATTCCCTTCATGATGCATGTCATTGGAAAGCTCTTTAAGAGTACAGTAATTGTTACCTACACTTTTGTCATATTTTCTTACGTTTACTTTTCTAATATAAGGGGGGGGGGGGGGGTAAAAAGTAAAAGCGGGGAAAATAGACTGCCAATTGGTGTGGCACATAGCTTCCTCGCATGCTATCACGTACTTTTTGATTTTATGCTTTTACAAGCCATTATTGTCTAATTTGTTTAATTGCTTCCCCTGTTTTTTTAATCCGTCAAAATTGTTTTGATTTTTTACTTCAATTAAAGTATCAATTAAGCAAAATTTAAAGAGCGCAGACGGTTCAAAGTAATCTGGGGCTATCTGCGGGCTACTTCCGATAAACTATAAAAGTTTCATACAAATCAGATAAGTACTTTTGAAGCTATAGCAGTTAATTAATGTATGTTTGTGCGCATGTGGAAGAGAAACAAATGAGCGTAGAAAGTTGAAACTTATCTGGGATCAACAATGGGCTACTCATGACCTACCACCTAAATGTCATTAAAATTGGACGTGTAGTTTTTAAGATATGTTGGTTCGCAAAAATTGAACGACAGACCGACAGACAGACACGGATCCAAAAATGTTCCCTGTTGTCTGAAACGGATTTCTGTCTTGGAATTTTTGAAATCGGAGACCTAAAAACTTTTCGTTCGTCAGAACGATCACATAGCTTCCGTTACCTTCGGTGAGCTCGGAAGCAAAATTGGTTTTTAATTAAAAATAAGAAATCTTGCTATATTTATTAACCACGTATTATTAACCGTCATGTTTCAAAATTAAATAAACAGGTCAAGTGTGTGCAAGTCACACAGCGAGGGTCCCTAGGCCACACTGTATAGTGTTTAACTGTAAAGTGTATAAACAGTGTTTTTTTAAAATGCTAAAAAGCTTACTTTGAACCATTCTAAGGGTCTGATATTCTCAAAACACACTCCGATAAAGTATTTTTTTGCCTCTGACCATAATTAAAAAAAAACGTATTTTGTTAATAAAAAATAAAATAATATTTTTTTCGAAATTTCCAAAAAGTGGTATCTTTACTTTTGGTCGAAGAATGTTCAGGAATTTTTTCAGATTTTTTGCACTTCACATAAGCGAGATAGAGGGGGGGGGGGACACGTTTCACGCCCACTTCAAACTTGCCTACGCTCACCCTATCAAAGTTATATTCAGAGAATTATATATTTTTGTAATCAGCTCGACGTACCTTTTCATATGATACCCCTCACGGTGTCGAAAAAAAAACAACAAATGTTAACCCTTAAGCTTTTTACCCTAATTTTTTTTTTTAAATATTTTTTTTAAGTCGCTATATTTTTAAAATATGTGGGTCGGTACAAGACACATACATGCCAAATTTCAAAGTGATCGGACGAAAGGTGTAGTTGTGAGAGCACGCGAGAGGACGGACGGACAGACACACGCAGGAAAATATAAGGGTCCTTGGTTTTGCCTACGGACCCTAAAAACCGATAACATCAAAATCAAAATTAAATTTGGTTGGTTGGTTTGCCATACAGAGATGTACATTCGTGCCAAAATTCTGTAAGCTGTGGATGGGTGACAGCGACGGTGACGGATCAATATGAAACAGTGGTCGAAAGGAAGATCTCAGTCATTTTATTGGAAGTTGCAAACTCAAAATAGCGCGAGGAAAAAATATTTAGCAGAGGAGTGTTTAACTAGGAACGATATTATGTTATATTATGTAAATAAACATTATTATTATCATTAATACATATCAATCTTAGAATTTACATTGGGGTCTATAGTAAGGAATAATTGGGTAAATACCATGGCTGATAACATATGAGTATTGTTTCAAATAAAAATTTACATTTTGAGCATCCAGAATATGCCCCACAAGTGACCCTATTAGAATGCTATGATGGACATCCCGTGAACGTACCTAATGGATGTGCTATGGAAATCCCGTGGAAGTACATACTGTATATGCTGTGGAGGTCCCGTGGAAGTACATACTGTATATGCTGTGGAGGTCCCGTGGAAGTATATACTGTATATGCTGTGGATGTCCCGTGGAAGTATATACTGTATATGCTGTGGAGGTCCCGTACGAGGCTTTTTTTATAAAGGGGGAAAAATCATGAAATTCTTTCCCTGCGTATTACGGAAACTGAGGTCCGCAGCGGTCCGGACCAAAAGAACTTTTTCGTTGACCCCAACTGACCTGATGAAACGAAAGAAATTTTTATTTACTCCGACCACCCAAAAAAAATTTACAGGGGTTTTATGGAGGACCCAAAAACCGGGTTTTCGAATTTTAGCAGTTGAAATTCTTCAAACTTTAATATTTTTTTCTTGAAAACTATTTTAGCAACATAATTTTTCGCACATACGATAAAAATATAAGCACGTTTGGGAGTGCCCCAAAAATTTAGGGAAATCCAAAGTAACCGGAAATCACTGAATTTAAATTATTTAAATGGATTTTTTTTAATCCTTTTGTTAGTGTCAAATAACGGCTGTATACAAAATTTGGTGACATTCGGACAAATTAGTTTTTTTTTTTTTTTTTTTTTTTTCAAATAGTGGCAACGTTTTTCAGCTCTAGAATTTAGGAACATTTTTGGTCGACGATTCCATAGTAGTAGTAGTAGTAGTCTAGTACTTTCTACTAGGACGGGTAGGACGAACCCCTTGTTCGAACCTTGCAATTAGGCCATCACTTAGGCCCTTTTTACGCCCCGCGGTAGAGAGTTGCAGCCACTTCACACATCATACCTCTGTACAAAGTACCGCCAAAGCGAGTATGATGTGATCAATAGTGAGCCATATAAATCAGAGTGTCACGGCGAGGAATCGAACCCCGTCTCGTTCCACTCGAGATTTAGTGATGGCCGAGCAGACGTGGTTTAACTCACACGGCTACGCTAGCTCCCCGACGATTCCATAAGTAATGTATAATTTGTATATGGTCGGAAATTAGATTTTTCAAATAAAAAAAAATGTTCTTAAACATTTTTTTCCTGCCCAGTATTTCGCAAGATAAAGCCCAACAAATATTTGTATGATCTGTTTTCTCAATCAGCAGTTAAGTTATTTAATGTTGATGAATTGGAAAGGCACTTAAACCCAAAATATTACCAGGTACAAGGGACGAACTTAGGAAAAAACTAATGATGTGATATTGGTTATTCCGTTCGAATCATATATTTTAACCATATATCAAGAAATTGTTTAAAATATCCAATTCAACCACAATTTCATTGTTATGTAAGCCTACTTTATTGCCTCTTCAAAGTAATTTTCTTCAAATCAAGTTTGATTTTTCGTTTATTATATATTGACATTATATTGTATAAATCCTTTACAAAATTACAATAATTTATATTCAGTTAAAAATTAAAACATGGGAGAGGGCCCAAGACTAAATTTTGCCGAGGGCCCAGAAAGCTACCAGTCCGACACTGCGTATGAGGTACTTATACTTATCTGCTAGAAAGCTACCAGTCCGACACTGCGTATGAGGTACTTATACTTATCTGCTAGATGCCCACTAGCAAGTTGTTCGCGTCGATCCACTAAGTGTCAGTAAAATTACAAATAAATAAAGAAAAATAAATAAGACTTTTAATAGTACATTACATTGTACATTACGCGTCTAGTGCGGAAAGTAGCATTTTGCATATGAGTGTGGAGTTTGCACCCGAGCGACAGCGAGGGTAGTAAAACCACAAGAGCAAAGCAGAATGCAGTTTTCGCACGAGTTGCGTACCGTACTTTATCTACGATTGTTGGATTTTTCTAATAAATACAGAAAAAATATTTAATTAACTTCCTGAATGTAAGTTCGTATTTCTCTTTTGATAAAGACGACATTAATTCATTAGTTGTATGTTGTGCCAAATTAATTATTTCGGGAGGCGTATTATTCTCCTCATTTTCGTCATAATGACATAAATGAATCATTGTTTTTCACTAAAAATTGATATAAACAGTTACTTTAATTAAACAAATAGCAAATTAGTTTTGTTAAGTGTAAACAAACTCGCTAATCGTGCGTTAAGGTGAAAAATTCTTCTTTTTTACCGCACTAGGGCGGAAGAAAAGAGAAATTATGAAACGCGCATGTGCAATGAATAGAACTACGTAAATCATCACTTTCTACGCATCTAAACAGAGATACAATGTTATATTTCGTATCAATCGTAGATAAAATACTTAAGCCTAAGCCTTATTGCCTTGTTTGGCAAACAAGAACCGAGCAATGACCAGAGCACTGAAATCGCATGCCGGAGCATGCGCAGAGACCAGTGATCTACTCGTTACTCGGTTCGTATTTAAAAGTCTGCACGAGGCATTAAAGCACATACGTCTTAACTTTAGTAAACAATAAAATAAAGATACATGGAATACAATAATAATAATAAAAGTTTAGTCTTGTAAGATAATTTATTACATATTCTATAAATCAGCACATTTGTAGCACTTGCAATCAGCAGGTTCACGAAGTTTGACGTCCATAGTAGCTCTGCCTTGATCTTGTAGCCTGACTCCGTCAGTATCGTAGCAGTGAGTCAGCGTAACAGTTCTCTCTCTTAGAAAGCTCTCGCGGCAGCAGTAACACTCCTACATCACAATAAAAATAACATTATCAAATATTGATAATAATCCTTGGCGAAACCTCAGAGCTAGGAAGGGGTAGAGGGAGCAATGCGATTTGAAAAGTGGTTCATTATGCTCCCCCCCTATACTAAACCTCCCAAGCGAGCTCAATCCGAACTAAAGTGATCACGTGGTCACTGGCCCTTGTCTTATTAGTCTATTCCTTGTCCTTCCGTCCCCACAGACGCTTGTCAACAAAACCTTATCAGTAGCATTTATTTGATACCCCACTCAAAGAAGATTGCTATTGCGGTTATCTAGCAACTGTTACACGTTTATTAACGACGTTACTGCCTTTAGATAATTAATAAGGTTAACAACAAACATTTAAGTACATATTTATAAAAAAAAACTGTATTAAAAATAAAAATATTAAATGTCGTAAGAAAATTAACACTTATTCTTATCCGCTGATTATCAGATAAATTTCGAGTTTTTATCGAGATATCGATACTGTTTCACCAAACTGCCGCTTGAAAGTGTTAGTATAGGGGGGAGCATAATGAACCACTTTTTGAGACCCAAATTCTATTAGTATTGTTCCCTCTCCCCCCTTCCTTGCTCTGAGGGCGCAACAGACAGTGGAAAACGTAAGGGCACGCAGGCAGCTGAGAGGATTTCCGGGCCCTGGGTAAGTTAGCATCCCTTTGAACAAATATCAGCGGGGGGTCCAGGGGTCCTTCCCCGGAGAATTTTTTAAAATTTAATTGTAAAAAGATGAGTTTTAAGGATTTCTGAGGGCTGAATTTTGTCCTTACAGGAAAAGATGTTTGGTGGGGACGAATTTGGAAGTTTAGCTTAAGATAGACTAATAAAACAAATAAATGGGTTCTCTTGTAGCTGGTAAGTTTCATTAAATAGTATATTATGTTACTAGGCTGTGAAGTGAGTTTTTTCTTTACCGTGGCAATTACATTTACTGTCGAGCGAAGCGAGACAGTTAATATTGCCAAGGTAAAGAAAAACCACTTCACGGTCGCGTAGCATATGCTACTTTTTCCGAGGTAGCAGACAATGAAAAAACATTAAATATTAATAAATAATCAATATAATAATAACAGATGTTAGTAAATACTTAAGGCCACCCTACACGATCAATCTGATTGTCAATCTGATTGAATCAATCAGATTGAAGTAGATTGACAATCCTGCCTTCAATCACAAGGGACCCTACACGTTCAATCAGATTGACAATCATTTTATAATATTTTTTGGCTAAAGTGAATTGTACGGTGCCATTACCATTGAATTTTGTTCATCGATTTGGACATCTACCTGGTCTATAGTCAGAATAGTTGTTTTTTCTTCAGAAAATGAGCGGAGCACCGCGAAGCGGCCGTTTAAAATTCTAGGGCAAAAAAAAAAATGTGTACTTTAATTCTGTAAACAGCCCCGTACAATTTACTTTTACCTATTTTTTTTAATGTTTTAATATTTAATTGCTTATAAATATGTACCTGAATAGAATTCTTTTATACCTGCTTTGTGATTAATTTTATTTTCATAATAAAATATAATTATAATTTGCTAATGTATAATTTTCTTTTTAAAATTATCTTTCTCTAGTCACTATCTTCATGTCACTAATTCAAAATGATAGCGAAGGCTATTCTTTATTCCGTGACGCTGGATTGATAGGACAAAAGGGGAAAAAAATATGAAAAATAACTCATACATAAATTACAAGTAACTTTTATTCGTATTCTTCTCAGCAAACCCTTTCATTTGATAACCATATCATGGGCGTGCTTAAAAAAAGTGAGTCAAGAGACCTAAGAAAAGAAGTGTCCTCTATGATGGCACGCACTGGACTGAAGAAAAGATTGATGAAGCCACTACACGGTCAGTCAGATTGACAGAATCCCCCGCCACTCACAGAATCCCCCACCACCCCACATGATTGAAGCTCGGATTTCAGAATATCTGGAAATCCGTCAATCACATTCATCAATCCATCAATCTTGCCCCTACACGTTCAATCAGATTGTCAATCCTACGTCAGATTGACAATCCGATTGATCGTGTAGGGTGGCCTTTAAGATTTAAAAAAGAAACCTTAAAAAGAGGTTTCACTATAAGAAAAGATAAATAAAACGCATTGACATCTAGCGGAATTAAATCGTACTAAGCATTTCTACAAAGACTGCAGCGCTAATAACGGAAGTTTTGATAACTGCCAGCAGTACAATAAAAACTTTTTTCGTCCTAGGACGTAAACATTTTTTTCTTTACAGCTAGGAGTAATGAAAAGATTTTTTAAGTCCACGTAATGAAAAAATGGATTTTAGCTATGTTTTTTAGGCTCTCAAGTTAATATTTTTACAGCCTACCACGGAAAAAAGATTTTTTAAGTCCACGTAATGAAAAAATGAATTTTAGCTATGTTTATTAGGCTCTAAAGTTACTATTTCACAGCCTACCACGGAATAAAACCTTTTTTTCCGTGGTAGGCTGTGAAATAGTAACTTTAGAGCCTAAAAGACATAGCTAAAATCCATTTTTTCATTACGTGGACTTAAAAAATCTTTTCATTACTCCTAGCTGTAAAGAAAAGATTTTTTACGTCCTAGGACGTAAAAAACTCTAGTACGATTAAAATCCGCTAGATGTCAATGCGTTTTATTTATCTTTTCTTATAGTGTAACCTCTTTTTAAGGTTTCTTTTTTTAAGTCTTAAGTATGTACTAATATTATCATGTATTGATTATTGATTAATATTTAATGTTTTTTCATTGTCTGCTACCACGGAAAAAATAGCATATGCTACACTCTCGCTTCGCTCGACAGTAAATGTAATTGCCGCGGAAAAAACTCACTTCACAGCCTAGTAACATAATATACTATTTTATTTTACACTTTGTATAATACATAATATAAATTGTTTGCTAAAATAGTGAGATTAAGAGTAAAAAAGTCAAATTAGTTAAGTTACACATTTTATTTACGAAAATTGCATTACAAGTGAAAATTTAAGAGTTATCAATATCAATTTATTAAAATGATATGTCTGTCAGTTTCTCTCCTGTAAATTAACATTGACCATATTGAATAAGATGAAAACATCACAAAAATCTAAGTAACTAAATGAAACACAAGAATTCAAACTTCTGTACTCATGACACATTAGGAATAATTTTAAGTTCATCACAATCAGTGGCGTAAGTAGGGCATTGGGGGCACCAGAACTGAATGAGGCCCACTAACAATGATATAGAAGTATAATTTCAAGTTAGATTTTATTATGCTCTAAAGGGCCCCCCATCGACATTGGTACAAAGATCGAAGTTTTATGTTTTTTTGTGTATGGGAGCCCCCTAGCACCGGGGGCCCACACGCAATTTGGACCCCTAGTTACGCCACTGATCACAATATTCTTCTTACTTTTGGAGACCCGGGCCCCTAAGCAATTGCCCCCCTTTCCCCACCTGTCGGTGACCCTGAGGGTATGTTCGGTATTACTGACCGACCGGTTGGTTGTCGTTAGTTTCACGGCGGCTACAATTATACGGTTCCGGTGTCCGGTTATAGGAAGCGGATAAGAACCCGGGTTTTTGTCTGTCCCCCCCCCCCCCCTACTCCTACCGAGCGCTTTTTCGCATTTGAAGGGTGCAACCCTGTTATTTTTATGGGGTTTTCAGATTTCCCACAACTGTCTAGGGCACAAAAAGCTAAAAAAAACACGAGGTACGAGTATACCTATATATAAAACACTTTTCGACACCTTTGTCCAAGTACCAGTACTCTGCGTCTGACGCACAATAGGAATCCCTCCCATTGAATTACATTGTACCAGTACTCTGCGACTGACGCACAATAGGAATCCCTCCCATTGAATTACATTGTACCAGTACTCTGCGTCTGACGCACAATAGGAATCCCTCCCATTGAATTACATTGTACCAGTACTCTGCGTCTGACGCACAATAGGAATCCCTCCCATTGAATTACATTGTACCAGTACTCTGCGTCTGACGCACAATAGGAATCCCTCCCATTGAATTACATTGTACCAGTACTCTGCGTCTGACGCACAATAGGAATCCCTCCCATTGAATTACATTGTACCAGTACTCTGCGTCTGACGCACAATGGTTATGGTTATAAAGTGTTTTTTGTAGCCCTTGAGGCGTAGAACAACCTACTTCATTTTTTCCTCAGAGCAAGGAAGGGGTAGAGGGAACAATACTATAGAAACTGGGTCTCAAAAAGTGGTTCATTATGCTCCCCCCATATACTAGCTCTTTCAAGCGGCAGTTTGGTGAAACAGTATCGATATCTCGATAAAAACTCGAAATATATCTGATATCAGCTGATAAGAATAAGTGATATTTTCTTACGACATTTAATATGTTTATATTTAATACTGTTTTCTTCATAAATATGTATTTTATTGTTTGTTGTTAACCTTATTAATTGTCTAAAGGCAGTAACGTTGTTAATAAACTTGTAACAGATCCTAGATAACCAATAGCAATCTTCTTTGAGTGAGGTATCAAATAACTGCTACTGATAAGGATTTGTTGACAAGCGTCTGTGGGGACGGAAGGACAAGGAATAGATCAATAAGACAAGGACCAGTGACCACGTGATCACTTTAGTTCGGATTGAGCTCGCTTGGGAGGTTTAGTATAGGGGTGTATAGCATAATGGCATAATGAATAGTCCACAGGCCACCATAAGAAGTGAGTCGCTGATTAATAAAGTTTTCTTACCTTATGGAATCGCTTATTTATGCCTTGTCCACCGATGAATTGGGTATATGGTAACTGGGCGCTGGGCCATTTCTTTTTTGTTGGCATGCCAAACATGCCCTTCTGCGGGAACATTGAAAAGAGATAGATAAGTTTTGATTTTCGCAGGATCGTTTAATTAAATTATTTAGAAAACAGTGGTACAGGTGGCCACCGATACGAGTGGGCCGTTTACTTTTCAACGTCTCCGCAGAGCGACATGTTTGGGGCGGTGGACACCCCAAACGGCCCACTCTTGTTTTTTTAAATAATTTAATTAAACGATCCTGTGAAAATCAAAACTTTATCTATCTCTTTTCAATGTTCCCGCAGAAGGGCATGTTTGGCATGTCAATAAAAAAGAAATGGCCCAGCGCCCAGTTGCCATATACCCAATTCATCGGTGGACACGGCATAAATAAGCGATTCCATATGGTAAGAAAACTTTATCAATCAGCGACTCACTTCTTATGGTGGCCTGGGGACTAGAACCACTTTTTAAAACGCATTGCTCCCTCTACCCCTTCCTTCCTCTGAGATTTTTTCACATAAATCGCCTGTCACCCTGTATACATATTGGGTGACATAGGCTTTACACATCATAAAGGGAAATGCGGGCAACACACGCTACCTGATTACCTGTGTGAGATATCTGATTAGATAAGTAATATCTACCTTTAGGAAGCCAGTGTGGGTGATAACAGAAGGTTGAACCTGGGAAGTACAGGCGCCCTCACACTTGTTCACCGCGATGTCACTCGAACAGGTCCTCTGAAGACGCCCCAACTCGTCAAATTCATCTAAAATTAAAATAACTCATTGAACACCAGATTACCAGATATGGGAAACTATTAAATAAATATGAAATAGATAGCATATTACTGATAAGGCCCCTGAAAAAAATTAATGAAAAACAGTTTCGGCCTGTCGCCGATCAGTTCGCACACGTTTATAGTGAAAAACTTATTCTTTATACTACCCTTAAACGACCCTCAAATAATAGGAGATAAAAACAATTTATCCGCTTGCGGCAGCAAAAAAAGGCATTATTGAATTGATTTCGGGCAGAGAAATGTGATTTTACTGCCTAGGCTGTAAAATAAATAGGCAGCAAAATTTTGATTGCTATAATGTTGGCAATAACAGTTTATACTATTATCTCTATCTCTATCTTATAGCATTATATTATATTTATTTATATTTATAATTTATAATCCATTTATTAAATTCAGTTATCTTTTACATTTACAAATCTATACAAAATTCGAATTCAAATCAGCCAAAGCTGTGGATTTACATAATATTTATTAAATAACTTATTTTTATACACTTCATTTATTTTAATGGTAGGATTTTATTAAATATATATATTTTTTTTTTTTAGTTAGTATATATATATCCTAGTCTACATAACTAACATTGAAATGCCTATATACATGCACACTTAACCATACAATACATACATATATATGAACATGCATGCACATACATACACACATATACATACACACATACATAACACAAACAATAACATAACAGAATAAACATATTATAAAACCCTAAATAACAGTATAAACATATATAATAACAAAAAAAACACCAAACTTAACTTTGTAAAAAGTAAATAATAAATTATAAATTTAACAGATGTGTATATATATTATATCTAAAATTATACTGTAGTAGGTTACATATATTATATTTGGTTAGCTCATCATGATCGAAAGCGGTGGGTTATTCCGGTTTAAGCCAGGCCTGAACATAAACACTGCTCATTCTCCTCCACTCTATTCTCTCCCTAGCCACTCTCTTCCATAGCACACCTCCACAGCACCTTCTCATTTCCTCGTCCCATCTAGCCCTGGGTCTTCCTCTTCTTCTTTTCATATCCATAGGACACCAGTCTATTATTTTATTACTCCATCTTCCGTCTTCACTTCTTATCATGTGGCCTGCCCATCTCCATTTTTTCTCCTGAACTAGCTTACCTATGTCGTCAAAACCTGTTGTGTTCCTTATCCATATATTAGTTTTCCTCTCTCTTCTACCAATGCGGAGCATGCTCCTCTCCATTCTCCTAACCGTAACTCTCAATCTATTCAGAATCTTATCAGAAATAGTCCACGTCTCACATGCATACATCAACACAGGTTTGACCACACTCTCCCATAACTTTTTTTTCTCTTTTATTCCTACTTCCGATCTGAATAACTTCCTATATTTGTTATATGCTTTCCATGCTAGACCAATTCTTCTTCCTATCTCTTTATCCATACTGTCTATTTTAGATATTAACTGTCCTAAATATACAAACTCATTCACTTCTTCTATTTCTACCCCATTCACGTTAATTTTTACCTCATTTTTATTATTTATCGCCATGATTTTAGTTTTTTCTAAATTGATTTTCAATCCTATTTTCCTAGCTTCCTCATTCAGACTTTCTATCATTTGTATTATTTCTGTTTCTGTCTTTCCCACAAGCAGAACGTCGTCGGCAAACTTTATTTTATTTAGGGATTCTCCATTAATTTTTATACCGAACTGTTCCCATTCTAGCTGTTTAAATACATTTTCAAGAATCGCAGTAAATATTTTGGCCGAAGGTACGTCACCCTGTCTTAGCCCTCTTTCGATCTTAAGATACTTCGCTTCTTTACCTAATTCTATTTTAAGTTGAGCATTATTGTAAATAAATTCTATTATCTCTATGTAATCTTTCTCTATCATATTGTCTTTGAGCGCTTGAATTATATACTCCTTTTTGACACTGTCGAATGCCTTCTCAAAGTCTATAAACAATAGATAAACAGGAAAGTTGTACTCGTGTGCCTTATACATAATCTGTTGTACTACAAATATTGCTTCACTCGTGGAAAAGTTACTTTTGAAACCAACCTGATCAGGGGGTGAGTTCATATCCAGGGTTTTGCTTATTCTGTTTGTAATGATGGTCATGAACAGCTTATAGATAACAGATAGAAGATTTATGGGCCTGTAATTTTTAATTTCAAGCTTATCGCCCTTTTTAAATAAGAGTACCAATTTCGAAAATAGCCAAGCCTTTGGTATTTCCTTAATAACTAAAATTGTATTAAATAAACTTAATAGCTCTTTTCTTAAAGCTATCCCTCCTGCTTTTATCTGTTCATTGATAATATCATCTAGTCCAGCTGCTTTTCCTGATTTTAGTTTCCTGGTAGCATACTCTAGTTCATCCATCTGAATTAATTCCACATTTAAATTATTTTCTTTTTTCTCCAGTTGATCTATATTATCTAGTCGTATATTCCTCTGGCTTCCATCGCTATACAGTTTATCGTAAAAATCATAGATTATCTTGAACATTTCTTTTTCATCTTTTTTTACGACATTGTTGCTGTCTTTCAGGGCTGTTATTAGTTTCTTGCCGATGTTTTGATTTCTATTATATATTATAGTAAATTAATTAAGTTAATTTAATAATAAGTAAATTAAAATAAGGTAAATTAATAAATTAAATTTAATAAATAAACGTTTTAATATTTAAATAATTTGTTAATTCTGTTAAATAAGTTCAATGAATAGTAGATCTTTAATTAAAAAATAGCGGAGTCACTGGCCACACTGCAGCTTCATGTAAACATCCAATATCCATATTATTATAATTATTAGCAGTGTGGTGAAATATAACCTTCTAGTAAACAAACCCTACCACAACCTCACATCCTTGTCATTTTTGACAGCTTTGTTCTCATAACTTGTTAGGTGGGCGCCATTTTTCTTTTCATCGAAGTCTACTTTTGATACAAAAAAGTTAGATACCCGGTTTACACGATCCAAGTACAGTGGCGTAACTATGGGCCCGCATTGCGGGGGGGCCCCAAATCCAGAAATAACTAGAATTACTATCCCTGTACCAACGTCGAGGGGGCCCCCAATCCTGAACGCAAGAGGTTTTTCTTTTTTTTGCTCATCGATTTTCTTTGGCGAGGGGCCCCCAACAATTTCTTGCGGGGGGGCCCCCAATGGTCTAGCTACGCCACTGTCCAAGTAGCGTCAAAGTAGAGTCAGAGCTGACTTGATCCAAGTATACTTGGATCGTGTAAACGGGGCTTTAGAGGTCAAACCTTTAGTGATGTGTATTTCTGAGGGTAGAGTTTCACAGTGTTCCTCGGAGTCTGTCAGTGCGTAGATAAGAACGACTGATAAGGACATCAGTAACAGTTCCAACTCCATCTTCGTTGGTCTCTTGAGACTCTCTGACTTCTGGTTCTTCTCGAGTCAGAGCACCAATCTGCAACTTCTATAATAAACATACGACAACATGTTCAAAATAATCATATTAATCACTAATCACTGGACAAATAATTAGATAAGTTCGGCTCATATCCCAACTACTAGCGGTGGAGGGTACCACTGAGTCGATGGTGCTGTAGCATTACCCCACGTCAAAAACTGGAACTAATATAATAAAAACCCTACCACTAACGACACCAAATCCACCTCCCCTATCTTCAGAAGTCGGATGGCCGAGTGCTCTGGACACTTGCCAATAGATCAGTCACTTAATAGGTTAGTTTGTCAAATATTACTCCAAATCAAAGAGGTCACCTTTTAGGTCACTGACTACCATCAACTTGATTTTAGGTTTCTGTTCGAAGTACAAAAAGAAACCTTATATAACGGCTCTGTCTGTCTGTCTGTCATGTTCAGACATGTTTCAATTCATAAACTACTATAGCTAGGAACATGAAATTCAGCACACAGGTGCATCTCGGTATTTGTGCCAATTCTACACTTTTTGGAGTTTTCACACTTATTATTTCCAAGATGGCGGCCAATATGGCGGGTGACTAAACAAAAAGTTTTCAATCACACCGTAAGATATCTAGGACTACACCTTGATCGACGATTGACTTGGGCTCAACACACCAAAACTAAACGTACGGACACTAACAGACGATATAAACTGCTCTTGCGACTTCTTGACCAAAGATCCCACCTATCCCTTAATAACAAAATCCTTATTTATAATACAATCCTTAAACCCATTTGGACCTATGGAATTGAGCTCTGGGGTTGCACCAAGCGCTCAAATTCTTATAGACTCCAATCCCTTCAATCAAAGATCCTTCGAAAAATCACCAATTCCCCACCATACGTTTCTAACCTTACAATTCACCACGACCTAAAAATTCCTTGTGTTCATGACCTCGCTCGTTTTTTTTTTAAATGCCTATTGCCAAGCTATGTCCAAAAGATTTACTCATACACTAAATTCTAGCTTGATGTTAGTCAGACACTTTTTTGCACGCTATCTCCTCGACTAGTAAGGGTGGCTGTAGAGGTAGTCACTTGTAATTTGGAGTCCACTATCCCCTGGTCTATTATATTTTAATGATTTCTTAGATTATTTTTATGGAAATTATTCATTGATATTTTTAAAAAAAACTTCTTCGATGATATCACAAATATCGCAACGATTTACTTCAGGACGAAAAGTAGAAAATTAACAAAACAGTCATCACAGGAGTTAGATGTATTTACAAATTAATATAAAATATATTATTAAAATAAAATAATTACTTTTTAAAAGAATGGTTTTAAAATTAAATAGAAAAACGAAAAAAAAAATGGAAGACCCTTTAAAGATGAAGGTTTCATACGCCGGGGAAGTGTGACGTCACTTACGTAAAAAAATGTGTGTTGTTAGGTCAGCTGGCTCATAACATTGGATATACGACTGAGTTTTATCAGTGCTATTTTATTTTATTATTATTTTTTAATCAATTATTTGTTTTATCATCTATAATGTATACATTTATTGGCTTATTAATGATGTTACTGATACATGATAAGGTTAAAAACAGTTAAAAAAGCTTTTAATAGAGTAAAAAGAGCACATCTGTGAGTAAGTTATTTTACATCTTCTTTGAGTTATTTGTGAGAATTATTTGTTTTATCATCTATAATGTATACATTTGTTGGCTTATTAATGATGTTACTGATACATGATAAGGTTAAAAACAGTTAAAAAAGCTTTTAATAGAGTAAAAAGAGCACATCTGTGAGTAAGTTATTTTACATCTTCTTTGAGTTATTTGTGAGAATTATTTGTTTTATCATCTATAATGTATACATTTGTTGGCTTATTAATTGATAATACTATTTCACGAAGCTTATGATGTTACTAATATATGATAAGGTTAAAACGGTTAAAAAAGCTTTTAATAGAATGAAAAGAGGAAAAAACTATAAAATGCTCACAGAACCCTAGTAAACAATGGTTTGTTATGAGCCAGAAAAGATAACCTGACGAAAAATCGTGGAGGGCGCATGACGTCACAGCAACCTTTGTCACTTTCACGTAACCTCTCTGACGCGACGTATACAGGCCTTGAAGCGGCTCCGCAAGATTGTTTGAAACTTTTGCGGATCCGCTAGAGCAGGGGTTCCCAACCTTTTTCCTTCATCGACCCCTTTTAAAAAAAATATTTTCTTCATAGACCCTTGCATTTTTCTATTAATATTTATGTAGTGTATAGCATAAAACTTTATACGAACTAATAATTGCACTTAAACATCTTTAAGATAACAATTTGGGCTAAGAACTTTAACTGGTCATTGTGTGATATATTGATATTTATTTTTTTTTAAATATTTGGCCTGAAATTACCAATAATCGTATAGTCACTATAGCTAACATAACATATCTTCCTTTAATTGTTTCGTGTTCAGTGTAAATTTTCCAAAACACTTCACTTGTTGTGTACATTTGTAACAGTTTGCTGAAAGAAATTCTTTGTCGTTTCTCTTAATCTGGAGCTATAATATCGAACAAGTAATATCAAAATACTATGTTTCTACAAAAAGTGGATTCATCCAGCTACACAGAAAATTTACTGTTTAGCAATTCACGAATTAAGGATGTTTTAGTATCTTGTGACATTTCATCCATAGGACGTTGTGTGCAGGAATTAATGTTTGGAATACGTTTTAAAACTGGTTCATGGTTCATTTTCATGACAGTTTTTATTTCCTCTTTTATTGCTGATGAGCGATATTATTTTTTCACCAGTGGTATGAGGCTATCAGGCTTTTGCAATTAACAAAAAAATATTGTAAGAGGCTTCTAACCCATCATTATTTACAGAAGTTGACGGCTTAAGAAATTATTTAATTTCCGCTTTAGAGCGATACGCTAATTTTTCGTTTAGATTCTTGAAATAATCAATATTCAAATATTGAAACCTTTTAAATTTATCAACGACCTCCTGGTCTATTGGGGTCGTTAGATACTATAGACCCCTTTTAGATTTCCATAGACCCCCGAGGGGTCCACCTGGACCCCGTTGGGAATCCCTGCGCTAGAGGAAGACCAGAGATGAATCAGTCCGCGTGGAGGTCCGCTAGCTGTGAACCGTTCTTTACTATTCTGTCCACTGAAGAACTAAGCCTCGTCACTCGTCCGAATGTGTAGATGCGGCTTACAAAACAGGCAACACTGATTTTTTTAAAAGAATAATAGGTTGGTTCTATTGTACTTTCCGCCCTGAATTTTGCGTTTCTCCCTAATTTTCACAACTAGGCTGTAATGGGACCCTTTCCTCCCTATAAACTAGGGTGGAAAGTTAATGTTTACTCCTTTCTGGAGGAAAACGGTATTTTCCCCCCTAAAGTGTAGACCTAGTTTTGTTACTTCATCACTAATTATGCCATGGGGCCCTACCGGCCCCATGGTAAATTTTACCTCCAAAATGAATAAAACCCCGTTTATAGAGGTTATATTTTCAAATCTTTCCGGCTCGGACCCCCTCGGCGTTCCGGTACAGGGAAATTTGAAAATGCAGCTCTGGCTAAGGAGTGCCAACAACTGACTCCTGACTATATTTGTTAATGTCATCTGATAACACTCACACACAGGTCATATTATAGCCAGTGATATTTACTTTCTCATTTAAGTAGTTGGTACATAAAGAGACAAATCATTGTCATAGCGGCCAAATTAGATTTTGTTAAAATTTCACGTTTTAAGTCCAAAAAAGTGCCGGAGCCTAAGTTGCTGCAACGATTTCAATCAATAATAGTTATTTATGCACCTAGGGAGTAAAGTAAGCCATTATTCCCTGAGCGAAAAAGTTGGTTCTTGAGGCGAAGCCGAAGGAACCATGGTCCCTAAATCCCGAGGCGAAGCCGAGGGAATTAGACTCTTAAATTCCCGAGGCGCAGGCGAGGGAGATAATTATCGCGAGGGGAATAATGGCACTTTACTCACGAGGTACATACGATATTTTATCTCCAGTAGGAAGAAAATACACATTTTCATCCATTGCACAGTTTTATTATTTTAATAAATAACAATAATTATTAGCACTTTTAATAGCAGATATAAGAGATTCAATATTAAAAACAAATAAGAATTGGAATTAAACTCAAATAGAAGGTTATTTAGATGCAGGTTATAAACAAAGATAAACATGGTCAAAAAAGCGCAGTGCCGCAAACCTGATTTCAACAACTTTATTACATTAGCCATACATTTTCTACTATTTATAAAATAATTAAGTTGCAATCTTTACTTTTTCGCCCTACTTTTTGAGTTAGGGATGAAAAGACCTGTTTTAGTCCCTCTAAACTAATTCAAAATCATAACTTTTTTTCCCTACTGGAGATAAAATACATTATAAATTTTCTTAAAAATCAGCCCCCCGGCCCCCGACACAAAATTTAGAAATTAGTTTTACCTCTAAATTTAAGGCACTTCCAAAGCCTATTGAATAAAATCGGTGCGAGACAACTCAGACGTACTTCCTCGCATACTCATATACGAGTTCATAATTACTTGGCCCAGTGTTTTCTGTTTATTAGTTTTCCTAGGTACATTTATTTAATTATTGATTAACATTATATCAAAACGTATAATAAAAATAACTTCTCCTAGTCCGGGAATCGAACCAAGCCTCTCTCTGTTCGCGTTTAAAGTTATTTTCTCAGGAACTAGATATTTCCCGGGAAAACGGCTTATATCAGTAGATTTCAATTTAAATAGACTACATTTTAGAATTTTTTTGTCGAAAAATTTTGAAGTGAAACTTCTTTGGCGGCGGTAGAGTGAATTTTTTCATATAGTGACATCGTGTAACGAAGTTTGCGATTCGAGACTCGTCCAAGAGTAACATTTTTACAGATTAATTGTATTATATCTATATAAAGACCAGCAAATCAAAACAAACATTTATTTTTATTGGAATAAACGTGGTTGCTTTAGCGTAGCAATATTTTTTTTTTTTTTTCAAATAAATTTCCCATAACCATTTTTTAATAATATAATATAATAATAATAATAATCCATTTATTGTTGAGTATAATTGTGTTGTAACAACAAATAAATAAATTCATATAGGCTGGAAACTCGATACATGCACAATTAAACAAAACAAATCGGCACTTGCCGTGGACCCTGACGGGTTAGAGTTGCGAGTTGCATAAACAATAATACTACATATTGTACATAATAAAAAACAAAAACAAATGCATATTTATCTTCTATAGAATAACCATTTTTTAATACTGAAATAATAAATTAGTCAAAAAATGAAAGAGAGTAATGCATTCTAGAACTTAAGTTTCACTTCTAATGCGTGAGCCTCTCACATATTTTTTTTTTTTAGAGTTTTTGTTTGGGGGGGGGGGATGATTATCATCCCCAAATTTGGATCTAAAATTCATTTCTTGATTTCCCCTCGGGGATTTGTATGCAAAATTTCGTCAAAATTGGGCCCTTAGTCGCATGCACAGACAGATGAGATATTTTTTAAAAACCACTTTTTTGGACTCAGGGGACCTTCAAACGTGTAAATCCATCAAAATCTCCAAATCGAATTTTCGCGCCATCACAATACTTTCTCTTTAAATGAGTAAGTAAAAATGCGAGAAAAAGCTATTTTTCGAAAAAAGTTCCGACTATTTTTTTTTTTTTTTAAATGTAGACTATTTAAATAATAATCAAAACATATAAGTAGGTGAGGTATCGGGTTCGATTCTCCGACAGGAAGAAGTTATTTTTACGGTAAATTTTGTTAAAATTTTCAATAATAATCATATTTTTCTGGGAAAACTCAAAGCAGCTAATAAATGTAAAACGCCGGATTAAGGTTTCTACAGGTTCTTTCAGAATGAGCCCCACGCGAAGCGCCGCTTTAACAATAATTGTAAATTAATGTAACAGTAATAATAATGCGTGCATTATTCATTCAGAAGTTGTGCATGTTATAAACGTGTGTTTTGTATTTTGTTGTTATAGATTGAGTTTGCTTTTCACTTATTGTTATTATTCCCAAGTTTCTTATTTGAACATTAATTTTAGTTAATACAATATGTTATTATCTTTATTAATATGACACATAGTTATTAACTATGTTATATTAATAAAGATAACATTTTAGCAGCTACAGGAAGAAGTTATTTTTACGGTAAATTTTGTTAAAATTTTCAATAATAATCATATTTTTCTGGGAAAACTCAAAGCAGCTAATAAATGTAAAACGCCGAATTAAGGTTTACTACAGGTTCTTTCAGAATGAGCCCCACGCGAAGCGCCGCTTTAACAATAATTGTAAATTAATGTAACAGTAATAATAATTACCAGTTAAATACATACATTTAAATTTGATAAAATATTATTTATTAAAAAGAAAGGATAATATATTTGTTTTAAGTATATATTACATCATACCCTGTGTATTTGTAGGCTGAGCGGAGTCAGATGTGGACCCTACGAAATCTAGCAGATGTATGAGCCCAACCCCAACTGGCCCTTACACTATCAATATCAACATTTATAACATATCGATATAAATCGACACCTTTTAAACAATGTATCGATATTTAACCGAGGGTCGACTTGCTGAAAAAATAAATAGGTATATATTGAGGAGCCATAAAACATGGCAACAGTAAACACTTTCCTTATTTGATCTGAACATAATATATGTTCTTAAAGATAATAGTATATTATGTTACTAGGCTGTGAAGTGAGTTTTTTCTTTACCGCGGCAAGCAATTACATTTACTGTCGAGCGAAGCGAGACAGTAAATATTGCCAAGGTAAAGAAAAAACACTTCACAGTCGCGTAGCATATGCTATTTTTTCCGAGGTAGCAGACAATGAAAAAACATTAAATATTAATCACTAATCAATATATAATAATAAGAAATATTAGTACATACTTAAGACTTAAAAAAAGAAACCTTAAAAAGAGGTTACACTATAAGAAAAGATAAATAAAACGCATTGACATCTAGCGGATTTTAATCGTACTATAAGCATTTCTACAAAGACTGCAGCGGTACTAACGGAAGTTTTGACAACTACCCGCCGGACATAAAAAATCTTTTAGTTCCTAGGACGTAAAAGATTTTTATCTACTCGCGGCAGCAAAATTAAACATTACTTAACTGTTTTTAGGCTGGAAGGCTGTTTTTTAGGCTGGAAAGTACTATTTCCCTGATTTGTCATTAAAATATTAAAAACAGGCAGGAAAGTAGTTAAAACAGTCAGGAAAATACTTTCTCTGCCTAGGCAGGGAAATATTTCCCTGCCTAGGCAGAGAAAGTAACAGTGTTTACCACTGCGTTTCATAACCTCTTATTTTGGCAAGAACTGTTTATACTATTATCTCTATCTTATAACATTATATATTATAGTTGAATAAGAAATGTTTAATAAATAAACGTTTTAATAATAAAATAATTTATCTACTCGCGGCAGCAGAATTAAACATTACTTAACTGTTTTTAGGCTGGAAAGTACTATTTCCCTGATTTGTCATTAAAATATTACAAACAGGCAGGAAAGTAGTTAAAACAGTCAGGAAAATACTTTCTCTGCCTAGGCAGGGAAATATTTCCCTGCCTAGGCAGAGAAAGTAACAGTGTTTACCACTGCGTGTCATAACCTCTTATTTTGGCAAGAACAGTTTATACTATTATCTCTATCTTATAACATTATATATTATTATAGTTGAATAAGTAATATTTAATAAATAAACTTTTTAATAATAAAATAATTTGTTTATACTTGTTAATTCTGTTAAATAAGTTCAATGATTAGTAGATCTTTAATTAAAAAAATAGTAGAGTCACTGGCTATACTTTAGCGTCATGTAAACATTGAACATCCATATTATTTTTATTATTGAAGTCATTCTAGATGAGACTAGCTACTTTACTTGATGTATCCTAGTTACTTCTTTTCATTTAAGCAATAGAAGATATCTTTTACACTTTTATTAATTTTTTAGTAAAAATATAAATAAATATTTTATATTGCGTGCATTATTCATTCAGAAGTTGTGTATGTTATAAACGTGTGTTTTGTATTTTGTTGTTATAGATTGAGTTTGCTTTTCACTTATTGTTATTATTCCCAAGTTTCTTATTTGAACATTAATTTTAGTTAATACAATATGTTATTATCTTTATTAATATGACACATAGTTATTAACTATGTTATATTAATAAAGATAACATTTTAGCAGCTTCATTTTTCTGCCGCAAGTAGATAAAATATTGTATGCAACAAGGCAGCAAAGGAAACATTTCTGCCTCGTTTATTAAGGTAAGGAGGAACACTGTTCCTCATTACCATAAATGATTACCATTCTTACATGGAAACAATAAGATCAGGAACTTCTAACAAAACAGTGGGGTACTGTGATGATTCAATCATCATGTCGACGAGTAGTGATGTAGAAAATTGCCTAGTTAGTATAAGAAGGCTAAATGAAAGTACCAACGAATGGTTTACTAGCAATGGTTTTTTCCTAAATGACGAAAAAACCCAAGAAATCATGTTTACTCTCAGACCTAGTGGAGAAGCCAAGTCAATTAAATTTTTAGGACTAACTCTTGACTCCAAATTAACTTGGAAGAATCAAATAGGAAAAGTGCAGAAGAAGCTTTCATCTCAGTTATTCCTACTTAACACGCTAAGGAAGTATCTGCCAGAAGAGGCTATGAAGCCGGCATATCATGCTCTTTTTGAGAGTCACATGACGTATGGAGTTCTGATGTGGGGTCATGCGGAGTCCCAAGAAATCTTCAGAAAGCAAAAAAAAAGCCGTCAGAATACTTGCAGGAGCAAAGCAGACGGAACATTGTCGCCCACTTTTCCTACGACTAAAAATCTTAACATTTTATAGTATTTATATTTTTTATTGTTTAAAGTTTGTAAAAAGTAGGGTAAATAGTATAGATAAAATAAAAGACACTCACCACTTTGATACACGACAGAAAGATAATATAAAGCTGACTCAATACAGACTGGACAGGTCCAAAGTCGGACATAGTGTGCTGGGACACAAATTTTATAATAAATTGCATCCAAAGGTAAAGTGTTTACCTCTAGACAAATTTAACATTTATATAAAAGCGTTTCTTTTAAAAAATCCATTGTACAGCACAAAAGAGTACTTTTTACTTGATTTTAATGTGTAATTTTTTATGTTGTTATTTATTTTATTTATGATTAATTTTAACCATTTATTAATTAATGATGTTATTGTTCTTTGTCACTATTATTTATTTATATCTGACTTTTGTATATCACAGAGATGTGATCTCAGCAAATAAAAAGATTTTCATTTCATTCATTATTCATTGCCTGCCTCGGCAGTCAAATAGGTAAATTACCTGCCTCGGCTTCGCCTCGGCAGTTAATTATCATAGCCTGTCCTCGTCTTCGGCTCGGAGGCTAATCTAATCACTCGTCAGTAAAATTCCATTTTGCTGCCTAGTTACATAAATAACTATTTCTTTACAGCTAGGAGTAATGAAAAGATTTTTTAAGTCCATGTAATAAAAAAATGGATTTTAGCTATGTCTTTTAGGCTCTAAAGTTACTATTTCACAGCCTACCACAGAAAAAGAAAATTTTCTTCATCATCGTCTTTTACCCTTTATTTTAAATTCTTTCAACCTTCTTTTCTAAGGTTTATAGGGTATAAAAAAAGTATTCCACCTTGCTTTTATATGCAATATTTCGCCTCCTCTTGAGGCATCTTTAAGCCTAAAAGAAGATAATTTTAATTTTTTCCATCTACAATAATAATTAACAATATTAACATTGACTTTTTAACAAAACATATACAGGGTGACTGGCGATATATGTGAAAAAATCAAGTATAGGTTGTTCTACGCCTCAAGAGCTACAAAAAACACTTTATAAGCCATGGGTCAAATCTTAACCGTTCTCCCACAAAATCAAATTTAATGATTTTTTTAAGATTACATACCTTTGCTCATAAAAATGCTTATTGAACCAAAAGTATAAAAACTAGAATAAAATGTTTGGCACCGTTCTAAAGCTGACAAAATTTCCTATTATATTATATATATTATTATATATTCATGCCTTCAAATTATATGACAAAAATTTTATACAAATTTTATTTTTAAGAAAACAATTTAAATTTTTTTCTTTTGAGGTCCCATATCTTGGTAAAGAACCGAGCTCAAACTTTTCGGACTTCAGTAAAACTTTCTCATTGACTAACGTTTCGATCAATATTAATATTATTACCCATTCATAAGGCGGAATTTTTAGTAAACTTGGTTGAAAGTGAAAAAGAAACATGTTTATTGTTGCTATTGTTGACACAAAGATGAGTATACTAAACCAACCTTGCTTGTTTCTAATTATTTACTCACCTGTTAATAGGCGCCTTAAAATAGTAAAAAAAGGGCCAAATCTTGAAAAAATTAGAACAAAGATGAAACCAACGGCATTCGTTTTAGAAAAGTATCCTAAACAACATATCAAAAGTCTGCTAAAATATTTTTGGTGGAAATACGTCATTTTTTCAAAATGGCGGCCGAATATGTCACTTTTCGGTTAATTATTTCAATTCTGACTTCCCTTTCACAGTTGGCGAAATTTTACCTATTATAATTATTGTTCCCCT
Source organism: Gerris lacustris (assembly GCA_951217055.1). Classification (NCBI taxonomy): domain Eukaryota; kingdom Metazoa; phylum Arthropoda; class Insecta; order Hemiptera; family Gerridae; genus Gerris; species Gerris lacustris. Next base: position 1,441,682 of record OX578277.1, on the reverse strand, counting down.
TAAAATTACCTTTCCGATGATAATAAATATGACCAGATGTGACTAATGGAAGGGGAACTAAGGAATCGTAAAGGGAATGTTAATACTGCGCGGGGACTGAGATTTCGATCCCCGCATCACACGCGCTTAATCTCACGCCTTTAATATTCAACCGAAAGCCATGCACATTTTTTTGCGTATAGTTTAGGAAATCCCAGAGGGGTTTTTAGATTTTGATTTTTCGTATCACTTTTACTTTTATTGTTAAAAAATAATTAGGAATAAAAAAAACCATTGGCGTAACAAGGATAAAAGTCTAGGGGGGACAAGCCCCTGGGAGGGAGGGGGTCCGGGGGTCCTCCCCCGGAAACTTTTGAAATCTCGATACGCTAAAGTCTAATTCTAGAGGTTCTTTTTACCTAATAAAAATGTAGGTACATTTTAAAAAGTATCAAAAAATGTATTTAAAACAGTTATTATATAGTAAAGCAAAAACAATCGACAGAGATAGAAATGAAAGTATGACTACAGTCTATAAGATTAGAGTTGGCACAAGAAATATTAATCTTCTAGTACAAGATATAAATTGTACTAATATGAATTGTACTAATATGAATTTAAAAATGTCTCAAGTACTTTTTTCGAAAATATTTTTGCACTCATTTGGTACATTTTAAAAGGCCTTTCCAACGATACCTCTGTCAAATCGGCACAAAGCCCTTTCTGGTGCGGCTAACCAAGGAGGACGTCCTTCACATAGACGTAGCTCCCGAAGTAGGAATCGGAAATATAAAAACAAACCGGAATCTCAAAGAGGACAATTTGACCTAAAGTCCGGTACCCTTTTGAACCCCGACCGAATCAAATTGCAAACGATACGTAAGGTCTAAGTCGAAATTTCAGAAAAACACGATTTTTGTGAGTTTTTTCCTTAAACATGATTTCCTGAAGGTACAAAAAAAAGGGGGGAATGCCCTTACCCCTTGAAAAGGACATTTTCAGAGCATACGAAGCAGAGTAGGAGACTATTTTTTTTCTCGGTATGTACCTCTTATGTACCATCTTGTAGTACCTCGAACTCAGAATTTAAAGAAGTAAAAGTACCATCAAGTTTAGAAGCAAAACGCGGTGAGCAGCATTTCATAGGCTTTTAAGGCATAAAAGCCCAATGGCGTCGAAGCCTCATGTAGAAAAACGTTTAAAAAAGGATTTTTTGCTTCAAAGGGCCTGAAACGTGAAAATTTTTAAAATGTTTTTAGATCACTTTTGTATTCTTCCCAAGGGCTTTCCAATAATATACCACACCCCGCACCGAATATCTCCAGTTTTCTGATCAGCGAAAAAAAAAATTCCCGATGTCGCCCTTAAGCGGGAGTGCAGGTAAAAAAAAGTTCTCTATACCGGCGATGGACTTCTGCGGGTATACAAAAGCCTTGAAAAGAAATTTTAATTTTTCAATAATTTCATAAGTTTTACGTAAAAACGTGTTTAAAAAAACTCCTTTTTTGATCGTAGACGATTTCCCGTTGAAAATAAACCCATTTCCCAAAAAATATTCCGGCATATAGCATTTTTCCCTAAAAATACACTATAACCTTAACAATTTCCAGAAAACTGCATGTCTCCACGACAAAAACACCCATCAGTACAAAAAACCAAAAATCACACTATTTCCCCCTTTATGGCCGATTTCCACCCTTAAGGAGTGGTTTAAAACTGCCCTTACCTAATGTTTGGTCAAGCGATTATTAAGGTTCCTAACCGATTTTGACATTACCTACTCGTATTTTTTTCCGAAAATCAAGAGGCGGGGTACAATTGTTTTTGCCGCGGCGCCTTAAAATACAGTGGAATTTTACAACCCCCCCCCCCCCTCCCCTCATTCGATGGACAAATTGGCGTCCCTGTCCCACACCACAGCTCGGTCGGCCTGCGGCATCCCTCGCAAAAGGTGGGTTCATAGCTAGCGGATCCGTATTTACGGAGGCCCGGAGGGATTCATCTATGGCAACTCTTTTACGGTGCCGCCGAAAGTTGGTTCCAAACAACTATTGAATTTCCAAATAGGTTTGTCTGAAGCCACGCCCACCTTACCTCTCATTGGCCAGCTGTTCCTAGCTTGCCTTCTGCCGCCAATATTTAAATGGAAATGTATCTTATATGAGTTCTATGACGTTACAGTTGTTTTTGTGTCTGATCCGATTTTTTTTTGTTGAATACATTATACACCTTTATAATCCTCAAAAATGAATAACAAATTTGAAGTAAGTACTTATAACTATGGTATTAAACAAATTACATATTATCTTTTTGTCAATCTTGAGTAACTGATGAACACTTGTGTTATAAATCTTTTCAATTGTTATTCCTCTAAATGGCTTTGAAAAAATGTTTATCTACTCGCGGCAGCAAAATTAAACATTACTTAACTGTTTTTAGGCTGGAAAGTACTATTTCCCTGATTTGTCATTAAAATATTAAAAACAGGCAGGAAAGTAGTTAAAACAGTCAGGAAAATACTTTCTCTGCCTAGGCAGGGAAATATTTCCCTGCCTAGGCAGAGAAAGTAACAGTGTTTACCACTGCGTGTCATAACCTCTTATTTTGGCAAGAACAGTTTATACTATTATCTCTATCTTATAACATTATATATTATAGTTAAATAAGTAATATTTAATAATAAATAAACGTTTTAATAATAAAATAATTTGTCTATATTTGTTAATTCTGTTAAATAAGTTCAATGATTAGTAGATCTTTAATTAAAAAAAAAGTAGAGTCACTGATTAAACTGTAGCGTCATGTAAACATTGAACATCCATATTATTTTTATTATTGAAGTCTTTCTAGATTAAACTAGCTACTTTTCTTGATGTATCCTAGTTACTTCTTTTCTTTTAAGCACTAGAAGATATCTTTAACACTTTTATTAATTTTATAGTAAAAATATAAATAAATATTTTATATTGCGTGCATTATTCATTCAGAAGTTATGTGTGTTATAAACTTGTGTTTTGTATTTTGTTGTTATAGATTGAGTTTGCTTTTCACTTATTGTTATTATTCCCGTTTCTTATTTGAACATTAATTTTAGTTAATACATATGTTATTATCTTAATTTATATTACACATAGTTATTAACTATGTTATATTAATAAAGATAACATTTTAGCAGCTTCATTTTTCTTCCGCAAGTAGATAAAATATTGTATGCAACAAGGCAGCAAAGGAAACATTTCTGCCTCGTTTATTCATTGCCTGCCGAGGCGAAGCCGAGGCAGTCAAATAGGTAAATTACCTGCCTCGGCTTCGCCTCGGCAGTTAATTATCATAGCCTGTCCTCGCCTTCGGCTCGGAGGCTAATCTAATCACTCGTCAGTAAAATTCCATTTTGCTGCCTAGTTACATAAATAACTATTATACTAAAGTATTGACTGCAGAAATAGGCCTGATGATGCCCAGGATATGGCGAAATATTGTAAAGCCAATAAATTTTGTTAAATGTAATAAATTAATATAATTAAATATTAATTTTTTTCTTACATCCCTAAAGACCTAAGAAAAAATATCATATTATTATATCACCTAATTAAACATATTAAGATAGTTTTAAGTTATTCAAAATGTGTCTAACAGAGTTAATGACTAAAAGGATAGATGAGGTAAATGCCTATGTATAAATAATTAGTCATAACAAGTATATATATATATATATATATATATATATATATATATATATATATATATATATATATATATATATATATATATATATATATATATATATATATATATATATATATATATATATATATATATATATATATATATAGTGCAACATATATATTTGGTTGTAACATTCACTGGTTTTAGTTTTAAATTTGTAATATAATATAAGTGATGCCTGAGTGCCAACCATTCCAAAAGCCTAGGTTTCCTCTATTCCTGAGATGTTGTCTTTACGCATTATGTTTGATGATATTAACAAATATTTCTTTGAGAAGTGTTTTTTGTCAATGCTTTTTATATAATTTATTTATTTCAGAAGTTGTATCCAAGCGCCTCATTTCTTAAAACTAATGAAACCGAAGATGGTCATGTGGCAAATTTTAGATTAAAATGTGCGACTGTGGACGAATTTAAGGAATGGTTGCAGCATCATCAGCAGTTATCAGGGGTTACATACAGAGTTCGGACTACGACTCCCTGTACTGGAAAAAAAAGTCATTTAAGGTAGGTTCATTTTTTTTATCATTAAGATGTGATACAATGATTTATTGATACAATTTCAAAAACAAATAAATGTACATTTTTTACATAATAAATAAATACTATACACTACTATAATTTTAATTTCTTTTTTTTCTTCCTGGCTCCTCGGCTTACATAGTAGTTTGTTGAAGGCTCTGAGAAGACCAATTGAGTGGTTTATAAAACTTGTACATTACTTTTTTTTTATCATTAGATAAATCAATAAAATAAAAATATATACATCAAGTTATCAATAATTAATCTAACAACAATGCAATTAAATCTATATATGTGTGTATAAATTATTCTATAACTAACAAAACTTATAAATAGAGGTAATAAAGAAACAACGTTACAACAAAAAATATATTGGCTACTAAATTCTTTAGATTTTACTCCCACTAGTGTTTACCAAGCAAATTGATAAAATATTTTCTATTAAAATCATAATTATTTTAAAACATCTACTCTCAAGTATTTAAATAGTGACTAGTTATTTAATTTAACTCATGTATTGTCAGTATATATATACACCATTTTGACAACTTTACTATTTTTTATATACACTTACACACACATGCATACATTTATTTTATTATTTAATTTACTAAAAATAGTTTATTAGTATAATAATAATTTGTTTCCTTATTGCTTCTAAAACCTAATATTCTTATATACATTTTTGATACACTGCCTACTCAGACTTGCCACACTTTGGCCAGTCTCTCCCAGGGATACCATCCTATTTGAGCTCAATGTAAAAGAACTTTAACTAGAGGGAATAACACAAATAATATGGTGCAGTCTGCAATAAATGTTCTAAAAGAGCGCATCTTAAATATGACAAGAGCCTATAATATCAAACAGTTATTTAATTATTTGACTGTGGATATGGAAAATTACTATAAAAGAAAAATAATAGACATAATTAGTGGAAGGTATTCTAAATACAGGCACATGAGGTATCTTCCATGCACCAAAAAGATAAAAGATTTGCAACTAGTTGGTCAAGAAGATGAAGTGTTTGTTGTGTATAACAAAGCTTCACAAACAGAACATGAAGTAAATTTAATAGTAGGAATTAGCCCACCCCTTCTCACTTCAACGTATTTTTTGACAATGGGATATCAACTCTCCTATGAACAAACCATACATATATAATTATTATATACATATATTATTATATACGAATGGAAGGGATGAACTGATATGTCGAAGCCAACTGTACGACTTCGAAAGACATCGATTACACATAAGGGGTGGGCTATTGCCGAGTTTAGCCTTTTATTTCTTTTGAGCATTTATGATTTTCATGTAACAAGTACCAAACATAAAGTAAAAATATAGTATAATATTAAAGATTCATTGTATTCGTTATAGCTAATTATTCTTTTAGCCATAAATTTTGGTAAACTTTATGGCTTTTTCTTTCCTACAATTCTTTATATTTGGCAAACTTTATGGCTTTTTCTTTCCCACAATTCTTTATATTTCCCACTTTATTTATATTTCTTTCCCCACAATTCTGTTTCGAGCAACTCTCTGCCAAGCCTCTTCACCGCACACCTTTTTCATCCAATTGTCGCAGAGGTCTTCCCTTGCTTCTCTTTTTCTCCCAAGGGAACCAATTCAAGTTTCTTGGACCATCTACCTTCGGTAGTTCTAAACCTAATATGGAAATATGTCCAGCCCATTTCCATTTTCTCTTCAGCATTAGTTCTCCTAATCATCCATTCCCGATTCTTTTCTAATCCAAAGATTTGATGTTATCTCTTCTACTAACACCAATCATGCTTCTCTCCATCATTCTTAGGCAAATTCTTTGGTTTTACTGAAAAAAATTAATTGAAAATATGTCTGTCTCAAACAATAGATTAATTAACTTTCACCAACGAACAGTCTTAGCACTAATAAAACTTTAGTCTTAGCACTAATAAAAGGAATACGTCTTAATGTTTGTTTTTTTAATTATAAAAATAAATACTTTTTCAATAACTAATAAAAAATATTTTTGTAAATTCACAAATTCTATTAACTGGTAAAATACAATGCTTTGAAACACATTTGCTTCTCTCTGTCTCTACACAATAAACATAACAAATAACAAACACAAACAATAACAATAAAAAAGTTCACTTCTCTCCTCCTCATCTTTGCTTTTACCCAGTTTCAAGTTTCATCTCTCATGTATTGCGGGTCAAACTACCTTACATAATAACATCCATGTTCATTACAACGTATACCAAATTAAATCGGCCAATTTTTACTCTGAACTGAATCATCGTCATGCGTAAATATATTTATCTGTTCGCATAGCTCTTACAAACTTGGGTTCTTACTATTGGCTTAGGTCCTAACAACAAATAAACAAATTAGAACGACTTGACCTTTTACAAAGTCGAGCCCTTTTTAGTGTTTCATTAGACTAGACTACAAGGAATACGAAAGTATTTTTTGTAATATTGAAACTCTATTAATTTATACGTAAAAAAGATTTAAAAGGTTAGGTTAATTAGCCATAGAGACGATGTAACATTTTAATTTAAATACTGGCGGGAATAGGCAAGCTAGGAACAGCTGGCCAATGAGAGGTAAGGTGGGCGTGGCTTCAGACAAACCTATTTGGAAATTCAATAGTTGCGGGTTCATAGCTAGCGGATCCGTATTTACGTTTACGGAGGCCCGGAGGGATTCATCTATGGCAACTCTTTTACGGTGCCGCCGAAAGTTGGTTCCAAAGCAACTATTGAATTTTTATATTATATTATATTGTGTATCTGAATTTGTTCCTACATTATTTTTATTATAATCTGTATTGCATCTGTGTTTAATATACGTTTTTTATCAGTGTTTTATCTTCATCTGTGTATTATGTCCGTGTTTTTTTTATATCTGTGCTTATTATATCTATTCCTTCATTATTTTGATTATATACCTATTTCTTATTTGTATAATAATAAAAGTACTAATCTATAATCTTATTATATACGTTTTTTTTAAGCAAGAGAACTAAATTCAAGTTGAAAAAACGATGTTATAATTGGCTTTGTTTATAACCTGACCGACCGAAACTCGAGGGGAGGGAAACAACGACTCCGTCCTCTGCCTCGGCGGTTCTCCGAAGAATATATTGTTATCTATATAGCCCTCCGCAAATAAGTATCCGCTAGCTGTGAACCCACCTAAAGACAGTCGATTTACAAAAATTAATTGACAGACTGACTAGTTTTTCGTTGGACATTTCAAACGAAAACAAAAATCTATCAGCACTTGGGCTCAGGTATTCGTTTTCTTGTTTGCCAGATTAGTCAATTGTTAGGTAGTAGGTACAAATGTCCGTAAAAAACCAACTTGGATTTTTTTTACTTTTCTATTTTTCTAGGGGGGGCTAATTTTCGTCTAGGGTGGGCTTAGCCCACCCTAGCACCCCCCTAGTTACGCCAATGAAAAAAACATTACACAGAATTAGTACAGGTAAAATAGACCCAAAATGCACTAAATAAATGAAAAAATTAGTACATTCATGAAACTTTGCTCATACCTTCATATTGGCAGTGGAAATGAAAATCTGCAGAGTCCGTCAAAATTTAGGGGGTGGAACATACCCCCAGGGGGGCGGGAAGGGGGAATTTTTTGCTTTTTACCAAATATCTCTAAATGTATTGACATTAGGTGAATTATGGTTATTTACAAATTTGTTCTTCATTACATTTCCAATAAAAATAGTCCTTTAACATTTTTTTTAGCTCCAACCGTTTTTGAGTTACATCAAGCTCTCAAAATAAGGTATGTAATAAAAAATAAAGTTGGATAAGGGGGCAAAAGAACTCTTTTATTAGGGATTTCTGACCTTAAGCCTAAAAATCTGCAGAGTCCGTCAAAATTTAGGTGGTGGAACACCCCCCCAGGGGGATGGGGAAGGGGGATTTTCGAAAATTACGGTTGCCACTAACTATGTCGAGTAAGATATCATTTTCCATGTTTCTTTTAGTGCTGAATCGAATGAGGCTACTCCCGAGTCGAATTTCATGATTCTATATAGAAAATTAACTCTTACATTAAATTTCAAAACATATTCAAATCATATTCGTAACTAATTAATTAATAACTCTCCTATCTTCTCTATAAATCTGCTCTATTTCGCCTTAACTTGAGGCTTCTTTAGGCTGGTATTATAGTCCAGTCAAATTAGATGAAAAAAAGGGGAAACTTCCCAAGTTTTGGGAAAAAACACCACGTTTTGGAAAGGGGCGGTGGAAAATAGAGGAATGAAAATCTTGGAAGGGGGTGTCAAAAATCTGTGGAAAAATAAATAGAGTGTGTGGCTTAAGGTCAAGAAGTCCCTGGTAAAAGAGTTCTTCTGCCCCCTAATCCTATACTTTATTTTTTATCACCTATTTTTGTGCGCTTGTAACTCAAAAAAGGACCATTTTTATTTGAAATTTAATGAAAAACAAATCTGTACATAACCATAATTGGCCTAATGTCAATACTTTTATTTGTTAAAAAGCAAAAAAAAACCTATTCCCCCCCCCCCCCCCCTCGGGGACCGTTAGTGCGTTAGACAGGCAAGTCTTACGAACATTTTAAGCCACATACCAAAACTTTGGGATTTTTTGCTAAGTTATATCCTAATTTGACTGGACTGAAGTGGTTTTGGTTTATCTCTTAAAAAAACTAATTCCCATTTTTTGTTTTTTTACAACTGCAAAAGAACTGTTTTGTCTACAGGCTTCATTTTACCCGGCCTATTAATTTAAAATATAAAATAAATCTCTTCCCTACTCTACAGCTTCTGCTTGTATCAGGGTGAAATTTTATTTATTTACATAACAAAGTGACATTTTTGACATGCATAACAAAAATAATCAAAACAAGTCAAGTAACAGGCTTCCTTAATAACACTTTTTCCCGTCTTTTAAAGCTTACGTTTACGCGAGCACTGCACGTGAACGCTTGGGCGGATAACTTTTTCCGACGAACTCAGCCTGGGCATGGGTAAAATGAACATGTGTACCAAATTTCATCTAACTCGGTGAGCTTTTACTCAAGTTATCGTCATCTGTAGATTTCGTGACGGATTTTGCGTGACGGTGATTTTGTGAAGGTTATTTTGTGACGGTGATTTTGTGAGTGTTATTTTGTGACGTTGATTTTGGTCGTTTTTTTCGGATTCACTCCTGGGCTCCAGAACGTGTCATAAGAACTTCGTTCCAAAAACAATAAAAATACTGTATTTTGACACGTGAGAAAATAAAGTAAAATATTGTGCTGAAAAGTGTGGCACATAGCTTCCTCGAGTACTTTACTTATGTTTATGAGTACTTTACTTATGTTTATGAGTACTTTACTTATGTTTATGAGTACTTATGTTTATGAGTACTTTACTTATGTTTATGAGCACTTTATGTTTCAGTTATGGTCAATACCCCGTGGAATTGACATGTTTGGCCGTAGGTACAAAAGGACAAAAGCCCCTTGATTTTTATAGGCCAGTATAATCATAACATTTGAATTTTTTTCTAGCAAATGTTCAATAATCAGCCGGTTATTTATAAATCACATAACATCATAAATATTGTCCGATGTTTGCAATTAAAGTAAAAAAAGAAAGGTTTATTCGTAAATGTTCTATATGTGCATCGTTAAAATGACATGTTTGACGCATGCCACATTAAAAACGCCTCAATTTTCAGCATTTTCAATGATAAAAAGTTGTAGGTTACGCCAAAATGAATCCATTCACGAAATTTCAGAGGAGTATTTCTTAATTAAGTTTATGGGCGGAACCGAGGACTATATCATTTTATTTTGTTGATATATTAAAAAAGCAAGGACACGAAAAATTCTATTTATCTACGATTGCTACGAAATAATAGTTATTTTTGCACCTAGGGAGTAAAGTAAGAAGTAAGCCATTATTTCCTGAGCGAATAAGTTGGTGCTTGGGCCGAGGAAATAACGCAAATTAGCTCCCGAGGCGCATTATAGCACCCGAGGGAGATTATAGCACTTTACTCCTGCTGAGGTGCATACAATATTTTATCTCCAGTAGGGAGAAAATAAACATTTTCATCCATTGCACAGTTTTTATTAATTATTTTATATTAAAATAATTAATATTAAAAACAAATAAGAATTGGAATTAAATTCAATAGAAGATTATTTAGATGCAGGTTATAAACAATGATATACAAGGTCGAAAAATCGGTTCGAGACAACTCAGACAAACTTTCTCATATACGAGCTCATAATTATTTTTATGAATAGTTAGGGGGCCCGGACCCCTAACATGAATCCCCCTCCCCAAATATTAACTGCAGACGACGTCCATTTAATTGCTAGGCCTACATGATAATAGGAAACATAGCCACTAATACCTAGCATGAGCCCCGCGTGGCGAAGACTTGTTGTTTATAAAAAAGGCCTTATCACTTTATCATATTTACAATATATCCAAGCTAGAGATAAACACGATTTAATAAAAGAATGAAAATATAAATGGTTGGAATAAGTCTCTTGCTTGAATCGTAAGAGCTAAATCATGTCCTAAGTGCTTAGTCCAACATTTTTACTTAGACCTTCCCCCATCTCCTATATATATATATATATATATATATATATATATATATATATATATATATATATATATATATATATATATATATCGTTAACATGTAAACAACTACGCCAGACCTCTAAACCTTAATGCCGAGTAGTAAAACCCATTTATTCTGCTTGTATTCTTCCATATACAGGGTGACTGGCTAAATTTTTAGCTAACTTCGCTGGAAGTAAATAGTCGGTCCGAGACAACTCAGACAAACTTTCTCATATACGAGTACATAATTACTTAGCCCAGTGTTTTCCATTTATTAGTTATCGTAAGTACATTTTATAATTATCAAACATTTCTTCAAAATTTATCATATAAATAACTTCACCTAGGCGGGGAATCGAACCCGGGCTCTCTCCGTCCACGTTTTAAGCTATTTACTCGGGAAATAGATTTTTTCCGTGGTTGGCTGTGAAATAGTAACTTTAGCTTTAGAGCCTAAAAAACATAGCTAAAATCCATTTTTGCATTACGTGGACTTAAATAGTACATTACGCGTCGAGTGCGGAAAGTAGCATTTTGCATGCGAGTGTGGAGTTTGCACCCGAGCGACAGCGAGGGAATTAATTATTTCTGGAGGAGTATTATTCTCTAAATTTTCGTCAAAGCCACTTAATTCATTCATTGTTTTTCACTAAAAACTCGATATAAACAGTTACTTTAATAAAAGAATAGCAAATTAGTTTTGTTAAATGTAAACAAACTCGCTAATCGTGCGTAAAGCTGAAGAATTTACCGTGCTAGCGTGGTAAAGAAGAGGAATTCTTCAGAACTATGAGACGCGCATGCGCAATGAATACAAGAACGTAAATAACCACTTTCTACGCATCTAAACAGAGATATAATGTTTATATTTCCTATCAATCGTAGATAAAAATCTTTTCATTACTCCTTGCTGTAAGAAAAAAATGTTTATCTACGATTGATAGGAAATATATACATTATATCTCTGTTTAGATGCGTAGAAAGTGATTATTTACGTACTTGTATTCATTGCGCATGCGCGTCTCATAGTTCTGAACAATTCCTCTTCTTTACCACGCTAGCGCGGTAAAGAAGAGGAATTCTTCAGCTTTACGCACGATTAGCGAGTTTGTTTACATTTAACAAAACTAATTTGCTATTCTTTTATTAAAGTAACTGTTTATATCGAGTTTTTAGTGAAAAACAATGAATGAATCAAGTGGCTTTGACGAAAATGTAGAGAATAATACTCCTCCAGAAATAATAAATTCGGCAAAAAATACAACTCAAGATTAATGCCATCTTTATCAAGAGAGAGATACGAACTTACATGCAGCAAGTTTATTTTTTTCTGTATTTATTATTTAAATTTAACAATCGTAGATAAAGTACGGTACGCAACTCGTGCGAAAACGGCATTTTGCATTGCTCGTGTGGTTTTACTACCCTCGCTATCACTCGGGTGCAAACTCCACACTCGCATGCAAAATGCTATTTTCCGCACTCGACGCGTAATGTACTATTACGTCCTAGGACGTAAAAAAGTTTTTCTTTCGTGCTGGTAGTTATCAAAACTTTCGTTTTAGCGCTGCAATCTCTAAAGTTACTATTTCACAGCCTAACACGGAAAAATATATTTTTATATTAGGTTTGTTCCAGTTCCAACCAGTGATCATAGAATCCTTAAACGGAAAGATTTCCAACTCCCCTCTTTATCTACCTCTGTTAGACTACTACCGCTGGTCGTTTTAGCGAATTTTCGAAGAAAATTAAGCTATTGCAATGGCTTCAAAATTTTTGTAATGCGAATTTTTAAAAATTTTTCTCCATAGAAATCCGTTTTAGACCATCTGAATAGATTCCTGAAAATTAACTTTTTTATCCTGTAATAACCCTGGCAGTTGATCGGGACTAAAACCCAAAAGAAAAAAAAAATAAATAAATAAAAAATAAAAGTATGTATGAACAGGGTGACCCAGGTAATATGGAACAGCGAAATATCTCCGGAACCGTGATATAGATAGGAAGATGAGGTTTTCAGGGTTCCATAATGGCTATAAATGCGCATCTAGAAATAATGCTGAACATTTTCTGTGTTCAGCATAAGTGTGTGCAATTTACATAATTAAAAAAAAGTGAATAGAAAGCCAAATTTTTAAGACTGGATTTAGATTCTACGGCTAAAAATAAAAATTTTTTACTCTTGGAAATTTTTCACTCTGAGCATTAGTTTGCCGTCTGGAGAGCCCTGGACATTTTAAAATTGTAACTAAGTCCATTTTACAGCTAAACTAATATGGATTTAGGAAAATAATTCAAGAGACAAAAAAATCTTATTTTTAGTCATAGAATCCAAATCCAATCTAAAATTCAACCTTATGTGTAACCGTTTTCGCAAAAAAAGGTGTTCAGCAGGGCTCAAAAAGTGAAAAAAAAAGAAATACTAATAATGATGGATTTGAATTTTACGCCAAAGAATAATAACTTTTTGTATCTTGATTTTTTTCCCTTAAATCCATTAGTTTAACTGTAAAATGTACTTAAAGTTTTAATTTTAGCAAGTTCAAGGCTAACCAGACGGCAAACTATTGTTCGGAGTAAAAAAGTCTTATTTTTAGCCGTAGAATCCAAATCCAGTCTCAAAAATTTGGCTTCCTTTTATTTTTATTTATTCACTTTTTTTAAATTATGTAAATCGCACCCTCTTTTACTGAACACAGAAAATGTTCAGCATATGTTCTGGAAGCGCGTTTACAGCCATTATCGAACCCTGAAAACCGCTATCTTTCTATCCATCACGGTTCCGGAGATATTTCCCTGTCCATATTAGCTAGGACACTCTGTATATATATGTATGTATATATAATATATAAATGTATCACTCCAGACGATATCTCACGCTAGGATGCACTTAAATTCCAAACAAATTTTAAAATGTCAATAATATCAAAAGAAAGGATGAGTTCGTTGGCCAGAATTTTTGGAGTCCATTTAGTTGTCAAATTTTGACCATTTATGGCCAAAAATAGCATAAAGACATGTTTTTTCCATTTTACCCCCCTCTTATATAAAAATATGACAAAAGTGTACATAACAACAATTACTGTACTCTTAAAGAGCTTTCCAACGACATGCATCTTGAAGGGTTTGAACCATTTTGAGTTTTGTACCCCGTACCCCTGTGTACCAAATATTTTTTTTTACTCATCCAAATTCTAAAAAAAAAAAATCCTATATTATCCTATCTGCCATAATATGCAGATTTCTTTGAAAAGTCGCTTATTAAGTCATTATTCAAGCTATTTATTTATTTTTTTATAATTTAAATATATAGTCCCCAGGCCACCATAAGAAGTGAGTCGCTGATTGATAAAGTTTTCTTACCTTATGGAATCGCTTATTTATGCCTTGTCCACCGATGAATTGGGTATATGGCAACTGGGCGCTGGGCCATTTATTTTTTGTTGACATGCCAAACTTGCCCTTCTGCGGGAACATTGAAAAGAGATAGATAAAGTTTTGGTTTTCACAGGATCGTTTAATTAAATTATTTCAAAAACAGTGGTAAAGGTGGCCACCGATACGAGTGGGCCGTTTTCTTTTCAACGTCCCCGCAGAGCGATATGTTTGGAGCGGTGGCCACCCCAAACGGCCCACTCTTATCGGTGGCCACGTGTACCACTGTTTTTTAAATAGTTTAATTAAACGATCCTATGAAAATTAAAACTTTATCTATCTCATTTCAATGTTCCCGCAGAAGGGCATGTTTGGCATGTCAAGAAAAAGGAAATGGCCCAGCGCCCAGTTGCCATATACCCAATTCATCGGTGGACACGGCATAAATAAGCGATTCCATAAGGTTAGAAAACTTTATCAATCAGCGACTCACTTCTTATGGTGGCCTGTGGACTAATAGTATTTTAAATTTTAGTTGTTATTTATTTTCCATTATTTAATGAATCGCTATAATATACATTTTATTTATAAAATCATTATTTTCAAATTATCATCATTTCATTATTTATACATTTATAATTGTATTTATTTATTTATGATTACTATTTATTATTTCATTTAATGACAATGTTTTAATCTTTAAATTTTTAAAAATACCTGAATAAAACGAATTCCAATCTTTCATTTCAACTTTATAGTTCATATTATTACTATATATTGAGATATAAGATGCTTCCAAATATTCCCTTGTTCTAGTTATAATTTCTTTATCCTAAATTTATAAATTTCATTCAGGTCCATAAACCTATGATTAGATAAACATATGATGCAAGACAAAAATACTATAGAGTATTTAGTAACCGTTTAACAATGAGTGTAAATAAATTGTTAGTATTAACTCAAGTTATTATAAAAAAACATTCATTAATCAACTGTCACCAATGTAAAATTCAGAAAAGGCAAAAAAAATGTAATATTTTTAATTTTAAATTTTTTTGTAATTGTTGTTTTGTTAAATTAATGTTTTATAAATAATTTCTTTGATAAAAAGAACTTTTTATATACTACGTTTTTAAATTTTCTGTTGAATCGTATGTAATGTTGATAATATAATTGTTATTGTTATATAATATATAATGTTAGTGAAAAAAAAATAGTTCCGAATTTATTTACTTCACATAAATGACAACAAACCAGAGAGCTGATCTTAAACCTATAAAAGGACAAATCTCTGTACAACGGATCTCCCCAACAACAAATCTAAAGCATGCCATCGATATATTTGAAATAATATAATCGATATTTCCTGTTTTGCTGTCATTCAATGTTTATCTATCACAAATTTGAGACCCGTCAAAATGAAGATTGCGTAAATATTGGATATGGCAAAACAAATAAAATAACTTGAGGATTATTTCCGAACTAACTTTCCGCACAGCAAAATTTGCTGAAAACTAATTAAATTCTGCTGAAAGATGGCTAAAAGTATTAAAATAATGCATTGTCATCGTGTTCTGAGCTATGCTAAAAGTTTCAAATGCCTAGCTATTCGGGCAGTTAGTTAGAAATAGATTGCCAGATTTGTACCGGACAAACAAACAAGAATGCAAGGTAATAAAAACGTAGTAATAAAGTTGATTTATAGTTAGGTTGACATTGTTTTTGTTTTAGTATTTTAACTTAATGCAAATAAGTAATAACTGTAGTAAGTTAAATTAAATATTACATACATGTTATTGTAATTATTTGGGCCTGAAGATGCCCACGTCAGGGGGAAATATAGCTAAATTTTAAAAATTTATAATTTTATAATTTTTTTTAAATTTAAACCCTAAAGACCATAAATAGAAGAATTTATAATTAAGGGGATCAACTGAAGAAGAGAAATAATTTTTTTCACGTGTTTTTCAGATATTTTGAGAGGCTAGCGCCCCCAAATTTGGAGCTAAAATTCATTTCTCGATTTCATCTCGGAGTATGATTTTTCTAAACAGTAGTTTAGGCTCTAAACGTCTGTATAGAACAGACAGACATTTTTTAAAAACTACTTTTTTGGACTCAGAGGACCACAAACGTGTAAATCCATCAAAATATCAAAATCGAATTTTTGCGCCATCACAATACTTTCTTGTTTAAATGAGAAAGAGAAAGTAATAAGAAATATGTTTATTGTTGCTATTGTTGGCATGTAGATGATAAATACTAAAACAATCTTGCTCTTTAGGTTCTGTACCAAGTCCAAGTTGGAAAAGAAACATAAAACATAACTGCTCAGTGTGTCTGTCTGTCCGTTGGCATGTTTCAATTCATAAACTACAACAGCGGTTCTCAACCTGTGGTACGCGTACCCCTGGGTACGCGAATATGTGTAAGGGGTTCGCGGTGAATTAAAAAAAAAAGAAAAGGTTTTTGAAGTGAAACTTGTTTGGCGGCGGTAGAGTGAATTTTTTCATATAGTGAAATCGTGTAACGAAGTTTGCGATTCGATACTCGTCCAAGTGTATCATTTTTACAGATTAATTGTATTATATCTATTTTAAGACCAGCAAATCAAAACAAACATTTATTTTTATTGGAATAAATGTGGTTGCCTTAGCGTAGCAATATATATATTTTTTTTTTTTTCAATTAAATTTCCCATAACCATTTCTTAATCCTGAAATAATAAATTCGTCATAAAATGAAGAGAGAGCAATGCATTCTAGAACTTACATTTCACTTCTAATGCGTGAGAGCCTCACACATATTTTTTTGTTTACTTTTCTGTCTAATAAATAAAAACTTTATAGTAAAATGTCAGTTAAAAATCTTGTTTAGAATTTAAATGACCTATTTACAGCTGTTTCTACGATGTAGCAATATTAGCAGTAGTGTAACAACACTTCATCTAATATAAATAGTATTTGTAAAAATAAGGGCTTGTTTTTAGAGGATACGCACAGATAATTATACAAAAAGGGGTACTTCGGTTGAGAACCGCTGAACTACAACATGAAATTCGGCTTTTGTAACGACTGTACACTTTTTGGAGTTATCACACTTAATATTTCCAAGATGGCGGCCAATGTGCGAAATGTTATATATAAATTTAAAGGCCTCATACCTCAATTTAAAGGTTTTGAAGTGTAGAAAAAGAATATGCAACTATTAAAATTTGACACTTAATAATTTTAACTCTATCGTACAGAAACCGGCGATTGTCACCTCACGTACTTACGCGCCTTACCAGCAATTAAAATGCCTAAATAATTTTGTTTCCAAATCTAGATGTAGGTATTAAACATTTTCTATTTATTGTTATCGGTATTTTGTTTATTGTGATCAAATTCGATTTTGTTGGATTTGTTTTTACCATTTTTAGGGAAGCAACTAGAGGTTGTTTGGTTTAGAGGTTGTTGTTGGTGTTTGGGTGAACATACATTTTTCAGAAAGGAAACCTCTCCTAACCTGTCACCATCACTACAAAGAACCACAGTGAGATCCAGGGCCGTCCCTAGGGGGGGTCAACCGGGTCAAGCTGACCCGGGCGCCATGTCTAGGGGGCGCCGCCAGGCCCCCTTCTTAACTACTATGTGAATTTGGCAATAAGGGGGGGGGGGGCGCCAAAGATGCCTTTGACCCGGGCGCCTAAACCCCTAGGGACGGCCCTTGAGATCTCCCAACTAAGTGTGTTTTAATCTTTAGATGCTTCGTAGTCTTTCTTCAACTAATTTACATAAGTTCCAAGATTTGTTTACATACATACATTTCTGAGTTCAAGTTTACTTTTAAAATGAAGAAACGTCGAGATTAAGCACATTTATTTACACACATATATCTATGTATTCGTATTCTTAACCTAATAATAAAATAATAGGTATTGATACCTAATACCAGATCTGGTCACAGATCCTTAGAGGAACGTAGCAGGTAGCAGATCTTCCTTTCAATGACAGTCACTTTGTCACCTATTAATAAAATAATAGGTATTCAGTGGGGGGCACAGGGGGCACGTGCCCCCCCCCCCCCCCCAGACGGGCCCAGACCCGAAAGAGTAAACAAAAAAAAAAAAAAAAAAAAAAATACACCGTATTTTTTTTTTAATACATATTTTTAAATTCACCTCATATTCAATTTCACCTCAAAAATGCATAAAAGCGCTGTTTTGAGAGGTCATATTTTCAAAATTTTCCGGGGGAGGGCCCGGACCCCCCGCCATAGATCCCCCCCTCCCAATAATTAACTGCAGACGACGCCCATGACTTACAATAAGATAATGTACTGCAGTAAAGCATCAGCATAATATTTTCTAACGAATACGTTCTAAAACAGTTATTGTTACTTGGGCGTAGAGTTGTTTTTACTTTTTTTGGGGGGGGGGGGGGGGGGGCAGCTGCTTTTTGAATAAGTACTCCCCTTTTCTTGTTTCCACTACGAATCCCCCCCCCCCCAATCTAAACTGACTTAGAATGTGCCCCCTCCAGACCTAGCCGCTGGATACGCCACTGTAGGTATTGGTACCTATTACCAGGTCGGAGATGGAACGATGTCACCTATTACTCAGATTTAATAGTTTAGCCCATCCCTAGTATTCGTCCTGGTGGATTTCCTCTTAATAATAAAGGGGAATTAAAACCCTGCCTGGGAACACTGGTTGAAACAAGAGCAGTATTGTGGCCTGTTAACAATATCTACTATTACATTTAATTTTGGAAATGTTTATCTAGCTTAAGGCAGCAGAGAGCATAAAAAAATTAGAAGTTAGTCTGGAAGATAAGGCTTATTTCTATAAACCGTCCTGGGTACGGTGTGAACAATGAACAATGTTGGATGACACTAGGTATGCCGAGATACCGTGAAACAACTACTATAAACATAACACTTCTTAAGGAGGTTAAATAATGGCGGTAGGCTCCAGGGCCCTTCACAGATGAATACTCTGATCATGAGTCTGGCCCTGTCGATATCCTCTGGACAAAGTGACTGGTCCCATCGATATCCTAAAGACAAAGTGACTGGTCCTGTCGATATCCTAAAGACAAAGAGACTAGTCCTGTCAGAATGCTAAAGACAGATCCAGAGCCTTATCTGAGATTAGATTTGCATCCTACCATGGGGGCAGCAACTACTGTTTCAATTAAACTATTTTTAAACAATAATCATCTTAAAATATTTAATAATTAAACATTTAAAAAAAATATATATATATATTTATCATTGACAAATAAAATAAATAAATATAAGTATATATATATATATATATATATATATATATATATATATATATATATATATATATATATATATATATATATATATATATATATATATATATATATATATATATGTATACTTATATTTATTTATATATATATATATATATATATATATATATATATATATATATATATATATATATATATATATACACATAAAAAAAAAAAAAAAAAAAAAAAATGCATATGAACACTGACTAAAAGTTAACAATGTTTTTAGAACTAAATAATAATCAGTTTTTTCATAGATAACATCAATTCTTTATTTATTTGTTTAATATTTACAATAAAAGTCACAGGTCTACGAATAACTTAGTCAAGAAAAGAGCTAAAATAAATTTATATAATTTTAAATTACACATTAAATTTATGAGGAAATAGTGTTTTTCTTAAATCTAATAAAAGATAGATAGCCACTTAGAGTAGCACACTGCTTCCCCACATCCTATTAAGTACTTCACTTTTGTTTTGGTTTTAAGTGCCGTTATTGTCTCATTTATTTCATTTTTATCAAACCAAATGCTAATAAATTCAGACACATAGTTTTTAAGAAATGTCAGTTTGCAAGAGACCAAATATCTTCTCTGATATCTGAAACAGATTTAAGTCAGGAATATTTTAAATCGGACACATATATATCTTCCTCTCTTCCTGTTCCCTTCGGTAAACTCAACCCAGACCCAACAAAAGAAATGGAGTAAACTTGGTTTCATTTGGACTCGACAGCTTAACTGCTATTACCGAGCTAGTCACTCCCTGCAGCAGTGTTGTACTTACTTCTAGGGAGAACATTAGCAAACCAAAATACTTCTACTTCTTCAAAACAGTCTCTCCCTTATGAATAGCTTTGATATGTCTGTTCAGATAATCTTGGTTTGAGGTCTTATGCTCACAGTGAGGGCACTGAAAAGGCCTCAGTTTGTTATGTACAGATTTAATATGTCTATTCAGATTACTCTTCAAGCAGGCTTTGTACTCACAGTGAGCACATGCAAATGCCCTCATTTTTCTGTGTACCGAGTCAATATGACTTTTCAGATGATTCCTCCAGTTAGTTTTATACTCACAGTGAGGACACTGAAAAGCCTTTAGTTTTTTATGTACCGCATCAATATGATTTTTAAGAATACCCTTTTTGTTAGTATTATAATTACAGTGAGGGCACTGAAATGCCCTTATTTTCTCATGTACTGAATCAATATGATCTTTTAGCCTATGCTTATAGTTGGTTTTATACTCACATTGAGGGCACCGAAATGCCCTTATTTTCTCATGTACCGATTCAATATGAACTTTCAGTCCACCCCTACGGTTGGATTTATACTCACAATAAGTGCACTGAAATTCCCATATTTTATTATGAACCGAATCGATATGTATTTTTAGAGAGTTCTTCTTGTTGGTTTTGTACTTACAATGTTCACACTGAAATGCCCTTATTTTTTTATGAACTGAGTCAATATGATTTTGTAGACAACTCCTCAAGGTGCTTTTATATTCACAGCTAGGGCACTGAAATTCCCTTAATTTCTTATGTACACGATTAATATGATATTTCAAATAACTCCTCCAGTTGGTCTTATACTCACAGGTAGGGCACTGAAAGGCCCTTATTTTCTCGTGTACAGAATTAATATGTTTTTTCAAATAATACCTCGAGTTGGCCTTATACTCACAGTTAGTGCACTGAAATGGCCTTATTTTTTTATGAACCGAGTCAATATGTACTTTTAGATTTTTCTTCAAATTGGCTTTGTACTTACAATGTTCACATTGAAATGCCCTTAGTTTTTTATGAACTGAGTCAATATGATTTTTCAGATAACTCCTCGAGGTGGTTTTAAACTCACAATGAGGGCACTGAAATGCCCTAATTTTCTCATGTACACGATTAATATGATATTTCAGATAATTCCTCCAGCTGGTTTTAAACTCACAATGAGGGCACTGAAATGCTTTTATTTTCTTATGTATTGAGTCAATATGATTTTTCAAAGCTCCGTTCCGAGTTACTTTAAACTCACAGTGAGGGCACTCAAATGTCTTTATTTTCATATGAACTGATTCAATATGCGTTTTTAGAGTATGCTTCATGCTGGCTTTGTACTTACAATGTGCACATTGAAATGCCCTTAGTTTTAAATGCACTAACTCAATATGTCTTTTCAGATGACTTATCCAGTTGGTCTTATATTCACAGTGAGGGCACTGAAATGTCTTTATTTTTAAATGTACTGAGACAATATGAACTTTCAGGCTACTCTTCCAGTTATTTTTGAAATTACAGTGAGCACACTGAAATGCCCTTAGTTTCTTATGTACTGTATCAATATGAACTTTCAGTCTATCCTTACGGTTGGTTTTGTGCTCACAATAAGGGCACTGAAATGTCTTTATCTTTTTATGTACTGATTCAATATGTCTATTCAGAGTACACTTGAGCTTGGCTTTGTACTTACAATGTGCACATTGAAATGGCCTTATTGTGTCATGTACCGTGTCAGTATGGTTCTTCAGATTAACCTTGAGACTGGCATTGTACTCACAGAGTGGACTCTGAGTAGCATTTAATTCCTTGTGTTCAGAGTGTACATGGATCTGCAGATCAGACTGTAGCTGTGCAGTATGTGGACAGATAGAGTTCTGCATAGTCCGGTCACTTCCTGTCGCCTTTATATTAGCCGCACCTAAAAGCATTATAAATCCAATAAAATATTGTGTTGAAAAACAATTCATTTGTAATAAAAAAATTATTTAAAGTGTTTTATTGATATCGGACACCACCCAGCACAGATCAAACTCCAACTAGCTGACTCCCCCCTCCTATATCTCCTCTTCGACTGGCTCTGGATACAAATCTCTAATCACACCAGAACAATCACCACCTAAAGCTTCATCTGTAAATAATTGGCTATTCTGGAACATATGCGGCTTCAAAACCCTCAACCTCCTCGCAAAAAAAGAAAAACAGTTTTTATCTTCTTGTGACCTGTTGTGTTTTTCCGAAACCTGGCTTCCGAAAATCCCCTCTTCCCTACCTCCTTTTCTAAATCCTTATTTTCAAGCTTTCTCTGATGCGACTAGGTCCGCCTCGAGAGGGAGGTTTAGCGGTGGTTTAGCCATATTTTGTAAACACAACTTAAACCCACAAGTCCTTAATATATCACCTAACTGGATCATTATAAAACTCAATACCCTGGCCGACTCGTTTATAGTCTTCTCTGTATATTTCAAGCCCGCTATTGACATATCAATTCTTCTTGTTGAATTGGACTCTCTTATCAATCAGTACTCTCACATATACCCTTCAGCCCATCATGTGTTCGGCGGCGATTTTAATGCGAAAATAGGTTCACTTAATTCTTTAGATGATGATATCATAGATGGGTCTGTCTTCTCAGGTACTAGAAAGGCATCTGATAACATTACTGATAAACGTGGTTCAGACATGGTTGAATGGATGGAATCTAATGGATTAATTGTTGTAAATGGCAGGTCCCCTGGTGACACACCAGCTCGTCACACTTATGTATCACATCTAGGAATCAGTATCATAGACTTCGTCTGGGTTTCATTATCTTCTCTCCAACTTTTTTCTAACTTCTTAGTAACTCCTGAACTTACCTCCTCTGACCACTTAGGATGCTTGCTTTCATTGCTAACTAATATATCTGTTACATTGTCTCCTCAAAGCTCTCCAACAGTGATCTACAAATGGTCTGAGAGTTATCGTGACTCTTACATAAACCTTCTACCTGACTTGCCCGAATTACCCCCCAACTCTCTCTCTAACACTAAACCTGATGCTCTTAATGAATTTCTGGTTTCAACCCTGAAATACTGCGCCACTTTTTCTAATATGTCTTACACTATTAATAAATCCAAACAGACTTCAAAATTAATAAAGGACTCGCCCTGGTTTAACGCAGAATGTTATACCCTCAAGAAACGTCTCAGAGCTCAGTTAAGACTTTGCCAGAAAAACATTTATTCGATTATTTCCGACAACAATCTTTTATTCCTCATCAAAAATCAGTACCGTAAGCTAATTAGACAGTCTAAAGCAAACTACAATACTAAGTATTTAGAAATCCTTTCTGATGCAAAAGACTCTAAATCATTTTGGTCCGCTGTTAAGTACTTCTCTCCTCAAAAATTCTCTGTATCTCCCCTCTCCGCGGAAAGCTGGCTTAATTTTTTATCATCAATTTATCCACCTAGGTCAACATCTCTCACCATTTTGGACCCCTCTCCACCTCATCCTTTTTTAGATATAGATTTCACCCTAGACGAACTACTCTCTGCCTTATCTAACTGCAAAAGGAATAAAGCACCTGGCCCTGATGGTCTCCCGTACGAATTTGTCACAAATCTATCTCCTAGTTGGCATCTTAATCTACTAAATCTCTATAATAATATCCTTCGGTCGGAAAACATACCTTCTTCATGGTCTGATATAAAATTGATTATGCTTCACAAAAAAGGCGACAAGTCAAACCACTTGAATTACAGAGGAATTGCCCTTATAAACTGTGTGGAAAAAATATTTTCAACTATGTTACTCTCTCGTCTCACCCACTGGGCTGATTCAAACAACATTCTGCCAGAAGAACAAGGAGGTTTTCGGTCAGGCAGGTCTTGTGTAGATAACCTGTTTATACTTAATACCCTTATTTCCTCTCATCTTATAAAAGGTACTCCATATGTTATTTCGATTTTTGTTGATTTTTGCAGGGCGTTTGACTCGGTTAAGCATTCGCTTCTTTGGGAAAAACTCCTCAAGCTAGGCATGAGTGCCAAGATAATTAGACTGCTTCGCTCTCTTTACTCTAATGCTAAAGTTTCAATTAATATAAACGGCTCCTCCTCCGAAAGTGTGGAGGTTACCGAGGGTGTCCTTCAAAGTGAACCCCTTTCTCCTCTATTATTTTCTTTATACATTTCAGATTTGATTGATTTCTTCTCATCCAAGGGGTTCAAAGGCATCAAGTTATCGTCAGCTAAACGTCTACTTATGCTCCTTTACGCTGACGATATAGCAATTTTTGCTCTCTCGTGGACAGATGCTCAAGAAATTTTAAATAATCTTTCTGAATACTGCTCGCTTAACACTCTCAAGCTAAACACCGAAAAGACCAAAGTTCTCACCTTCCATAAGTCTCCGAAAACAAAGCGCCTTAGAACATTGTCATATAACTCCGCACCCCTAGAATATGTAAAATCCTTTACTTACCTTGGTGTACCTCTTTCCTCCTCTGGTAAATTCTACAAAGCCTCTACTTTCTTTATTTCGAAAGGTAACATTGCTTTTGCTAAGGCCCGATCTATCCTACTTAAATCTAAATGCTCTTCATGGTCCACTACTGTTAAATTATTTGAATCGGTTGTACTCTCTTCACTCCTTTATGCTTCGGAAATATGGGCGCCTAGGTATGTTGAACCTCTCGACTCCGCCCAATCTAAATATTTTAAGTTTCTCTACTTTTGGCCTCGTTCAACACCCCACTATTTACTTTGGGTGGAAACCGGCACAAGATCCATAGCTCTTAAAGTGTTTAAACAAATGACAAGCTATATCCTCAAAATTTTAGCGATGCATGATGATCGGTTACCTGTCACATGCCTTAAAATTCTGTACGACCTCGACACTAAACCTTGTAACATCCCCTCATTTAACTGGGTTACACAGTTTAAGCAGTTTTTAGGCCCTATCGGATTCTCTGGAGATTTCACCCTTGATTATAATTTATTTAACTCAGCATCCAATAGTTTAATCTCACAGCTTGAGAATCGTTTACTCTCTTCTGACATCCATCGTATCCTCAACAGCCAGCACTCGCCTCTTTTCCGTTTTGTGACTTCTTTCCCACTCCTAGCGGAAGGTTACCTTCAGTCAACGATTTCTTTCTCTTCAAAGAGATTAATCAGTCAAGCCAGACTATCTAGTGCCTCTCAAACATATTTTTACCGTCAAAAACAACCCCATGTAATTTTTGACAAGGTAGTTTGTCCTGCTTGCCTAAATGACTTGGAATCCCTTCAACACTTCCTTCTTTCCTGTTCAGCATACTCTTCCCCTAGAAAGAAATATCTCTTACCTTATTCGAACCTTTCTCTCACAGATATACTTTACGACCCTGATGATCTAAAAGCAGCGGCTATATCTACATTTATCTCAGCAGCTCTGTCTATCCGTCATAAAATTTTATCCTAACGCACCTACTTTTCTTCCCCCTCCTTTTTATGTAGCTTTATATCTTTTACTCCCTATACATATCTCCTATGTTTATGGCACCCCATGCATTATTTTTACCACAAATAAAGTTAAGCAAAAATAAATAATTATAAAAAAAATAAATAAATAAAGAAGTAAATAAGTAAATAATGATTATCAAGATATATTTAATTTTGTTATTCTATGATTTATATTTTTATATTTGTGAAGTGTTTTGTATTTTAATTTCCAATTTGTTTTTCTCTCTCTGTATCATTTAAACTTATATGTACATTTGTGTACCCCTTTGCAGGGAAACTTTGTTTCTATAAGCAAATAAAGATTATTATTATTGATATCGGAGATGGAAAAGTGTTGAAGGGTTGGGCCAAGGTAAAGGACTAGGTTTTGATTTAGAGACATAACCCTTTGCAGACTTGAATTTAAATACTACTGGAAAGCTTGTTGGTTGAGTGCTTGTCTATCTTGAGAAGTAAATTTCTTGTAGGGCCCAATTTCACTGCCATACCTGGAACAGGGTCCCTGATCACAGGGTACCTTCAAGTCAGACCCTAAGGGGCACCAAAGTTTAAAGTGAGGTTGATTTTTTGACTTGACACCTTTATACTTATTATTTTTACACACAAGTTGCTTTCCCAACAAGTTATCAAAGAACAGGATACTGCAGAATGGGGACTACCATAAGACCAAGTTTTCTTTTAATGAATTTCCCTTTTAGTTCAGATTATTTTTTCTTGTTAGTTTCTAAACAAACAAATATTTACAGTATTGGACTCCCATTCTTGTTTAGTTTCCCTAACATTTAGCAATATAAATATAACTGAAAACAATAACACAAAATATAAAGACAGAGGTGAATAGTTAAGGCTGCCTTAGAGATTAATGTTAGAGGGTTACCTGGTGGACTCTCCTCCTCATGCTCCTCAACATGTTGAGAATCCCGGGCAGGTGAAGTTACTTCTGGTTTAATTATCATCCTCAGACTCGGCTCACATTCTGACTGTAAACCTGTTGTAACAACACAAAACACAATTATTCTATGCAATATTTGTAGTTATAAGACTGTTAGTAAAAGCATTGACATTTTAACATTGAAGACCACACAATAGCCCAGTCAACGAATGCTCAAGAAGAGGTTGTAGGCAGACTTCTTGATACATTTTGTTTTACTTTTGGGATGTGTTTGGAGATGACTACACCAAAAGTCCTCAGCCCTAGGTTCTATGCTGACTCTGAAGCAAAATGTGTCCTGTTTTTTGCCTATATCTGGGAAATGGTGAGTCCTAGCTAATAATTAATATAAAAATGCCCTTTTTAAAAACTGGTCTTATTTTCAACCTTCTTTTTTTGGTTTCTGTATTCTTCACCTTAGTTGTATCTATGTGCAAAATTTGGGTAAGATTGAATGACGATAAGTGGTTCAAAATTGGGGTAATAGGTGTGCGATGAAACTTAAAAAGCAAATAAACAGGTCTTATTTTTAACATTTTTTTTTTTTTGGTTTCTGTATTCTTCACTTTTGTTGTATCTATGTGCAAAATTTGGGGAAGATTGAATCACGGGAAGTGGTTCAAAATTGGGGAAACGGAAATGTGTGATGAAACTTACAAAGCAAAGTAATATAAGACCAGTAAAAAGGGGTTATATTCAAAATACAAGCTGAATACATTCTCTACCAGCTAACCTATTGGCTTAACAGTAAAAATACACATTAATGAAGATGTAGGGCATGAAACTGCCTTTAAAATTCATATTAATTTTTAATTTTATCTTACAAAGTTATGGTTATTTGAAAAGAAAACCACAAATCTCCACTAGTATCACCAGTAGTGGGGCAGGATCACAAGACCCCCCCCCCCTCTCTTTTAGTATGGGTTGTGCCTATATTTATTGATATTGTCTTTATTTATTTGTTGTAACTTGTTTAACCTGGGTTCCAAAGTTTTGACATGATGTAAATTGTAAAATATAAATAAATATATATATAAATAAACTATTGAAAAGTAGTCATCCAAAGAAGTAATCTTTGGAGAGGACATTGATATTTTAGTCATTTTATTGGTGTTAGCCTCACCATAGCAAGATATCAAGTTCCTCAAGCCTAGCAGTGGAAAAATGAAAGCCCTCACCTTCTCTTCCAAGGACCTACAACAACTCGGTTCTGATCACATACTTTTCATACACGCTATTACTGCATGTGATACGACTTCTGCAGCTTGTTGGAAGGGGAACATTAGTTTATTGACGTTGTAAAAGAAAAAAGCTGATATACTTCTAGCAGCTAACATCTTGATGAACGAGTCTTCAGCCCACACTGAAGTAGAGAATGAGGGAAGGACGTGTTTCTTAAGGTGGTACAGTGCTTCACCCAGCGAGACATCCCTCAACTCCATCCGATACCTCTCATTCATCAAGTTTTTAACATCAAACCTGACTTTTCAGCCCTGCAACCGTTAAGGGTGCTGCAAAGCAGCACAGTTTGAGAGTGTATCACCAGCTGCAAAGATGGCTAGGGTACCAACTTCCCCCTGAATAATGGGGTGTGAGAAAAGGTCTAACACCTTTCCACACACCGTCCTCCTGGAGCAACTCCAGCCAACACACACTAAGCACCTAGTAGCACCTGAAACATTTTAAATATGCTGTTCTGGAAACGTCTAAAGGGCTGAGAAGGGGCTAAATGTTGTTGCCAACAAAGGCAATGCTCAGTGGCTTTTCCATTGCAGATGAAGACGAGACAGGAACCGTGGAGCCTCTTCCCAAACTGTCTCTTCTCTGACAATCGACGAGCCAGACCTCGATGGTGGAAAACAACCACTCCCAGGCCCCTAAAGAGTGAAGTAAGGTGGTGAAGTTATGATAATATTCTTGTACAAACCCTTATTCTTAGCGTTCCTTATTCATAGTTCTTGTTATAGCATTATCATGACTTTTATTGCACATTTACTCCACTATCCCTAGGTCTTCTCCATAGCTCTTATAAGCGTCATTTATCAAGTAATTCTCTCAACTCTCATAATATTTGACACATCTTTGAGGACTTTTGTTGTAATCATCTCCAAACCATCCGAAAATAAAACAAAATGTATCAAAAAGTCTGCCTACAAACCATTCTTTGACTGGACTACAAAGATAATACTGATTTAGAGTTACCTTGATTCTGGTCTGATTCTACTGTATCCCTCACAGGTGAAGTTACTTCCCTTTTAATGATCATCTTTAGACTCGGCTCAAATTCCATCTTCAAACCTGCAGTAACAACACAAAATACTATTAACGAATACACAATATTTTATTTATCACCGCCAACTATAGAGTAGAAAAAAAATGTCAAAAACAATTTAGGAACGTTTGGGATGTCTCCAAAAATTCATTTAAAGAATAAAGAGGATTTTAGGTTCAAACACTTTTAGATCCAATTTTTGCAAATGTTTTGAAGGTAATTAAAAAGTTTTATGCACCACTAATTTATGCTGTTTATCCTTGTTCCAGACAATCTGCAATATCTGATTTGTAGGTTGTGTCTGTGTGGTAATGACGTGCTGAAGATATGTTATTGAGTAGATAATGGTTTCTCTTAACATATAGCAGACATTGTACAATAATATATACAGGTTTTTACACATTTGGCATGTTTGTGTTTAGTAATTATGTTAGCATCGTCTACAAACAGTTTTATAATTAGATCTTTGACAATGATAGACATGTCATTGATAAAAATTATAAAAAAAAGTGTACCCGAACCTGGTACTACGCCTTCCATTATCTCTTCCCAGTCAAAACTCCATCAACTAAAGTAGCTTGATATCTATCACCTAGACATGATGTTATTAAAGCTATTACAGATTCCTTAGTTTTTCAATTAAAATGTTTATCGATTACACAATTGAATGCTGTCTATGAAACTAAAAGTCTATGGAACTAGTAGCGAGGTACAGCCCTTCTTCGAAGCAGCAGAGAATTTCTTGTATTAGAGAGCAGATGGCATCTACAGTACTCACGCCTTTGTGGAATCTGAACTGGCAATTCACAAGAAGATTGTTATTTTCAAGGTAATAAATATGCAATGTGTTTTGAGAACAGCTTCAAATACTTGAGATAATATTGGTAATTATGATATAGGCCTAAATGTATTGGTATCATTGAAGAGTACTAAAACGTACTACCTTGTGAAGTGGTATGTTTTAGACATGCAGGAAAATAATTGTGAAGTATTGAAGCACTAATTGACTATGTCAGTGAAGTTACAATAGCTTCTTTAACTTTTTTGATAGTGAAAGAAAAGAATCCATAAATATCTTTACCAAGGTTTTATGTTTTTCAATTTTTTATGATTTCATCAATGTCCATTGTACTTGTAGTTTTAAAATTGAAGCCTACTATGTTATATTTAGAGAAATTTATTGGATTTAGATTAGAAGTATTTGGTATTGTGCCATGTATATTTTTAGTTATGTTAACAAAATACGAATTTAAAACATCAGCAGATAAACAACTTGTTGATTCAGTCTTACTATTGACTTTATAGTTGTTTATTGACCAGGCTGCCTTCGATTTGTTATCAGGATTTGCAATTATGTTGTCATCAAAGGTTCTTTTGCTGTTTTCAGAGCTTTTTTGTACTTTGTCTGTAAACTTTTTCCCTCATCCCTATCTACTGCACTATCCAATTGTATTTTAATGCTACGATGCTCTACTTTATACCAGTTTCCTCTGTTTTTAACAATTTTCTAGTTAGATTTTATGGTTTTCTTTTTCAATGGCAGGCTACCCTTTAAAGCATTAAGAAACTAATTTATAAACTGTGAGTATTTAAACTCTAGACCCAGCTTTTTATCGTATACAAAAGACCAATCGATTTGTTTTAAGGTGACGTTGAGAAGGTCACATGTACCATTCATTAGTGATTGGTCTGTAGGTTATTATTGTTTTTACCGTATTGTTTTGTATAATCTATATAATAATCAACTTTATATATTATATTGTCTATTCTTCTATTGAGAAGAGTACATACTGTAATAGCATAAGTAAAATTATTTGCTATAAGAAAGTTTTCGAATTCTTTAAAACTTTTTGCAATAAAAATAAGGTAGTTGATAAAAGCATTGAGACGTTATAATAAAGAAAGGAAGCCAGTCAATACTGATTTAGAGTTACCTGAATTCTGGTCTATATCAGTTGCATCCCTCACAGGTGAAGTAGCTTCATTTTTTACAAACCATGCCTTGCTGTCAACTTCACATGGTTCTTCAGGTGGACCTACAACATAATAAGAGTAGGCAATTAATATTTATAAATCCTTGGATTAATTAATTGAAGAAGGTTTTAATATCAAAGTCAGATCAGTAGATCAAGGGGTAATTTTGAGTTGGGGCTTAGAAAAGTGGGGGGAGCATCACTCTAATGTACTCTATTAAGATCATTGACTGTATTTTAATGTGTGATAGTGACTTATCATAGAAGAGGTGCAGTGGACTTAAAGAAGGTCAAGTACTTGATTTAAAGTATTTAAGTACAAGTACTTGTACTTTTGAAGTCAAGTGATAAACATGAGATTATGTGAAGAAGGCTGCATTAGAACAGCTGAAACTGGTCAATTGTTGCTTTTATAATCATATGTGTGAGTACCTTGTTTGGTTATTGAACCAGACCTCTTTTATGATGTACTATATTGACAAAGGTACACTTAATCTGTTTAACACTGTTGTTTACAAGGGTGTTGTACCTGAATCGTGGTCAGAGTCGGCTATACATCTACTTAAAAAAAGGAGACTTCTCCCTTCATACTAATTATAGGCCAATAGCACTCCTTAATACTATTTTACTACATTTCTATTAGCTTGTTTTCTTGTTTGTTTGTCCAGTACAAATCTTGCAATTGATTTTTAATCAACTTCCCGAGTAGCTAAACATTTGAAACTTTTAGAATAGCTCAGAACACGATGACAATGCATTATTTTAATACTTTTAGCAGAATTTAATTAGTTTTCAGAAAATTTTGCTGGATTGAAAGTTATTTTGGAAAAAATCCACAAGTTATTTTATTTGTTTTGTCATATCCCATAGTATTAACAATCTTCATTTTGATGGGTTTCAAATTTGATTCTTTATTAAGAGGTAAACATTGAATGACGGCGAAAAGTAAACAAAGAAATAAATTAATTAACGTGTGACACCCAGGATTGTTTGCACTTGTGTCCTAGTTTTAGGTTTAATTTTTCTGCATCTGTACTTCTTTACTTGTAGTAATTTTTTCTTCTCTTACTGTCCCTACACAGGGGCATATCAATGGCAGAGTTTAGATTCGGTGTTGGTGAGATCCGTTGTACAAAGATTTGTCCTTTTATAGGTTTAAGATCAGCTCTCTAGGTGGTTGTCATTATTATGTGAAGTAAATAAATTCGGAACTATGTTTTTTCACTAACATTATAAATATATAACAATGACAATTATATTATCAACATTACAAATTATTCAACAGAAAATTTAAAAACGTAGTATATAAAAAGTTCTTTTTATCTTGTAATTATTTTACTCTTAACTTGTAGTTATTCTTCAGTGAGGGTCCAGATCTCGGAGCTGTAAGTCATGACTGGGAGGACACACATTGACCAAAGCTTGCTTTTCTCAGTTTGGCTCACGTCCGATTTAAATAGGTGAGCACTTTTTTACTTTAACAACCCCTAAAAACTAGTCTAAACAAGAGTCTGCCTGACCAAAGTCACAAAGGTTTGTGTGTTTGTCTGCCCAAGACATTGAGACTTGTGGGGCAGTTTTATTTCAAGATTGAGTCATATCATGTGTAGGACTATATCTTACACAGAAAACAGAAGGACACTGAGTTGTACAGTTTTCTTAGTGTATATTTAATATTCCTTTGTCTTAATAGTTAATCAGATCAAGGGATATTATTACATTTATATACTAAAGTCTGACATTGCTTTTCACCAAGGTACATTGGAACATCCCTTTGTTTTAATAGTAATCTAGACTAAGGTATATATTCTACTCTGTAAATGTTCCTTTGTCTAAATAAATTAAGACACAGCAGGGTTTAATAGGGGGCTTAATTTAAATCAAATTATAATTATTATTAACAAAGGGAGATAGACTCCAGCACCGGGACTCGAACCATGGGCCTCTATATTAATAACAATAAAACAGTTTTGAAGTGGGATTGTCTATTCAGGTTCCATTGAACGTGTTTTTAGTAGGTACGTTTGTTCTGGTTAAATCAAAATTAAGGAACCAGCTAGGAATAGAATGGGTGTCCAAAGTAGTATGTTATGTATTTCGGGAGAACTACAGTATATCAGGCCCTCAGAGCAAGGAAGAGGCAGAGGGAACAATACTGTAGAATCTGGGTCTCAAAAAGTGGTTCGTTATGCTACCCCCCGATACTAAACATCATAAGCGGCAGATTTGTGAACCATATCGATATCTCGATAAAAACTCGAAAATTATCTGGGCTAATCTGTAGTGGGCGATACAGTCGAGAATCGCTTGGCAACACAATTCGCTTGATTTATACACTTACCCCCCCAATTTTCTAACCACTTTCCCTAAGGTGGCCTGATAACTGCAGATTTGCCTTTATCTGATATCAGTTGATAAGAATAAGTGATATTTTCTTAGGACATTTAATATTTTTATTTTTAATAAAAATTCTTTATAAATATGTACTTTAATGTTTGTTGTTGCCCTTATTAATTATCTAAAGGCAGTAACGTCATTTATAGAACGTTCCTAGATAACAATCCTAAATAAAGATAATTTTCAATCGCCTCATTTCTGAAGAAAAACAACCCTCCTGCATATAGGCCTGGTAAAGGTCCAAATCAAACTACAAAAGAGTTTAACGGACAAGACATATCGATATATAAAAGTCTTGAAAGAGGTCGATAGTGAGATAAGGTGTTATCAGAAGGGGCCCCATATTCTGTAGTTCACCCCGTATATTTTATCATTTTAGTGACAATTTGATTCTAATCACGGTTTAAATCAGCCCAACCCTGTAAAAAGTATCAATAGGTGTTTGTATTTATAGTAAGCTCTCCACTGCTGGCAGCGCCACCAAACAAGTGACCAGGGTTGATCAGTTCTACAACTAGAAAAAACAGTGGAAGAAACAGTTGTTGCATACTTGTATATATTTAAACTCATGTAAACAGAAGCAAAGAGAAAGGCGTTGTTCAGTTCACTCACTCCTACAAGACTTATCTAGTCGGGAATATTGATATATCAAGTAGAGGAATATTTTTGTATTTTAAAAACGTTACCTGGAGGGAAAGTTGAAGAGGAGCCGTAGATAATGGCCGCTGTCTCGTCGAAGCATTTAAATTCCAAGTCTTCTGATCTCTCCATGACAAAGTTATATAAACTAACTAATATTTATTTACGTACAACACTATAATCCACCCTAACAGTGTTTAGTCCAATATAACGGCCCAAAGAACAAAGCACTAAACTCGCTTATCTAGCTGTAATGACCAAGTCGGAACAGAGGAAAAGTTCTGTGTCAATTACGAAGAATAACGGCGACTAAAATATTTCTTGATTGAGTTTAAATTCACTGGGGTAAGACAAAAAAACAGTCTAAACAATATAACCTGCTAACGCTAACCTGACAGCAACCTTACCGAGACCGAGTTTCAGTGTTGCCGTTATGTGTCTCTTTTATACTTAACGGATTTCTGTCTTATTATAGATTTAATAAAACCGGGGGAGAATTTCCATTATTTAGCCCCTAACCTTACTGTTTACTAATTCGTACTGTCCAATTACTTTTTAGGGTTTCGTAGATCATCCCCGAAACCCTTATATCGAGGGTGATGTGTCTGTCTGTCCGTCCCCAGAACCGGTCACGATAGAGATTTGACATTTAAAATTCTGCCGTAACTTTTTGACCCAAACTCAAACACAGGAAAAATATAGAGAAGTTTAACATTTAATATGCTCATGCGTAAAACTCAAAATTTTATAATTTTGTATAATTTTTGAGATCGGCATCAAATGAAAGCTGCTGAAGATGAATAGTGGATTACAAATATATATGACTTTTTAAGACTAGTGTGCTTTTTACCGTCAATATTGTGTTTTTAGCGCCAAAATTTCACCTAAAAAAGCCCCCCCTCGTTCCACCCTATTAGAGCTAGTCCTAAAATTATTAAATTCATGCTAATACCCTATGGTGAGGCGATGATATTATCAGGGCAGATTTTTGAATATTTAAAAATTGCTAATTTTATGTGCGCACATGTGCAGTGAGGTAAAATGTTTATTTTTGAAGTGAAACTTCTTTGGCGGCGGTAGAGTGAATTTTTTCATATAGTGAAATCGTGTAACGAAGTTTGCGATTCGAGACTCGTCCAAGTGTAACATTTTTACAGATTAATTGTATTATATCTATTTAAAGACCAACAAATCAAAACAAATATTTATTTTTATTGGAATAAATGTGGTTGCCTTAGCGGAGCAATATTTGTTTTTCAATTAATTTCCCATAACCATTTCTTAATTCTGAAATAATAAATTCGTCAAAAAATGAAAGAGAGTAATGCATTCTAGAACTTAAGTTTCACTTCTAATGCGTGAGAGCCTCACACATATTTTTTTTTGAGATGGGTATCACCCAAATAAAATTCCCCCCCCCCCACCCTATAACGGCTGATCCTAAAATTATGAAATAATTCATGCTAATACCTTTTGATAGGGTGATGAAAATTGGCAGAATATAATTAACAATGTTTAGTTGTTACCGATAAAATAAATTATGACCCCCGAGGATTCGATCCAGGGACATCTACTCTACTATCCTTACACTGTACACTACAATATTTTCTTCCCGACTAGCGTTAAACCTCCTTTCTGAAACCGACCCTAAGAATAATATTTATTATCACATCCATCCCCCCAAAGTAGAAAAAGTAATGTTTACCCCCCCAAGAATTTTTAATGGCGCAGTCTCCGTCATAACCCCCCTCTGTGGGCACCTCTGAGTTATTGTTATTATATATTTTTTAGAATGTTATAAATTGTTACTAGTTTTGTTTAATGTTTTTATTTATATTATATGTATACATATTAACTTTTAAAAAAATATATATATTTTCAAAACCCTCTCATATGGAGATAGTATATTATTCTATAATTACAAAATAATGACGTATGTAGGTATATTTTCTACTAATTGCAAATATTAATTAAAACTAGATTTTAGTGGGATTAGAAGGAAATGTCAAAATTTATAACAAATAATTATAATTACCTTGAATTAATGTTATATGTGTTTGTTTGAATTTTGGAATAAAACAAGACTGAAGATGCCATTAATAGTAGTAGTAGTAATCTAGTACTTTCTACTAGAACGGGTAGGACAAACCACTTGTTCGAACCTTGCAATTAGGCCATCACTTAGGCCCTTTTTACGCCCCGCGGTAGAGAGTTGCAGCCACTTTTCTTAATCCAAGCAAACTGTATCCTGTCCAAGTATACTGATTTTCTTTATTTTCTACGCCTTATTAGCCATTTAATTTCTCTTTCATTGATCTACAAGGCTGTATTAACTAATTAATAAAAATGTATTAAATTAATTTTATAATAATATTATTGTGGTGGGTAGAGGGGGAAGCGGAGTCAGCTTTCAAAACCCACCGACAAAGCGGAGTCAAGATGCGTCGCTAGGCTCAGCTCCGCTCCGCTCCGCAGCCGGTGGCCGCCCTTCCATATAAAACAATGGGTTTCAAAGTTCAAGGAAGGTTACCTTTATGTTTACCTTATGTCACCTCGAGTCAACTTTTTTCTTTACCAATTGTTAATTTTTATTTGACGTATTGTTACCTGTTTTGTGTCGTGAAGAAATAGTGTTACAGTCTGCAAACAACTAGAATTAGTGCGTTGACAGGACGGGAAAAACTAGCAAATGTGGTGAGGAGCCAATGAGAGCTTGAGATTTTCCCGGACAAAAGGTCGGGCCAACTAGGCAAAGATAAATGTCTCTAGTGGAGGGGAGAGGTCCTCTGGATAAACGCTGCCCCACCCCACCCACAGACCTAGTGGCTTTATTTTTTTCCCCAGAGAGGTTGGCCAATCTGTGTGTCATTCAATTTCCCGTGCTGTCAACGCACTAATTCTAATTGATTGCAGACTGTAGTTAGTAAGTTTATATGTATAATTAAAAGCTGTAATGACGATGGGAGAATTTGAAAAAATTGGGTTTCAAGTTGAGTCAACTCAACT
This sequence comes from Gerris lacustris, assembly GCA_951217055.1. Taxonomy (NCBI): domain Eukaryota; kingdom Metazoa; phylum Arthropoda; class Insecta; order Hemiptera; family Gerridae; genus Gerris; species Gerris lacustris. Next base: position 1,404,688 of record OX578277.1, on the reverse strand, counting down.
ATGCTCCGCTCCGCTCAGCTTTTGGTGGCCGCTTGGCCTTACTCTCGGACCCCTGGACCAATTTAAATTTTTTTTTGACTTGCTAGAAATTTAGGGATGGTTGTAATGAGTAAGCGAAGGCGACTCGACTCTACCAACCACACTCTACATTGAAACCAAATGAAAATGTTTGAGGAAATTTTCATTTTTCATCGGAGGGGGCATGTAAGAGGTTCCCTCTTACTGAGGTACATTGAAGTTATAAAGATTCTAGTTGGAGTTAAATTTGAATTTGGCGCCTCCCGGATATTGCCAAATTCAGGCGAATTGTCCCCCCCTATGCGGCCTTTGGCTTACTCTCGGACCCCTAGACCACTTTGGAATATGAGTGATTTTCTCTTATTTTGTGAACCCAGGAACTAAAGGATCGTGAAGTCTTTAAAGAAAAATTCCACCTTAATAAATATTTCCAAAGAAAAGAGCGATTAATGGACAGAGAAGTCGAGAAGGATCTCCGTCGAATTCATCCATCGCCCAACTGCTATCAAAATTCTACGTAGATAAGTTATCAAAATTATATGATTCAGTTAGAACTAAGTAAGATTAGTAAATCTGGTCTATTGCTCTTTAATGCTATATTTTATGAAAAAGAAAAGGTGAGATTAAATAAAAGCAACTCGTTGAAATTAAATCATTTAATATTTACAATAAAAGTCACAAGTCTATGAATAACTTAGTCAAGAAAAACTACTACAATAAAACACACATTACATTTTCTGAAGAAATAAGTGTTTTTCTTAAATCTAATAAAAGATAGATAGCCAATTAGTGTAGCACATTGCTTCCCCACATCCTATAAAGGACTTTATTTTTGTTTTGGTTTTATGTGTCATTGTCTCATTTATTTCATTTTTACAAACCAAATGCTAATAAATTCAGACACATAGTTTATAAGAAATGTCGGATCACAAGAGACTAAAAATCTTCTCTGATATCTGAAACAGATTTAAGTCGAGCAATATTTTACTTCGGACCGGGTATATATACTGGGTATAACGATTGCGATCTATGCACTTAATTGGTTTCCTGTATAACATTCAATGATTAAGTTCGGATATAACGATAATTCGGGTAAAGGGATCTCATTTTAGAATTAAAAATGGTCACAACATTAGCCTATAACGATGGAATTTTATTTCACCTTTCCATGAAGACCCTTTGTTTATTGCTGCCAAAACAACTGTCCACTTGTTATATTAATTAAACAGCTAAGAGAACAACTTGAGCTCCTGGAGTAACGGGGGAGTGTTGGCAAGCCTGATTTACTACTCCCAGGAAGCACAGGTCCGAGGGTATATAAGCCCTCGGCTTGACATTATATTTGTCAGTTTGTTCCATAAATATTACTTGACGTTCTTATTTATTAAAGTGTTTATATTGAACAATATATAACAATGGAATTTTATTTCACCTTTCCATGAAGACCCTTTCTTTATTGCCGCCAAAACAACAGTTCACTTCCCATTTTCTAAGCACATATGTATAAAAAACTTTCCCTCTACTTCGCCCTTCCTTTTTCTAAGAAGGGTTACTGATAGGAGTTTACTCTTTTTTGTTTAAATATGTTTAGTACATGGAATCTCTTTATCTAGTTTAACAGCCCGTTTTATTTTTCCTCTCAACTAGGAGAGTCTCATTTACCATTTTGGTTTCTTTTAGTTCGGACCTATTGTCTTATAAAAGAATAAAAGGCCCCGTTCATTATCTATTGCGGAAAAAGTAAAAATAATTAAACGTTTAGAATGTGGTGTTTGGAACAAAGATCTCTGTCTGGGAAAGTTCTATTTGATCATATCTATTCTATTGATCAGGTGCGTACGTTTGTTTCTGTTACTAGTGTAATTAACACGGCAGATATGTCAATGGCTTTAAAAACTATTGAACATTTTGTAAATAAATCTTATTCTTCTAATAATAGTAAACAGCCATCACTGATTATTTTAAATGATTATTACAGGGCCTGTAGCAGATTTTCCTCAAAATTAAGTGACTTTAGTGACTATTTTTTTCAAAATAAGTGACTTTTAAGTGACCTGTTTTCCCCAAATAAGTGACTTTAAGTGACTTCATTTTAAGTAAAAAAAAATAAATTTTGTTACTTTTTGTTGTTTAGCACTGTTAAACAAATGCAATTATAAAAATTGTAGAACGGTTTTTTGTCCATTTGATTTTGTGTACCGTAACTGTACGGAAAAAAAAAAAAAAAAAAAAAAAAACTGGGTACGGGATACGTCGGAACTTTTCCTCATTTCGGAGGCCACCAAAATGGCCTCTCCTGCTGCTTCGCAGCAGGAGGAAGCAGCATTGAACGTGGTCAGTAATTGGATGGGTGACCGTTTTGAACTAACTGATTTTATCATCATTCTTCAAAAAAAAAACTTTATTTTTAATATATTTTATTAGATTATTTGAAGTTTGGCGGTATTTTGACAGATGTAAACAAACTTTGACGTCACCAAAATTATCGCACTAATAAATAATTATATTCGCTTCTAACTTTCAAACTAATCAATGAAATTTCATCGGTTTTTTTATATTTGATCCTTAAGTTTTTTCCGGTTCCAACGATATGCTATACGTCAAAAACCAATTTATACTTTCGGCATTATTAACTGTCAAAGTTTATAAATTCAAATATTGATAACTTCAAAATGGCGGCCAATATCAAAATGGAATTTCGTGGGCTTGTTTGTTATACAGAGGTACATTCGTGCCAAATTTCAACTTGTTCAGGACCATTTTTGATATATTACGATTTTTTTTTTAATTTTTGCTGACTCAGCAAACTGCGTTCCAGATGGCGGAAAAAGTTGATTTTCCGGGCAGCAACACTACAGCTAAGGACTGATTTTCTGCCAAGTTTCAACTCTCTAGGTTAAATACCTTGGGTGCTATGATAATAACACACACACATACGCACATACATACATTCACACATACATACATACATACAGACGTCATGCTGAAAACTACTCAGGAGGTCTTAAAAACACCCAAAACGGATAATTCCATTAAAATCTCGAAAAAAAAGTTTTTGGTGAAAACAATACTTTTCCTACTATGGGTTGTGAGGAAAAGTAATAACAATCAGGAGGGAGTTCGGAACAAAATATTCTTTTTAACTTTATATTCTTTTTATTTTTTTCATCTATCTTCTTACTATTGACGATAAAACACCACACACGCCAGCTGAATCTAGTGCAACTGTTGCAAACTTTATCATTCATCACAGTTCAAAGTAGGCCTAATATAAAATTCATAGTTAAAAAAAGTCTTGAGCTTAAAAAATCACTTTGTATTTAAAATTTGTGTGTTTTGTATTTAAAAAAAAAAAAAATAAAATATCCTTGTAAGCCCAAATAAGTGACTTTCAGTGACTTTTTTTTAAATAAGTGACAAAAAAGTGACTCTCGTCAAAATAAGTGACTTTTAGTGACTTTCAGTGACTCACTACAAGCCCTGTTATTATTATCTTTACCAAGTCTTAGCTTAATATAATTAATTTTTCTCCCTCCGATCGCCACGTCTACAGTTAAATTTAGAAACCAATTGGTTTCATTTGGACTCGACAGCTTAACTGCTATTACCAAGGTAGTCACTCCCTGCAGCAGTGTTGTACTTACTTCTAGGGAGAACATTAGCAAACCAAAATACTTCTACTTCTTCAAAACAGTCTCTCCCTTATGAATAGCTTTGATATGGGTGTTCAGATAATATTTGTTTGTGGCTTTATACTCACTGTGTGGGCACTGAAATGCCCTTATTTTCTCATGAACCGAATTGATATGATTTTTCAGATAACTCCTCGTGTTGGCCTTATACTCACAGTGAGGGCACTGAAATGCCCTTATCTTCTCATGTACCGAATTAATATGATTTTTCAGATGACTCCTCAAGTTGGCTTCATACTCACAGTGAGGGCACTGAAATGCTCTTATCTTCTCATGTACCAAATTAATATGAGTTTTCAGATTACTCCTCCAGTTTGTCTTATACTCACAGTGAGGGCACTGAAATGCCCTTAGTTTCTTATGTACTGTATCAATATGAACTTTCAGTCTATCCTTACGGTTGGTTTTGTGCTCACAATAAGTGCACTGAAATGCCCTTATTTTCTCATGAACCGAATTGATATGTATTTTTAGATTACTCCCACGGTTTGTTTTATGTTCACAGTGAGGGCACTGAAATGCTGTTATTTTCTTATGAACGGAGTCAATATGATTTTTCAGATAACTCCTCGAGTTGGTCTTATAGTCACAGTGAGGGCACTGAAATGCCCCAATTTTCTCATGTACCGAATTGATATGATTTTTTAGATCACTCCCACGGTTTGTTTTATGTTCACAGTGAGGGCACTGAAATGCTTTTATTTTCTTATGAACGGAGTCAATATGTGTTTTGAGATGACTCCTCGAGTTGGACTTATATTCACAGTGAGGGCACTGAAATGTCTTTATTTTTAAATGTACTGAGACAATATGAACTTTCAGGCTACTCTTCCAGTTATTTTTGAAATTACAGTGAGCACACTGAAATGCCCTTAGTTTCTTATGTACTGTATCAATATGAACTTTCAGTCTATCCTTACGGTTGGTTTTGTGCTCACAATAAGGGCACTGAAATGTCTTTATCTTTTTATGTACTGATTCAATATGTCTATTCAGAGTACACTTGAACTTGGCTTTGTACTTACAATGAGCACATTGAAATGGCCTTATTGTGTTATGTACCGTGTCAGTATGGTTCTTCAGATTAACCTTGAGACTGGCATTGTACTCACAGAGTGGACTCTGAGTAGCATTTAATTCCTTGTGTTCAGAGTGTACATGGATCTGCAGATCAGACTGTAGCTGTGCAGTATGTGGACAGATAGAGTTCTGCATAGTCCGGTCACTTCCTGTTGCCTTTATATTAGCCGCACCTAAAAGCATTATAAATCCAATAAAATATTATGTTGAAAAACAATTAATTTGTAATAAAATATGAATTTAAAGTGTTTTAAATAATATCGGGGTGTTGAAGGGTTGGGCCAAGGTAAAGGACTAGGTTTTGATTTAGAGACATAACTCTTTGCAGACTTGAATTTAAATACTACTGGAAAGCTTGTTGGTTGAGTGCTTGTCTATCTTGAGAAGTAAATTTCTTGTAGGGCCCAATTTCACTGCCATACCTGGAACAGGGTCCCTGATCACAGGGTACCTTCAAGTCAGACCCTAAGGGGCACCAAAGTTTAAAGTGAGGTTGATTTTTTGACTTGACACCTTTATACTTTATATTTTTACACACAAGTTGCTTTCCCAACAAGTTATTAAAGAAGAGGATACTGCAGAATGGGGACTACCATAAGACCAAGTTTTCTTTTAATGAATTTCCCTTTTAGTTTAGATTATTTTTTCTTGTTAGTTTCTAAACAAACAAATATTTACAGTATTGGACTCCCATTCTTCTTTAGTTTCCTAACATTTAGCAATATAAATATAACTGAAAACAATAACACAAAATATAAAGACAGAGGTGAATGGTTAAGGCTGCCTTAGAGATTAATGTTAGAGGGTTACCTGGTGGACTCTCCTCCTCATGCTCCTCAACATGTTGAGAATCCCGGGCAGGTGAAGTTACTTCTGGTTTAATTATCATCCTCAGACTCGGCTCACATTCTGACTGTAAACCTGCTGTAACAACACAAAACACAATTATTCTATGCAATATTGGTAGTTATAAGACTGTTAGTGAAAGCATTGACATTTTAACATTGAAGACCACACAATAGCCCAGTCAACGAATGCTCAAGAAGAGGTTGTAGGCAGACTTCTTGATACATTTTGTTTTACTTTTGGGATGTGTTTGGAGATGACTACACCAAAAGTCCTCAGCCCTAGGTTCTATGCTGACTCTGAAGCAAAATGTGTCCTGTTTTTTGCCTATATCTGGGAAATGGTGAGTCCTAGCTAATAATTAATATAAATATGCCCTTTTTAAAAACTGGTCTTATTTTCAACCTTTTTTTTTTGGTTTCTGTATTCTTCACCTTAGTTGTATCTATGTGCAAAATTTGGGTAAGATTGAATGACGATAAGTGGTTCAAAATTGGGGTAATAGGTGTGCGATGAAACTTAAAAAGCAAATAAACAGGTCTTATTTTTAACATTTTTTTTTTTTTTGGTTTCTGTATTCTTCACTTTTGTTGTATCTATGTGCAAAATTTGGGGAAGATTGAATCACGGGAAGTGGTTCAAAATTGGGGAAACGGAAATGTACGATGAAACTTACAAAGCAAAGTAATATAAGACCAGTAAAAAGGGGTTATATTCAAAATACAAGCTGAATACATTCTCTACCAGCTAACCTATTGGCTTAACAGTAAAAATACACATTAATGAAAATGTAGGGCATTAAACTGCCTTTAAAATTTATATTAATTTTTAATTTTATCTTACAAAGTTATGGTTATTTGAAAAAAAACCACAAATCTCCACTAGTATCACCAGTAGTGCACAAGACCCCCCCCCCCCTCTCTTTTAGTATGGGTTGTGCCTATATTTATTGATATTGTCTTTATTTATTTGTTGTAACTTGTTTAACCTAGGTTCCAAAGTTTTGACATGATGTAAATTGTAAAATATAAATAAATATATATATAAATAAACTATTGAAAAGTAGTCATCCAAAGAAGTAATCTTTGGAGAGGACATTGATATTTTAGTCATTTTAATGGGGTTAGCCTCACCATAGCAAGATATCAAGTTCCTCAAGCCTAGCAGTGGAAAAATGAAAGCCCTCACCTTCTCATCCAAGGACCTACAACAACTCGGTCCTGATCACATACTTTTCATACACGCTATTACTGCATGTGATACGACTTCTGCAGCTTGTTGGAAGGGGAACATTAGTTTATTGACGTTGTAAAAGAAAAAAGCTGATATACTTCTAGCAGCTAACATCTTGATGAACGAGTCTTCAGCCCACACTGAAGTAGAGAATGAGGGAAGGACGTGTTTCTTAAGGTGGTACAGTGCTTCACCCAGCGAGACATCCCTCAACTCCATCCGATACCTCTCATTCATCAAGTTTTTAACATCAAACCTGACTTTTCAGCCCTGCAACCGTTAAGGGTGCTGCAAAGCAGCACAGTTTGAGAGTGTATCACCAGCTGCAAAGATGGCTAGGGTACCAACTTCCCCCTGAATAATGGGGTGTGAGAAAAGGTCTAACACCTTTCCACACACCGTCCTCCTGGAGCAACTCCAGCCAACACACACTAAGCACCTAGTAGCACCTGAAACATTTTAAATATGCTGTTCTGGAAACGTCTAAAGGGCTGAGAAGGGGCTAAATGTTGTTGCCAACAAAGGCAATGCTCAGTGGCTTTTCCATTGCAGATGAAGACGAGACAGGAACCGTGGAGCCTCTTCCCAAACTGTCTCTTCTCTGACAATCGACGAGCCAGACCTCGATGGTGGAAAACAACCACTCCCAGGCCCCTAAAGAGTGAAGTAAGGTGGTGAAGTTATGATAATATTCTTGTACAATCCCTTATTCTTAGCGTTCCTTATTCATAGTTCTTGTTATAGCATTATCATGACTTTTATTGCACATTTACTCCACTGTCCCTAGGTCTTCTCCATAGCTCTTATAAGTGACATTTATCAAGTAATTCTCTCAACTCTCATAATATTTGACACATCTTTGAGGACTTTTGTTGTAATCATCTCCAAACCATCCGAAAATAAAACAAAATGTATCAAAAAGTCTGCCTACAAACCATTCTTTGACTGGACTACAAAGATAATACTGATTTAGAGTTACCTTGATTCTGGTCTGATTCTACTGTATCCCTCACAGGTGAAGTTACTTCCCTTTTAATGATCATCTTTAGACTCGGCTCAAATTCCATCTTCAAACCTGCAGTAACAACACAAAATACAATTAAAATGAAGTTAGCAACAGTAAAGTGTAGATGTGAGAGAGTTAGTGAGGTACGGTCTAAAGAAACAACTTGTTTACCTACTAGTTGTGTTCCTGTACTTGTGTTCCTCTAACTAATCCAATCCTTAAACTCTGTTTTCTCCAATCTCACTTATTCACATTCCAAACTATACCATAGAACTTACATTATAGTCTTGTATTGTGTTCATAAAATGTTACCCTGATGATGTAATAGTACATTACGTGTCGAGTGCACCGTGGAGTTTGCACCCGAGCGACAGAGAGGGTAGTAAAACCACACGAGCAATGCAAAATGCCGTTTTTGCACGAGTTGCGTACTGTACTTTATCTACGATTGTTAGATTTAAATAAAAATACAGAAAAAAATAAACTTGCTGTATGTAAGTTCGTATCTCTCTCTTGATAAAGATGGTATTAATTCCTGAGTTGAATTTTTTGCCGAATTAATTATTTCTGGAGGAGTATTATTCTCCACATTTTCGTCAAAGTCACTTGATTCACTCATTGTTTTTCATTAAAAACTTGATATAAACAGTTATTTTAATAAAAGAACAGCAAATTAGTTTTGTTAAATGTAAACAAACTCGCTAATCGTGTGTAAATCTGAAGAATTCCTCTTCTTTACCGCCCTAGGGTGGTAAAGAAGAGGAATTCTTCAGAACTGAATACAAGCGTAATGAATACAAGTACGTAAAAAATCACTTTCTACGCATCTAAACAGAGATACAATGTTTATATTTCGCATCAATCGTAGATAAATATATTTTACAAAACTAGTTGGTAAATAAGTTTTTTCTTTAGACTGTACCTCACTAACTCTCTCACATCAACAAAATACAGTTACAGAATACTCAATATTTTCACTATCATTGCCCTAATGTAGAGTAGAATAAAAGTCAAAAACTTAAAATTAATTTTTAAATAACTTAATAAGTAAATAAAATAGGAACTGTCTAAAAATTCACAAAAAGATTCAAAAGCATTTTAGGTTTAAACACTTTTATCTACGATTGATACGAAATATAAACATTATATCTCTGTTAAGATGAGTAGAAAGTGATAATTTTCCTAGTTGTACTCATTACACATGTGTGTTTAATAATTCTTCACCTTATCGCATGATTACAAATTTGTTGTTTATTTAATTAAGTAACTGTTATTATCAAGTTTCTAGTGAAAAACAATGAGTGATTCAATTGAGTATGACAAAAATGAGGATTTTCTGAATTTATTATTAAAATCCAACAATTGTAGATAAAGTGCGGTATGTATCTCGTGGGAAAACAGCATTTTGCTTTGCTCGTGTGGTTTTACTACCCTTGCTATCGCTCGGATGCAAACTCCACACTTACATTCAAAATGCTACTTTCCGTACTAGACACATAATGAACTATTATAGCTTTTCCCTGTATTCCAAACACAGCGTGTGTATGAGCATAATACACAGATATTAAGAGGTCTGTAGATATTTGAGAAGATATAGAAAAAGTAGAAATACCTGGCTAGATAGTTTCTTAGCCAGTGCCAAGTTGTGCTCTTTCGACGTCAACTTAGGGTCAATAAGGAATCCAAAAAATTTAGTGAATGCTGGATATTAAAAGCTTTCTGTATCTCTTAGTGAAGATACCATTGTAGTGGTTTCATCTTCATTCAAAGCTGGCTTGTTGGCATATATCCAGTTCTACAGCTCTTCTACGAGGACGTTTGGGCCTTCCGTTATCTCTTACCAGTCAAAACTCCATCAACTAAAGTAGCTTGATATCTATTACCTAGACATGATGTTATTAAAGCTATTACAGATTTCTTAGTTTTTCAATTAAAATGTTTATCGATTGCACAATTGAATGCTGTCTATGAAACTAAAAGTCTATGGAACTAGTAGCGAGGTACAGCCCTTCTTCGAAGCAGCAGAGAATTTCTTGTATTAGAGAGCAGATGGCATCTACAGTACTCACGCCTTTGTGGAATCTGAACTGGCAATTCACAAGAAGATTGTTATTTTCAAGGTAATAAATATGCAATGTGTTTTGAGAACAGCTTCAAATACTTGAGATAATATTGGTAATTATGATATAGGCCTAAATGTATTGGTATCATTGAAGAGTACTAAAACGTACTACCTTGTGAAGTGGTATGTTTTAGACATGCAGGAAAATAATTGTGAAGTATTGAAGCACTAATTGACTATGTCAGTGAAGTTACAATAGCTTCTTTAACTTTTTATAAGATGAAAGAAAAGATTCCATAAATATCTTATTGGGGCTGTTTTTCTTTTGTTTATGATTTCATCAATGTCCTTTGTACTTGTAGTTTTAAAGTTGAAGCCTACTATGTTATATTTAGGGAATTTATTGGATTTAGATTAGAAGTATTTGGTATTGTGCCGTGTATATTTTAAGTTATGTTAACAAAATACGAATTTAAAACATCAGCAGATAAGCAGCTTGTTGATTCAGTCTTACTATTGACTTTATAGTTGTTTATTGACCAGGCTGCCTTCAATTTGTTATCTAAATTTGGAATCAGGGCGGGCCCTAGGGGGGGGTCAACCGGGCCAAGCTGACCCGGGCGCCACGTCTAGGGGCCGCCGCCAGGCCCCCTTCTTAACTACTAGGTGAATTTGGCAATAAGGGGGGGGGGGGTGCCAAAGATGCCTTTGACCCGGGCGCCTAAACCCCTAGGGACGGCCCTGTTTGGAATTATATTGTCATCGAAGGTTCTTTTGCTGTTTTCAGAGCTTTTTTGTAGTTTGTCCGTAAACTTTTTCCCTCATCCCTATCTACTGCACTATCCAATTGTATTTTAATGATACGATGCTCTACTTTATACCAGTTTCCTCTGTTTTTAACAATTTTCTAGTTAGATTTTATGGTTTTCTTTTTCAATGGCAGGCTACCCTTTAAAGCATTAAGAAACTAATTTATAAACTGTGAGTATTTAAACTCTAGTTCCAATAGATTTGTTTTAAGGTGACGTTGAGATCACATACACCATTTATTAGTGATTGGTCTGTAGCTCATTACTGTTTTTACCGTATTGTTATGTATAATCTATATAATAATCAACTTTATATATTATACCGTCTATTCTTCTATTGAGAAGAGTACATACTGTAATAGTATAAGTAAAATTATTTGCTATAAGAAAGTTTTTGAATTGTTTAAAACTTTTTGCAATAAAAATAAGGTAGTTGATAAAAGCATTGAGACGTTATAATAAAGAAAGGAAGCCAGTCAATACTGATTTAGAGTTACCTGAATTCTGGTCTATATCAGTTGCATCCCTCACAGGTGAAGTAGGTTCATTTTTTACAAACCATGCCTTGCTGTCACCTCCACATGGTTCTTCAGGTGGACCTACAACATAATAAGAGTAGGCAATTAATATTTATAAATCCTTGGATAAATTAATTGAAGAAGGTTTTAATATCAAAGTTAGATCAGTAGATCAAGGGGTAATTTTGAGTTGGGGCTTAGAAAAGTGGGTGGAGCATCACTCTAATGTATTGTATGAAGATCAACACCTGTATATTTCTTCAATGTGTGATAGTGACTTATCATAGAAGAGGCGCAGTAGACTTAAAAAAGGTCAAGTACTTAAGCAAGTAAGAAGGCTGCATTTTTTTTTTTGAAGTGGGAAATGCTACATGCACTGTCAGAGGACTTGCGGTAGTCCCCTGGTGTGTGAGACTTTTACTCACTAAAACCTCCCTCCCATTTAGGTCTTGAAAAACCACTCCGGAACCGCTTTCACATTACTTCAGAGTGGAGACCTCGTATTGAGCTCTGTAGGGGCTCAGTCTTCCTTTTCCTTTCCCTCCTCTTTTTCAGAGAACAATCTCCTCTTCCGATTTCTTCTGCCTCAGGATTTCTTGGACGAAGTTCTCTATGTTCTTCCATCGTTCCTGGGTGCTCAGCATATTTTTAACAACATCCTCAGGATTTAGCTGCCCAAACTCGGGCAGCTAAAATTTTTCAAGTCTTCTTCTCTCTGCAGCCCATCTTGTGCAAACGAAGAAGGTATGGTGAGCAACATCGATGTCAGAGTCGCCATATTGGCATACCGGGCTAGAAGGCTGCATTAGAACAGCTGAAACTGGTCAATTGTTGCTTTTATAATCATATGTGTGAGTACCTTGTTTGGTTACTGAACCATACCACTTTTATGATGTACTATATTGTTAAAGGGACACTTAATCTGTTTGACACTGTTGTTTCCAAGGGCGTTCTATAGTTTTCTTAGTGTACATTTAATATTCATTTGCCTTAATAGTTAATCACACTAAGGGATATTATTACATTCATATACACAAGTGAAACATTCTTTTGTCCCAAGGTAAATTGGAATATCCCTTTGTCTTAATAGTATTTAAGACTAAGGTATATATTCTACTCTGTAAATGTTCCTTTAACTAAATTACTAACTGCCACCATTAACTATAACATTAATGCTCAGTCAGAACCATTTAAAAAAATAATGTTTAATCAGGAAATAACATTGAAGGTCTCCGGCATTGATTGGTGGAAAGCACAGAAAGATGCAACAAAGAAGATACAATCAATAAAACCGTTTTAAAGTGGGATTGCCCATTCAGGTTCCATTGAACCTGCAACTGGGGGTAAAAAAGGCCAACCTAAAGATGTAAAATTTTACACGAACATGAACAAAGGTTTTAAGAGAAAATAATTTTTATGGTTGTGGTAAATTGCTTTTGCAGCAACTAAATGAAATTCGAAGTTGACACGATATTTCACTATCCACCGTAATGACCACCACGTGCGTCTACTGCTTTGAATGTAGATGAACTTACAATACAAATGCTTCATCTTTTTTTATTTATTTTTTTTTTTTTTGTTTCTCTCTCTCTCTCTCATCGCTGCCTGGTACGGTGCAAAACAAACACAATTTTTAAAATCGAACGGAAATCGAGGACTGCATTGCGATGTACTCGGACTCTTCGACTTCTCACACTCGACATGCACTGTTACAGAGTTAACACTAGTTAAATGTCCTATACGTTCATCACCTCTTTTGATACATGTTTCTTTCAAATTTTCCTTATCACGGTCCAGTCACTGTGGGACCGATGTCAAAAAGTTCGTTACATGTCAACAATATTTAACATTGTGATTGTCACAGAAACAATTACCTTGGTAAAATATAAAACCCTGGAGCACGAATATTTTTAAACTATGCCCAAACAAACTTGAAATTTCCCTTGTAGGTATAGAATAACAGTTTCCACCGTGAAACTTCCTCGAGGAAAAAACAAACTTATTGGTCGTTAATACGCATTTTGCAGAAACTTAAGAGCACTTTATTACATAAAAGGTTCGTTATATGTAAAAAATGAACATAACGTTTCTTGTGTAAAATTTTAATTGCTCTCTGAGCCAGAGGAAACTAGATATTTACGAATAATTAATTTATACTAGATATTTTTTAGAAGATCCTATCTATATTTCTATTTAAACAATAACATAATACCCAATCATTTGAAATGGGTCAAAGTTAATTCAGTTAAAATAAGCAATCATCAACACTCAAGGATTAAAAATAATAAATTATCAGATAACTATATCAAATCTCTAATTAAGTTGGAAATTAAAGAGACCTATATAATCACCAAAGAATGTAATATTAGGATTAATGACAATCTTAAAACAATTAAACATCTTAATATTAATGGATATAATTGCATATATAATTTATTCCAATGGTTTAAATCCCAATTAAAAGAATTATTAAACAACAAACATAAAAATAAGTTTCAAAAAAGAGAAAATAACACATTGAGAATGGGGAATCCACACGAACTATATAATTTAGACTGGTATAATTTATATGAAAAAGGTTGGTGTCTTAATTTTACTAATTTAACTATACCCAACAATTTAATTAATCTATTAAGTTTAGGGCATAACTTTAACACAATTCCGTTAAATTTGGATAAATGCATTCTTAAAATGATAGTTGACTTAGAATTTTTACTGAATAACTTAGACTCCCCTGATAATCATAAATCATTTTTGAGGAATAATTTCATAAATTCTATAACAAATTATCAAAAAAAATGTATTAATAATAACAGAATCACTTTATTAAACAAACAAATATTACAGGATATTAAAATTCTTAAAACTTTTTTCAAAAATAACCCTCAACTAATTATCATCAAAACAGATAAAAGCAATAAAACAATTATTACGAATAAAGCAGATTATGAAAATAAAATGGAACAACTTTTACATGATAACAACACATACAGAAAAATTAGAAATAACCCTTTGACGGATATCAAGAAGGAATATACTAAACTAATAAATAAACTTTTAAAATATAAATTTATTACTGCGAAAGAAAAAACTAAATTAAACATTGACCATAGCAATCTACCCAGGATTCATGGGCTTCTCAAATTACATAAACCTAATCAACCCCTCCGGCCTATCATTGATGGCCAAAACTCACCTATAGAAAAATTGTCAGCATTTATTAACCCCACTTTAAACTACCTTAATAACAAGAACCCATTTGATGTCAAGAATGCAGATCATTTAAAAAATAACATCAAAAACATCCAGATAAACAAAGATGAAATTTTATTATCCTTTGATGTGAAATCTCTCTTTACCAGCGTTCCCCTAGATGAAATGTATAAAATCATTAATTTAAATTGGGATTCAATTGAACCTTACACTGCAATTAAAAGTAAACAGTTATATATAGAATCACTTAAATTTTGTTGCTCAAACAGTTATTTTACTTTTAATAATGAATATTACAGACAAATCAATGGACTGCCGATGGGGGGGAGAATGTCAGTTAACTTAAGTGGTATAACCCTCAACCATATAATTAATAAAGCGATTAATAATTTGGAAGAAAAACCGAGAGTTATTTATAAATATATTGACGACCTATTTTTAATAATTAAAAAAGAGAATTTAGAAAAAACTTTAAATATTTTTAATAGCATAAACAATAAAATTTCCTTCACTTATGAACAGGAAGTTAATCAAATGTTAAACTTTTTAGATATGTCTATAATCAGGAAAGAAAATGGCACTCTATCAACTAAATGGTATTCGAAAGAACAAAAAAGTAATAGATTATTAAATTTTACATCGAATCATCCTAAACATATCATAATTAACACAGCTCAGAATATGATGCGCCGGGCTATTAAAATTACAGATGATGAGTACATAAATGAAATTAAATCCACCATTTTTTCCAAATTATTAGATAACCTTTATCCAATTAAATTAATAAAATCCCTTTGGTATAAATTAATAAATTCAAATAAAACCACATCATCACATAACTCAACAGATAATAATAATAAACAACAATATTTTACTAGTGTAACATACCTTCCAGGACTTTCTGAAAAAATAAAAAAAAACATGCAACTAAATGATTGTGGACAAGTAAAAATCGCTCAAAAACCAAATGATAAATTGTTAAATCTATATAGTAATTTGAAGGATAAAATTAGTAATGATAATAGATCCAACTTAATTTATAGGACTAATTGCTTAAATTGTGAAAAAACATATATCGGGGAAACTTCCCAAAAACTCATAAACAGACAGTATTACCATAAAAATGATATAAAAACCAGGTCTCAAAAACGGCGCTAGCGATTCATGCCTTCAACACAGGACACAATTTTGATTTCAACAATACCAAAATTCTGGATTATGAACGCAATACAAACAAAAGGAGAATATATGAGGCTTTTCATATTTACAAAAATTCAGATATCACCATCAATCATAAAACGGATGCTAGCCATATAAATAAAAATTATAATTTAATATTTAAAAGGTTTAAGAAGTAAAGATACGCATGTAATAATAAAAATCAGTAACATTCAAATTCTTATAATTAATAATAACTATTATAACAATAATAATCATATAAATAGATGATGAATATAAATAAATTAATAGTAAAGAAAAGATAATAAACATAGAACTAACGCAAATAATAAAATGCATATAATAATAATAATAATAACAATAAAATAACGAAATATTAATAATTTTATACAAAAATAATTTATATATAATAATAAACCTTACACTAAATTCAATTAAATGTTAAAAATCAGTAACTATTATATAATAAGATAGTAAGAAAGAAACAACTCTTGGATTTCAGAGTAATGTTATTCACATAGTAAGAATTGAAGGAATGAGCAATGTCAATTAGTTAGAATGACCACTCCCAGGCAGCGCTGCTTACCACATCACATATTTGAATCTTAATTCTTCCATTAATTACGAAACTTGAGATAATAAGTAGGTTTAATGCTTAAAAATGTTTGTTAAAATTGATGACCTATTTAGTTTCTTTTATAATATCTGTTAAATTAGCCTTTTGAATGTCATATTAATTTTTAAATCAACTTTTTATACAACTATGTTCTCGGTTAAATATGACATCTTTTTAAGATATAGGCACTTATTGTTATCAATATAATTTGGATGAATCATACTAGTCTGTAATCAGGATGATTTTTTTTTTTTTTTTTTTTTTATTGTTAATAGTAGATTGTTAAAATTTGTACCTGTTTTAGTAGTTTTTTAATAATGTTAAAATTTTAAATTTTTATTTTATTTTTCACTTGTGTGATTTAGACACATTAACTTGGTTGAAAATTTTTTCAAAAATTTTTAAATTGATTCGAATTTCAAATTATTCTTTGACTAAATTGACGCTCTCCCATAGAGGAAGTATTTTTATTTAATAACTTCACAATGTAAGTAATCTGATTTTTTAAAAATTTATATTATTAGAGATAGGACAGATTACAATCTAATTTAAGAGTAATTATACAGGACGATTGTTAATAGATTGGCTTTTATAAATTTAACAAAGCTTATAAGAATGTTTAATTGATTTGATGGTTTGCTTTGTTTTTATTATTTTTAGTTAATAAATGGACTGATGATGACCTTATGTAGGGTCGAAACGTTTCCCACGAACATATAATGTCTTTTTCTACACCTATTTCATCCATCGATTGAAAAAATACTATTTAAAAAATAATGTTTAATCAGGAAATAACATTGAAGGTCTCCGGCATTGATTGGTGGAAAGCACAGAAAGATGCAACAAAGAAGATACAATCAATAAAACCGTTTTAAAGTGGGATTGCCCATTCAGGTTCCATTGAACCTGCAACTGGGGGTAAAAAAGGCCAACCTAAAGATGTAAAATTTTACACGAACATGAACAAAGGTTTTAAGAGAAAATAATTTTTATGGTTGTGGTAAATTGCTTTTGCAGCAACTAAATGAAATTCGAAGTTGACACGATATTTCACTATCCACCGTAATGACCACCACGTGCGTCTACTGCTTTGAATGTAGATGAACTTACAATACAAATGCTTCATCTTTTTTTATTTTTTTTTTTTTTTTGTTTCTCTCTCTCTCTCTCATCGCTGCCTGGTACGGTGCAAAACAAACACAAATTTTTAAAATGGAACGGAAATCGAGGACTGCATTGCGATGTACTCGGACTCTTCGACTTCTCACACTCGACATGCACTGTTACAGAGTTAACACTAGTTAAATGTCCTATACGTTCATCACCTCTTTTGATACATGTTTCTTTCAAATTTTCCTTATCACGGTCCACAGTCACTGTGGGACCGATGTCAAAAAGTTCATTACATGTCAACAATATTTAACATTGTGATTGTCACAGAAACAATTACCTTGGTAAAATATAAAACCCTGGAGCACGAATATTTTTAAACTATGTCCAAACAAACTTGAAATTTCCCTTGTAGGTATAGAATAACAGTTTCCACCGTGAAACTTCCTCGAGGAAAAAACAAACTTATTGGTCGTTAATACGCATTTTGCAGAAACTTAAGAGCACTTTATTACATAAAAGGTTCGTTGTATGTAAAAAATGAACATAACGTTTCTTGTGTAAAATTTTAATTGCTCTCTGAGCCAGAGGAAGCTAGATATTTACAATAATACGAAAAAAGTCGTGCAAAAACAAACACTATGCAAGTTATAATAAACTAGATCTTTGCTAAACCGTTCGTTGTATATAAAAAAATTAATGGGTCCTTTCTTGTGGAAAATTTAATAATCTTGCTTATTGATAATCACCTTAATTTGTGTCCGAGCCATAGAAAGCGAGATATTTGTAAAAATACGTAAAAAGTGGTGCAGCGACGGATACTAAATATTCATAGATATTCTTCGCCCTATAGTCCGTAAACCGTCCATTGTACGTAAAAATTTAATAGAACATTTTTTGTGGAAAATTTTGTTATCTTTAATTTGGATAACCTCCTTGATTGGTTTTCGAGCTATAGGAAGCGAGATATTCGCAATTTACTGAATTTGTTGACCTTTGCCCTTGAATATCTTTTAACGCGACGACGATCTCGTTGCTGATTTTGGATATGTTATTCAGAACGTCAAAATGAAGCGATCTAAAAAAAAAAAATTTGGCTCTGATTTTTTTAACTAAAATAACGACTATTGATAGGTTATTAATTTATTCAATTATTACTCCAAATATGAGTGGTCACCTATCAAGTGACAAGGTAATATCAACTTGATTTTTGGTCTACTAACTCATTTTGTACTCTGGATCATGAAAATCACATTGTCCACCAAAATGGCCGGGACATGACTGCTCTCTATCGGGTTTTTTTTTCAAATGCCTATTGCCGAGCTGATGAGCTTATGTCCTGCAGATGAACATAGCCGGCAACATAATTTTTACAGGGACCAAAAGAGTAATCTTTTGGTCCTGTAAAAATATGATGTTAGTCAAACACTCTTTTGCACGCTATCTCCTGAACAATACATTTTATATTTATAAGTTTTAAAAAAGGTTCTACAAGTTAATAAAATTCAATAAAAAGTGTGAATTTTATCGGTCTATTTATTAACCTAACCATCATGATTCTAATCATGATTTAAATCAGCCCACCCCTGTAAAAAGTATCAATAGGTGTTTGTATTTATAGTAAGCTCTCCACTGCTGGCAGCGCCACCAAACAAGTGACCGGGATTGATCAGTTCTACAATTAGAAAAAACAGTGGAAGAAACAGTTGTAGCATGCTTGTATATATTTAAACTTATGTAAACAGGAGCAAAGAGAAAGACGTTGTTCAGTTCACTCACTCCTACAATACAAGACTTATCTAGTCGGGAGTATTGATATATCAAGTAGAGGAATATTTTTGTATTTTAAAAACGTTACCTGGAGGGAAAGTTGAAGAGGAGCCGTAGATAATAGCAGCTGTCTCGTCGAAACATTTAAATTCCAAGTCTTCTGATCTCTCCATGACAAAGTTATATAAACTAACTAATATTTATTTACTTACTTCACTATAATCCACCCTAACAGTGTTTAGTCTAATATAACGGCCCAAAGAACAAAGCACTAAACTCGCTTATCTAGCTGTAATGACCAAGTCGGAACAGAGGAAACGTTCTGTGTCAATTACTAAAAACAACGGCGACTAAAATATTTCTCGATTGAGTTTAAATTCTCTGAGGTAAAACAAAAAACAATCTACAGCAATCAGCAATATCAATGTAACATGCTAACCTGACAACAACCTTACCGAGTTTCAGTGTTGCCTTTATGTGTCTCTTTTATACGTAACGGATTTTTTGTCTAATTATAGATTTAATAAAACCGGGGGAGAATTTCCAGATTAGATATGATTAGTAATTACGTCACAAGATGGCGTAAGCTTTCGATAATTAATTCGATTCGGTTTGTTATGTTCCTTTTTCTTATCACCTGTTATCAATCCCATGTAAAATGAATGGGAGAATTTTCTCAACTTTTTAATTAATTAATTAATAAATTATTATTAATTTATAAGACTTTTCAACCTTTGAACGTTATTATACTGTCTATTTTAACAATGTAAGATAAGAAAACATTAAAAATTGCCGTTCTAGTGGATTAAAAAGTATTATTGTGAGTGTGTTTCATTGTGGTGATACCGTCCGGGTCGGGGGTCGGTTCTTATTTATTGTTTATTTTTTAAATCGTTTTTCTATTTTAGTTTGTATATCATGTCTTCCACCTTCTCGAGCGTTATGAATATTTCATCTATACTTCATTTTTTTCGGAGGACAAAGCTATTCTTCGTAAAAGTATGTCAGAGTACTTAAGTAATATTAAATTAATCTATTAAATTAGTTTTTTAATCAAAATTTTAAACAAGTATACATGCGAGGCACTCATATCTTATATTATTATACTCGTTAATATAGATAACAAAACATACACAAATAATAATAGTAATAACAGCTCTTTGTCTCGTCATCAACGTCTTTTTCCTAGGCTGATCAGTGATCTATTGTATAGATACTTCTTATGCTTGAGAGCCTCACACATATTTTTTGTCTTATTGAACGAGCGCAGTGAGTTCTTCATTTCAGAGACTTGGGCTTTGAAAAGTTTGTGTGTTTGTTTGTCCAACGATAACTGGCGCAAAAATTGATCGATTTGAACGAAATTTGGCACATAGATGCATCTCAGCATTTGTGAGAACTGTATAGTTTTTGGAAATTCCACACTAAACATTTCCAAGATGGCGGCCAATATGGCGGACGGCTAAAATAAAACGTTTTAGCCAGCATAATGTGTTATACATAGTTTTAAAGGTCTTTAAGAGAAGGAAAAGAATATGTAACTAATAAAATATCACACTTCATATTTTTAAGATGGCAGCCAATAAGACGGACGATTAAACAAAAACTTTTTAGCCAGTATGGCATGGGCATGTTTATACATCATTTTAAAGGATTTCAAGTCTAGAAAAGGAATATCTATCTATTAAAATTTCACACATTATATTTTCAAAATGGCGGCCAAGATAACGAATACCAAGAAAAGTTTTAGTCTGCATGACATTTTATACATCCTTTTAAAGTAGGAAAAGTGTAAAAAAAAACTATTAAAATATTGATTTTAATAAAAGTGGTGGCCTATATGATGGGTGACTATAGAAAAAGTTTTAGTTAACATATGTTATACAACGTTTAACAGGTATTTTAATATATATATATATATATATATATATATATATATATATATATATATATATATATATATATATATATATATATATATATTATATATATATATATATATATATTATATATATATATATATATATATATATATATACAAACGCTTGTATACACAGGCGAGCTTAGCGAGCAGCGAATTATTAAATTAAAAATACTGTATAAAAAGGCGAAAACAGCGGGCCTGCGATCATTTTATTAAATAAAGATTATGTAGAGATGCTGCATAAGCAGACGAGTGTAGCGAGCCTGTAATACCTTTATGTAATAAATGTTAAGTACAAATGCAGTATAAATAGGCGAGCGCAGCGAGCCTGCATTTATTTCATTAAGTAAAGATTATGAAAAAATTTTTCTACAGCATGCGAGCCTTCAATCAATTTATTATATAAATATTTATTACAAATGCTGTAGAAACAGGCGAGCGTAGCGAGCCTGCCATCATTTTATAATATAAATATTTATTACAAATACTCAGTGCAGAAACAGGCGAGCGTAGCGTGCCGGCAATGATTTTATTAAAGAAAATATTTACTACAAATGCAGTGGAAATAGGCGAGCGTAGCGAACCTGTATTAATGTTATTAAACAAAGAAAATCACAGGGAAGTACTTGCGTCCAAGTACTTTTTAGGGTTTTGTAGAAGATTAAGCATGCCCGTTATGTAATTATGATTTTATTCTTCGATCTCAAGGGTCCGGGTTCGATCCCCCGGGGGGTCACAATGTTTTTCATCGGTAATAACGACTAGAAAAATTCATTTTTTTAGACCATTTCCATCGCTTCACCATAAGGTATAACCATGAATTATTTCGAAATTTTAGGACCACCCGTTATATAGTGGTTGGGGAAGGGGGAAATTTTTGGGGTATATTTTGACTTATAAAATTAATAAAGAATGAAAAATTTAAAAAAGCAAATATATATATTTGAATCCTACTCTCCACCAGCTTTCATATGATACCCAACTCAAAATTTTATAAAAATACAATTTTTGGCGCACTTCAAATTTTCGCGCCCAAAATTGGCAATTTTTTAAAATTTGGGATGAACTCCCGGAAATTTTATCGCCCCACAATAAGGCATTAGCATGAATTATTTCGAAATTTTAGGACCGGCCGAAGTATAGTGGTTGGGGGGGGGGGGAATTGTTTTTGGGTATATTTTGATTTTTTTACCCAATAAGGAATGCAAAATTTACAAAAGCATATATATATTTGCGTCCTACTCTTCAGCAGCTTTCATTTGATACCCCACTCGAAAATTAAAAAAAAAATATACATTTTTGAATTTACAACATTTTTTCCTGTTGTTGGGTCAAAAAGTTACACCAGTATTTCAACTTTCAGCTCTTTAGCTTAAACGGTTCGGGCCCTATGAACCAAAGAGCGACGGACAGACGGACACATCACCCTCGGCATAAGGGTTTTGAGAAGAAACTACAAAACCCTAATTATTGTGGACAAATGCTTTTACAACAGGCGAGCGTAGCGTGCCTGCAATCATTTTATTAAAGAAAATATTTACCACAAATGCTGTAGAAACAGGCGACGCGACGTAGCGAGCCTGTATTATTATAATTAAACAAAGATGTAAATACAAATTAGTTTTTTGTTCGCAGGGGGGTTTGTTCGCATATCCTGTGGGTTGAACATAAAAACTTAAGCTCATCTCATTTAGAGCTTTTTTCTATTTACTTTTTTTATAATAAAAATGTTTGGGTAATCTCGTAATATTTTTAATTCGCGGCAACACTGATTAAATCATTTCATTTTTAAATTCGAAATAGCAAAATGTTAGCCACTCACTTTTTGACATCTAAATTAAATTCGGGATACTTGGAATTTTCGTATTTTTCGGTTAAGTGAATAGTTTTATAATTATGCGATGCATTTTGTTCCGCGCTTCTCATTATGTTCTGTCAGGCAAGTATTTACTTACTCTTAACACTTTATCGTCCAGTTTTTTTATGGTGACCGGAGGAGCTATAACTCAGGCATTGGAACAAGCTTACGGTAGCAGAACTCAGTGGGAATTCGGACAATTAGGTCAGTTATCATCATTATATTTATTTTTTCGTGTGTGTTTAATGTTTACTGTTTGACATTGTAACTAATTACGATACAATCTCTCGTTAAAAATTCATATTGCTGAACACTATCAAGGGCGCAACCACAGGGGGGGAGGGGGGGGGGCTGAACCTCTCCCAGGCGCTTCAAGAAAATATACAAACAACATACTTATATATAAATAAGTGTTGACTGGTGTGTGAAGGCTTTGGTTGTCGTGTATCAACCCAGCATTTGGTTGATACCAGTGGTGTAACTTTGGGCCCGCATTGCGGGCGGACCCCCAAACCGATGGCGAAGGGGGCCCCCTTTGAGGATAATAAAATAATTTTACTAGCTTGGAATATTATACTTCTATAACATTGTCAAGGGGCCCCCATTCAGTTCTAAAAGCAAATCATTTTTCATTTTCTTTGCTCGTCAATTTCCCCGAAAAGTTCTTGCGGGGGGGGGGGGGGGGGGGGGGGCAATGTCCTAGCTACGCCACTGGTTGATACGAGACGTTTGTTCAACGGACCCAACGTGGTCCTTTCACATAAAAGGTCAGGGTCCGCAGGCAATTTACAAATAGTAAGAGTTCATTAACCAGCATAATCGGCCCAACCGAATCAAGATGGCGCCCATACAAAAGAACCATTCATTATAATGGCGTGAAGCAAACACTTTATTGTCCAAAAGCAATCAGCATACTAGATGCTGATTGGCTTATTGTTTGTTTATATTTTTATATCACGTGATAACAGATCTAAATGGGAGCAAACATGATAGTTTTCTTCATATTTGATATGGGATTTTGTTGTTTTCGACAATATTGAATATTCCGTTTGCTGTATATGCATTATAATATAACATATTTCTGTATGAAAATGAGAAATGAAGGACATAAGGATATGGATATAAGTTTGAGAACAAGACAACAAGTTTTAACACATGGTTAACTCTCGCCGTGTAGACACACCACCGCGTTAGTAGTTGTCAAGTAGACTCACATGATAGTTCTATCGTGGAATCGTGGCAGAACTATCACCGTGTAAACGGGCCTTAAATGTCTTGAGGTTTAATAGCCCCCAGCCCCCCGGAGTTGAATATTAAAA
This sequence comes from Gerris lacustris, assembly GCA_951217055.1. Taxonomy (NCBI): domain Eukaryota; kingdom Metazoa; phylum Arthropoda; class Insecta; order Hemiptera; family Gerridae; genus Gerris; species Gerris lacustris. Next base: position 1,380,435 of record OX578277.1, on the reverse strand, counting down.
TAAAAGTTTTACTTTAAATCGAATTATAATTATCAATAACTACGGGAGACATACAGAGAAAAATAGACCCTAGCACCGGGACTTGAACCACGGGCCTCCTATATATCCGTTACAGGCGCTCTTACCAACTGAGCTATACTGGAAAATGATGTTTCTCTGTCGATACCGATACAAATTCCCGAGTCTAAGCTTTCAATCTTTTCTACAAGTCTAGCAAGCCAAATATTCACGGTAGTAGAACTAGACCGAAAATTGACTCTTATAATTATAAAGTACCCAATTAGTACCTGTACCTAGTACAATCAATTAGAAATTCAATTTTTTAAGTTTTAGGTAGTATTCATACTACGGAAAGATTAAATTTTACTTTAAATCAAATTATAATTAACATTAACTACGGGAGAAATACAGAGAAAAATATACCCCAGCACCTGGACTTGAACCACGGACTTGCTAGACTTGTAGAAAAGATTGAAAGCTTAGATAAGCTTAGGAATTTGTATCGGTAACGACAGAGAAAGATCATTCTCCGCAGTATAGCTCAGTTGGTAAGAGCGCCTGTAACGGATATATAGGAGGCCCGTGGTTCAAGTCCCGGTGCTGGGGTCTATTTTTCTCTGTATGTCTCCCGTAGTTAATGATAATAGGTTCGTTCCAACCCCCCTATTTGTGCCGTCCTTTGTATCGTCCCGCGGATGGTTCGGGCATCGTTTAGGACAGGTTTTATACGCATGCGCTAACATTGTACTGTAATAGAGATGATTAGTAATGACGTCACAAGATGGCGTAAGCTTTCGAAAATTTATTCGATTCGGTTTGTTATGTTCCTTTTCCTTATCACCTGTTATCAATCCCATGTAATTTGAATGAGGGAATTTTTACAACTTTTTTTATAATTATTTATTAAATTATTATTACTGATTTCTAAGACTTTTCAACCTTTGAATGTTATTATACTAAGTCTATTTTAACAATGTAAGATAAGAAAACATTAAAAATTGTCTTTCTAGTGGTTTAAAATAAGTATTATTGTGAGTGTGTTTTATTGTATTGATACCGTCCGGGTCCGTCCTTATTTATTGTTTATTTTTTAAATGGTTTTTATATTTTAGTTTGTATATTATGTCTTCCACCTTCTCGAGCGTTATGAAAATTTCATCTATACTTCATTTTTTTCGGAGGACAAAGCTATTCTTCCTAAAAGTATGTCAGAGTACTTAAGTAATATTAAATTAATCTATTAAATTAGTTTTTTAATCAAAATTTTAAACAAGTATACATGCGACGCACTGATATCTTATAATATCATACTCTTTATTATAAATAAACAAATAAATAAAACAGTCTGACAGTCTGGTCTTTGTCTCGTCATCAACGACTTTTTCCTAGGCTGGTCAGTGATCTATTGTATAGTATATTATGTTCCAACATCAGTGAAATATAATGCACATTATAAGTAACCAGGAACCAAATATTATTAGCAAATATTCTTTTATTACCTGGCAGATTAAGTATCACTATCTTTCTACAAGTCCTGTACCCTGAGCAGGGGTGTCCATCCCCCCCAAGTATGATGGCGCACTCCCCCCCCCCCCCCCCCCCAAAAAAAACAAACCAACCCCCTAGTGGCGTATCCAGCGGCTAGGTCTGGAGGGGGGGGGGGGGGGCATTCGTAACGGTAACAAGAAAAGGTAACTACTGATTCAACAATCAGCCCCCCCCCCCACACCCAAAAAAATGGGGGGAATTCATGGCGGGGGGTCCGGGGGTCCTCCCCCGGAAAATTTTGAAAGTAAGACCTCTCAAAACAGCGCTTTTATGCATTTCTGAGGTGAAATTGAATATGAGGTTCAAACGGCTACAACTTTTAAACCAGCAAAATTCAGAAAAATCTTACAGGTAAAATTTGAAGTACATAAGGCGTAGTTGAATATAAAAATACGATTCCACCCTTCTAAAGGTCCATATTGACCCTTTGGTCAATTACCCCACATTTTTTCATTATTTTTCTAAAAAGGGGTAAAATGACTTTATAATTTATACATATATAAGTATTGCACATAAGCTCTATGCATTTATATTTAAACGATTTTTTTTTCGATGCATTATTTCGTTTTAAAAACAAAGTTGGTAAGTATATAAAAGGCCTCCCAAATCTTAAAATAAAACAACACCCCATGGCTCACGGGTCACTCACTACGTACGTTTTATCCAACTTTTGTTAGGCTAATGATGATCGCTAAAAGCTTCTATACTAAGACAAAGACTAGACTAGACCGATATTAATTTTCATAACGTGAGAATGCAGGTAGAGTTGTCTAAAATAAAAATCCCGTCAAGTACTTGCCAGTAAGTTACTAAAAGGGTTTCCTCGGTCTCGGTCATAAAAAATCATAAATAGAACATTTTTTTCGGGGGTTAAAATAAAAGGCCACTATTTTGGAAACGCGATATATATTTGTGAAAAAATTTTAATACCTTTAAAATGATACCCAATCTCTTTTCTTCAAATTTTGAAGAAATAAAAATGTTGGGTCTTCATAGTTACGGCCGCCTTAAATTTCTGAAATTTTACTCTTTTATGTTAACTCCCGGAAATATCATAGGACCAAAGTGATGTATATTTTTAGGACCTTTTAATGGGGTAGTGATGAATTTTTTTGCGTTTTGTTTTAATTTTTTTCGGGGTATAAAGGCCACCATTTTGGAAACGCGATATACTCGTATTATTTGTAATCTAAATTTTAATTCCTTTGAATTGTACCTAACTTAAAAATGACAAAAAATATAAATTATTGCGATCAATTCGCAATTGATAGCTGATTATTGATAGCTTATTTCTGTTTTTGGACAAAAAAGTTTGACTTTCAAATCTGTAGATTCAGTATGTCGGGATCTTAGGTAGTTCATCCATCCGATCTTAGGTAGTTCATCCATCCATTCAGTATGTCAGGATCTTTGGTAGTTCATCCATCCGTCCGGACTGGATTTTTTTTTTTCAATTTCTTTCGAATCCCCCCCAAATTTTTTCATTCCCCCCCAATTTTTTTTTCAATGGCGCAACTTGCGCCATCCATCCCCCCTGTGGACGGCCCTGACCCTGAGTATACTTCATTGAGTTTCAAAACTTGAGGAAAATTTATTTTCGGACACACAATCATTGGCGGCCGAAGGTATGGGCTTGGGGGGGCTAAGCCCCCCCAAAAATTTTTAGGAGTTCAAACAATTTTATCAGCTTAGAAAAATCACAAGAATTGTTAAAGGAAAGGCTAGATATGCATAAACATAATATGATGTTGTATTACTGATGGGTAAACTTTTCATTAGTTTAATAATTGTATTTTTCGTGATATCTGTATTTTGCTGAAAGCATATCCAGTGAAGATGTCAGAATATTTGCAATGTGAAGCCAAGAAAACTGCATTGGTTTAGACTTTTGTTTTATATCAGTTCAAACTATATCTTGTATTAGTAAACTTAAAAAATATCATTATTAGTTTGCTCAAGTTGTTATTGTATATTTCTTGCTCTCTAAAAGCTAATCAATAGAAATTAAAAACACTCTAATAAATAATTACTTTATTATTTTTATTACTTTTTTAAAACGATTTTTAGAAAGACATTTTTCTCCCGCGGAAACGCCATTTTCGGTGGCAAAATGGCACAACAATTATTATTTGGTTAATATCTTGGATGAGTTTGTTGGCCTGAATAAATGCTCTGTGGCAGTGTATAACTTCTGCTGATTAAAATTTGTATTTCTTTTAACTTTTGATTTAATCTGATTCCTCCATTTGTTTGTATTGTATTCCATTGTTGTAATTTATTCCATCGTTTGTATCTGAAGTTGATATATGTAACCCAAAATTTTATAATGGTGGCTTTGGCTTTTTTTCCGGGGGACTTTTTTTTATAAAAAAAAGTCCGAAGCAATAAGACCTCACGAGTGGATCCAAGGTGCAAACCTGGTTTAATAGTCCATCCTACACTACTCTATCCTCTTAGCAAGCTAACAGACCAACAGAAAGTGAGCACCTTGTTTAGTTCTTCAATTGGCAGGATGGCTAAGTCAAAGATTCTCCACCTCAGGCGTGTTAATGCAGGACAGCTGCTAATAAGATGAGAAGGGGTTTCATCCTCTTCCTCGCACAGCCTGCACACTGGGCTTTCTGCTAGGCCAAGCAGATGTAGATGTCGATTTAGCCTACAGTGCCCAGTAAGAAATCCTGTCAAAAGATGACAGGATTGTTTTTTGAGCGAGAGCAGCGATCTGGTAAGATGCTGAAATGGTTCCTGGATCATCATTTTAGATTTTCGCATACCTGAACACTGTTCCATATTCTTTTCATATCTAGCCTCATGAAAGTCCTTATGGATTGTTTTACTCCACAACGTGGCACGCAGGGCCGGATATAGCTACCGCCAGCCCCCGCGCTGCGGGGGGGCCCACGGTCCTGGGGGGCCCAGTCAGAGATGTTGAAAAAGGTTTTTTTACAACAAAAAAGGCAAGAAGGTTATTGTGATCAGTGGCGTAGCTATGGGCCCGAATTGCGGGCACGTCCCCGGTGCCAGGGGGCCCACAAATAAAAAAACATAGAGAAACTACTATCTTTGTACCGCAATGTCGATGGGGGCCCCTTTAGAGTATAATTAAATCTAAACTGGTATTATACTCATATATACCTTTGTCAGTGGGCCCCATTCAGTGATGAACGCAAATGTTTAAATTATATTGCTTCCGAGCTTACCGAAGGTAACGGAAGCATTGTGTTCACTTTTGAGAACGAAAAACTTTTATGCCTCCGATTTCAAAAATTCCAAGACAGAAATCCGTTTCAGACATCAGGGAACATTTTTGGTCTCGTGTCTGTCTGTCTGTCTGTCTGTCTGTCGGTCTGTGTGTCCGCGAATTATGAAACGTGCGACGATAACTTGAGTAAATGTCGTCCGATTTTGATGAAATTTGGTAGACATGTTCATTTTACCAATGCTCAGGACGAGATCGTTGGACAACGTTATCCGTCCAAGCGTTCACGAGTAACGCTCGTGTAAACGTGAACTTTAAATTTAAAATTGGAATTTTTGGTCGGGGAAAAAATCTAACTTTATTTATTCAATGAGACTAACATTTTTTTCAAATACAATTTTTTAGTAAAACCAACAGCGACACCGCTATGAAGTGTTAAAGATCGCTAAAACTATTAATAGTTTTTACAAAATAAACAATATAACAATAAAGTAATATAACAATAATTGTTATAGTACATGATAGCATGCGAGGAAGCTATGTGCCACACTAATTGGCAGTCTATTTTTTTTTGGCGAGGGGCCCACTGCCCTAGGTACGCCACTGATAGTGATAAACTTAAAATTTTTCCTAACGTGTCATGAGTACGAACGGAAGTTTGAATTTTTTTGTTTCATTTAGTTACTTTGTTGTGTATGTTTTCACCTTATTCAATATGGTCAATGCTAATTTAAAGGAGAGAAACTGACTGACAAATCATATTAACTGATATTAATACATTTTACATTTTTTACTTGTAATGCAATTTTTAAGTTTTCCAGCTACAAAACAACTTAATTATTATTTGTGCTTTTTCGCCCACCTTAGTTAAACTCAAAATTCGTCCCCGCACCAAACCTATTATCCTGTAAGGACAAACTTGCCCTCAGAAATCCTTAAACCCATCTTTTTGCACTTTTTGCATTTAAATTTTAAAAAATTCTCCGGGGAAGACCCCCAGCCGTTGATTGTTCAAAGGGGTCCAGATGCTAACTTGCCCTGGGGCCCGGAAATCCTCTCAGCGGCCCTGATATATAATACGTATATCTGGTCATTTATACATAATAACTAAATCAGCTCAGTTTTTTTTTACCTAAAAGATAAAATAGGTATCTTCGAAAAGGACTAACGAAAAAAATTTAAGACCCCATTTTCGGATAAGCTTGAAAAAAATTTTATTTGAAATATTACAAAAGTTAATATGAAAGGGGAGTAGTTATAGGACACCTGGTATAATATTGTTGTTGTTATGAGGAGGTAAATTGCATTATTAATTATTTAAGAGATATTCGCAGTATATTACCCTTCATTTCCATACTATGCTTATGATTCTTATTTAGGTCTTTAGGACATTAATAACTCCAAAGTCAATCCGTTTTTGGCTATATTTCACCTCCTTTGAGGCATCTTCAGGCCTAAAAGATTTTTAAAATTTTATTTCTTATATCTACATTAACATTTAACTTACATCTCTATATAACATGTTGACACAAATTTTAAACATAACGTAACACTTTTTTACTTTCTCATATAAAGAGAAAGTATTGTGATGGCGCGAAAATTCGATTTTGATGGATTTACACGTTTAGAGGTTCCCTGAGTCCAAAAAAGATGTTTTTTAAAAATGTCTGTCCGTCGACTGTCTGTGCAGATGCCTGGAGCCTAAACTACTTTGGGCCGATTTTGACGAAATTTGGCATATATGTTCAGAAAAATCATACCCCGAGGTGAAATCGAGAAATGAATTTTAGCTCCAAATTTGGGGCCGCTATCCCCTAAAAACTCTGAAGAAACGTGAAAAAAATTATTTCTCGAAAACGGTTCCGACGATTTTGATTAAAAAATTCTAAAATGTAGCCCATTTAAATACGAATCTAACCATATAAGCCGTTTTCCCGGGAAAAATCTAGTTCCTGAGAAAAAAGCTACTTAGGCTCGATTCCCCGCCCAGGAGATGTTATTTTTATGATAAATTTTGATGAAATGTTCAATTATAATTAAATGAGCATACGAAAACTAATAAATGGAAAACACTGGGCTAAATAATTATGAACTCGTATATGAGAAAGTTTGTCTGAGTTGTCTCGGACCGATTTTTTAAAAAAATACGTGTGGCGTCGCAGGACACCCGTTAGGAACGAAGTTCCTTACGATTTTCATTAAATATACAAATTATAAATTCACACTACTAAGTATACGATGCTTACTACTTATACATGGCGCAGTTAGAAAAGAGACAAAATTAAAAGTAATTAACTGTTTGTACCTAGCGGAGTTAAGACAAAATTAAGAGAAAAACATTGTTGTATCATTGAAGCTAGTGTCTTGCAATAAATACTTATGTATTGAATATTGAGAAAAAAATTAATCATGATGAGTTGATATAGTTAAAAAAAGGAAGGTGGTAGTAGGTGGGAAACAGGGCTGTTTTCCTCTACCCGGCCTACTAATTTAAAATAGTATAAAATATATCTCTTCCCTATTCAAAAACATCTGCTTGTATCAGTTTGAAATTTTACATGCCTTTTCAATTTTACTTTACTGTACTTTGTGTATGACGTGTTATAAAAATCGTTACGTTAGAACGTAAGATATCGGTTAATGGTTAAAACGTAGTTTTCTCTATTTTAAACGGTTTAGGCCCGCTTTATAAATTTAGCGATAATTAACACTTCATTGCAGTATCGGTGTTGATTTAACTAAAAAAAAAATAATTTAAAAAAGTTGTAGGTATGTCTCATTGAATAGAATAAGTTAATTTTCCCCGTCCAAAAATTTCAATTTTACATTTGAACGTTTACGCGAGCGTTGCTAAAATAAACATGTCTTCCACATCGGTCAACTTTGGCGAGGTAGTTCAAAAGCGAATTTGAGATGAAGAATGAATGCGGTGCGTGTAAAATTAGGTTGTAGTGTGTAGTTTTCTTACGTTCTTTAACCATCACGAGGCTCACCGATAGTGTACTCAAGTCTTCGAAAAGGATTCACTATAATAAAACTATTAAGGACTCCCATTCTACACTAACCAGTAAACTCCCTCCCCCCCCCCCCCCCCCTTCCGAATAGGACCTGGCCAGGGGGCCCATTGGAGTTTTTTGCGGGGGGGCCCGAAAATTGAAAATCCGGCCCTGGTGGCACGCCAACAACTGGTTCTGGTGTAATTAGGGTAGAATTGAAACCCGTTTTAGCTAACTGGTCAGCAATCTCATTCCCCTCAATGCCACAATGTCCAGGAACCCATATCAGTTGTCCCTTGTTAAGTTGTCCACGAGTGTTAAGATAGCTTTTGCACTCAGCAACCAGCTTAGATGTATAGCTTAGTGCAACCAGTGCTTTGATCGCTGCCTGGCTGTCAGAGTAGATTCTGATTCTTTTGTTAAAGATTTTTTTATTCAGGATAATTTGAGAACAGGCCAAAATTGCTTATATCTCTGCCTGAAATACAGTGGCATATTTGCCTAAGCTCACACTAAGCTCATATTGGGGTTTTGTACAGAAAACCCCAGCCCCTGATAATTCATTGATTCGGGACCCGTCGGTGAACCACATGTCTGTTCCTGGTGGCATTTGAGGATCATCTCCAGGTTCCCAGTCTTGTCTTAAAGGAAGCAGATACTCCCAGCTAATGTCAAAATCCCACTGTGCATCACTACTTCCGGGCGGATTTCTGTGATAAAAATACATATTACACTGTGTCCTATACTGTCATATCCCATCCATAAACCAGCATAGTGCAAGCGATATGAAGCTAGCATAGCTTCTTACTTCAGGTATATCTCTAAAGGTGGTAAGCATGGCATAGACTCAAGTGCATAGTATACCGACACAAGCCGTTCTTTGAAGGTGCTGAAGTGATTTCTTTGAAGTTCCTATGGATATCCTTGGCCACCAGACGACACATGCATAGGAAAGAATTGGTCTCGCCATGGCAGTAAAGATCCAGTGAAGTACTTTAGGTTGTAATCCCCAGGTGGGACCAGGGACCAATGGCCTTCCGGCATACCCAAAAGGCCGCCATTGCCTTATTCAGTTTTGCTTAAAGATGAAGTTTCAAGGTCAGTTTTTTATCCAAAATTACACCTAGGAATTTTACTGAGTCTGCGAGGTTAAGCTTCTAACCACTTAGCATCAGTTCTGTACTTCCATCCAATTTTCTTTTTCTTGTAAATAGTGTCACCACTGTTTTTTCGGGATTAACTCTGAGGCCGTGATTATAACACCATCTTTCAACAGAGTGAAGAGCTCTTTGTGCCAGCTCAAATACTGTGGTAGTGAACTTGCCCTGAACCAGAACTGCTACGTCATCTGCATAAGCTTAAATGTAAATCCCATCTTTCAGAATAAGCTTTATGAGACTATCCACCACAAGGCACCAAAGTAACGGTGAAAGAACTCCTCCTTGTGGACAGCCTCTCCTTATAGCAACTTTTATACTGTGTCCATTTCTCTCAACTTTAGCTAGTCTAAGAGATAGCATTGATCTGATCTATGACACTATAACTGGGTGGACACCATGGTCTGAAGCAGCTTGGCTGATAGATTCAACAGAAACACAATTAAAAGCCCCTTCGATGTCCATGAAGAGTCCCAGCACCAGCTGTTGCTGTTGCTTGTTGAGGGCTCTTTCGATGTTGCAGACTAAATGGCGAAGAGCTGCCCCACAAGATTTTCCTGCTTGATATGCATACTGCTGCTTGCTTAATGGTAGGTCATGTTGTCCCTAATCCATCTATCCACCAGAATTTCCAAGTTCTTTAATAAGAACGAAGTAAGACAGTAAGATTTAGGAAGAGTAAAGTAGGAATAGTGCCCTGTTTTAGTATAAAAACAATCCGTACCTCCCTCCTGGAGCTAGGGATAGTTCCTTGAGAAAGGAAAGTTCGGTAGATCGTCAATAATCAGGATCGTTGGGATCGTACAGTGAACGGTTCACAAATGATCGCTGTCGGGGTTGGAACAGTTTCATGGACAGTACGAAACACTGTCACAAGTCAGCTTGGAACGGCTTTTATCCATTGCGCATGCATGTGACGATCCCGCAGACGGTACACTGCTTGGTTGGAACAAACCTAATTATAATTTGATTTAAAGTAAAATTTAATCTTTCCGTAGTATGAATACTACCTAAAAGTTAACGTTTTGTTTGTGTGTACAGGTAAGCTGGCTGTGATCGGTAAGGTGATCGGACTGGAGCAGCACTACCTGTACATGCACGCTGATCACAGGTGGCCCAGCCACAAGCCTGCGCCCATGATCAAGAAACTTCTCTTCGATCACACCATCATCACCAACATCACACTCATCACTTTCTTCACCGGACTCAACCTCATGGATGGAGTTCATCCTTATCATATACTGGACGAACTCATCGACAAATACTGGATAACTTACCCCGTAAGCTTTTCTTTGGTTTATGCTTTCGTTGGCAAAACCAAAAAAATCCCGTCAAGTACTTGCCAGCAAGTTACTAAATGGGTTTCTTCGGTCATAAGAATTCATAAGTTTCATAAGTATTATTATTATTATTTTTATTTTTTACAAAAATATGTATAAAAAGTTCCACTTTTAAGAAGCAAGGTGTACATATATTATCCTTTACCATCTTCAGTATGCACATATTTGGTTCTTTTAGGGGTAAAATTGCCGCTATTTTGGAAACGCGATATATTGTTGGGAACCAAATTTAAATAACTTTAACATGATACCCAACTTCGAATTTTCAAATCACAAATATTTTGGGGCTCCTTAATTACGGCCCCCTAAAATTTTTAAAATTTGACTTTTTTATACCAACTCCCGGAAACATCATTGGACCACAGAGATGCATATTTTAGTATTTTTGCTTTATTTTTAGGACTTGTCCCAATGAGGTAGCGGTGGGAGGGGGACATTTTTTTTTGCGATTTCCCAAGTAGTACAGCTTATCCAAAAGACATCCCTGGGATATGCTTTTGCCCAGATTTAATCCTGTCCATAATTGTTTATCCATCTCCTCGTCCCATCTAGCCCTAGGTCTTCCTCTTCTTCTTTTCATATCCATAGGACACCAGTCTATTATTTTATTACTCCATCTTCCGTCTTCACTTCTTATCATGTGGCCTGCCCATCTACAATTTTTTCTCCTGAACTAGCTTACCTATGTCGTCAAAACCTGTTGTGTTCCTTATCCATATATTAGTTTTCCTCTCTCTTCTACCAAGAGCATGCTCCTCTCCATTCTCCTGACCGTAACCGTCAATCTATTCAGAATCTTATCAGTAATTGTCCACGTCTCACATGCGTACATAAACACAGGTTTGACCACACTCTCCCATAACTTTTTTTTTCTCTTTTATTCCAACTTCCGATCTAAATAACTTCCTATATTTGTTATATGCTTTCCATGCTAGTCCAATTCTTCTGCCTATCTCTTTATCCATACTGTCTATTTTAGCTACTAACTGTCCTATGTAAATACACAAACTCGTTCATTTCAATCATCCTAAGCAGTGGCGCACCCAGGGGGGGGCACGTGCCCCCCCCCCCCCCCCCCAAAGCCAGATCTAAAATTTAAGTATGCAATTCCGCAGCACGTGTTAAAGTAATAGTGTTGTGATAGTCAAAAAATAAATAAATAAATAAGTAATTATATACCTAATTTAGCCCGACATTTTTTTTGTTGGCGTTTAAAAAGACATGCCCCCCCTCCCCTAAAGCCAATGCCAATGACGTAAAATTTAAGTATGCAATTTCGCAGCACATGTTAAAGTAATAGTGAAAAAAAATAAATAAGTAATTATATACATACCTAGTTTATCCCGGCATATTTTTTTGGCGTTTAAGATGACGTGCCCCCTCCCCCTCCTTCAAAGCCATAGACATAAAATTTAAGTATGCAAATAAGTAAGTATTTTAAATAAGTCAGTATCACTTAATAAATAAGTAATAATCTACCTAGTTTTGCCCGACATATATTTTTTTGTGTGTTTAAAAAGAAGATGAAGAAAAAGAATATAAGTAAGTTAAGTTATCAACCCGTTTAGGTTAAGGATCTATAAAATAGGGATAGAGCTCCTGGGCAAAAAAGTGTCGTCTATTGAACTTGGAAAAATCTGCATAAAATTACGACTGTGCATGGTCAGAACTTTTTAGTGGGACGAATTTCTTTCAAACTATTATTATCCATTGTTTATTTTGAATGAAAGGTTACAATATAACATTTTTAAATCAAGTTTTTAATTAAATTTTTTCTTGTTTTAAGGGTTTTTATTTTTATCTAAAGTTTTACTTTAATATATTAATTAAATTTAATTAAAATAGTTAATAGCAGTCATTAGAATAGTTTTTAATTATCGAATAATTAATATTAATGAATTTGGAAACGGGTTCAATTGTAGAATAAGATTTTAAAAATTGCAGATACCCGACCTTTCGCAAGGAAGACTATTTTTTGTAGTTATTGACTGGACTATTATATACCCTACTATGTTTATTTTTAACCTAATACTATCAGGTATCCTAAAATTTTCCCGGGGGAGGACCCCCCGAACCCTTCTAAAAGAGAGCCCAGCCTCCCTTCAAAATTGGCTGGATCCGCCCTTGATATAAAGTAATTTAAGAACAAAGAAAACCAGACTGGCTAATTGTCTGCGATTATGCTAACCCCACATTACATCCCCTCCCCCCCCCCCTCATATTTTTTTTTAATCTGTGCCCCTCCCAAAAATAAATCCTGGGTGCGCCACTGATCCTAAGGGTATCCTACGGATGTCCTTAATGACATTTATAGGATATCCAGTTAGGGGTATCCTATGGACATCCAGTTAAGGGTATCCTATTGATGAGGGTAATTTCTAAACCTTTTTGCTTTTATTAAAAAAAATTAGAATTAGAATTGGATTTATTTACGTTACACAAAGGATGATGTTTCAGAGAAATGCTATATTGATCAATCCTCAAATTATTTATAAAAGTTATATATTTATGGTGTAAGGTTAAAGTATTCATTTTGAGTTGCTACAAATTGGAAATGACTCGTGGCTCAGTGGATATGGAGTGAGGGACTGACATTCAGAATGTCCCGGGTTCAAAAATCATAACGAAAGAGGTGAAAAGTGAATCACCCAAAGGAACTTATAGGGTGGGGTGAGTCATGCGAAGCCAGACGCCGGCACAAGACTGACTCGCGTTCTGGCTCTAGCCATGACCTTCAGAAGGGATGACGCGTCGACCCTCTCATTGACGTAGCCGTCCGACCCCATGCGTAGCTGGCTCCTATGAATTTCTATTTTCTCCAGCGAGTCCCGTTGTTGCTTGCTATTAGCTTAATTGTCAGCATCTTCTTGTTATAAGCATTGCAGTCCAAAGGTGTAGTCAGTAAACGGTGAATCATTAAGTTGAAGGCCGCCAGCTTGTGGCCCCAAGGATGGCAAGATTCCGCAGGTATAACTGCATCAGTGGCAGTAGGCTTACGGTAGATTTCATACCTCATCGAAGTATCCGATGTTCTGTTGACGGTAAGGTCCAGAAAGCTCAACCGCTTATCTTGCTCAATCTATTTGGTGAACTCAATAGTAGGAAAACAGCCATATTAGGATAATACAGAAACTCATGAAGCTGCTCAGTGGTGCCTGTCCAAGTGTTCATGTCCATATACAAAGATGCTGACAATTAGGCTAATAGCGAGCAACAACGGGTATACAGGTAGGCTGATAGATAGGTTGATTGAGAAGAAAAGCCGGAAGCTAGTGTTGCGTGCTATGGGTGATGAACGCGAGCCTCAAGACCGTGCTTGGTGCTCTATACCTTAGTTCGGAGCGGTTAGGGAGGACTTTGGTAAAATATAATTTTAACGTGGGCTTCAATATCAACAGATCGCTGAGGGCTCAACTGAGTACCGTAAAAGACCCGGTTTTACCAGAAAACAAAAGTGGGGTCTATATTATGGTCTATGGTGAAACTGAATAAGTCGGGCAGACAGGGCGCTCTTATAAAATAAGAGCTAAAGAGCATTAACAATGCACTAACAGTAGGTTTTACCAACATCTTCATGAGCACGGCCACTTCAACGCAGAACATAAGATCGGGTTCATGCATTTTTCCCAGAAAGGTCGAATACTGGTCTCGCTGGAGAAAATAGAAATTCATAGGAGCCAGCTACGCATGGGGCCGGACGGCAACGTCAATGAGAGGGGCGACGCGTCATCCCTTCTGAAGGTCATGGCTAGAGCCAGAACGCGAGTCAGTCTTGTGCCAGCGTCTGGCTTCGCATGACTCACCTCACCCTATGAGTTCCTTTGGGTGATTCACTTTTCACCTCTTTCGGTACGATTTCTTTTCTTTTCTTCGATAGCTTTATTTATTTTATGTTTATTTTTCTCTGTTTTATCCCATTTTTGTTTATTTTGTTATTTTTTCTTAGCTTGGTTTTATTTTATTTATTGTTAGACTATTATATTATTATTTTTAAATTATTTTTTTTGTTTTAATTACTTGGGTTTTAGTTGCCTATGGCGGTTGATTCGTTTTTATTATGTCTCGGTTTTCTTTTGCTTTTTTATTTCCATTTGACATTAATTAGTGGTCGGTTACTGTTTGTTTAGGCACTGAAGATGGCCTTATAGAGGCCGAAACCTGCTTTGAATTTTTTAATAAAAAATTTCTTACGTGGAGAGACTTTTCCTTCTACCTTTAATCCTCAAATTATTTATAAAAGTTATATCTTTATGGTCTAAGGTTGATGCATTCATTTTGAGTTGCTCCTAATTGGAAATAACTCATGGTTGAGTGGCTAGAGCGCGGGAATGACATTTAGGAAGTCCCCGGTTCAAATCTCACAGAGATAACATATAAATTCTAGTATGTATGTATGTGTTAATATCAAATCTAAGAATTAACTGCATAAGGAAATTGAATTATTAATCCATATGGCAATTGTCACAATTCTTCATTATTTTACAGATGTACATTTTAAGAATCCAGAATATGTCCCTAAACTGTCCATAGCATATCCCACGGGATATGCACTGGACGTCCCGTGGAGGTTAGAAGGGTGGACATCGGGTCAGCCATAAGACGTCCAAAATCAAAAATTTTACCATCCAGGGGATGTGCAAAAGAACAAAGTGACTGGTCCTGTGGATGTCCCAGGGACAAAGTCCTGCTACTTGGGATTTACTCTACCCCGTCCAAAAAAGTTTCACTTGAAACAAATCAACCCCATGTATTTTGAGGGATGGTTTTGTGAGGTTTGCCTATAATTTTAAAGTTTGCAGTGATTGGGTTATTGTAGTTTAGTGTTTGGGCTGAATATAGAATAGCCTTGGTAGACTTTTGGCACATAAGGCGGCGAACACTCCGCGTTACACCTTACACCCGGGGGGGGGGGCCTTACGTCCTTGATGCAAATGACTATATATTTTAGCTGGAGTAAAGAAGGTATATTTTTGTGAATGTTTCAGGTAGACGTGGGTATCAGTTTGCCGACTCAGTTGTACAATTTTTATTATCTGCCTGCCAAGCACAGAGTGTTATTTGTGGCCGCTGTGTCTATGGTCACATCCGTCGCGCTTACTTTCTTGAAAGACATAGTCAGTACTTACTTACTTACTTACTTATTGTTTAAAGTTGAATAAGTTCAATCGCAATTTGTAGGGTATAAGAAACATACAGTTTATTTATTTACACAACTAAAATTCGACAGTGTACCTGCAATACCTCGTAACCCAAAAAAATAAATTTTTCAGGAGAAGCAAAAACCGTTATTATTAAAAAGTTGATTTTTACTGGTCTTATATTACTTTGCTTTGTAAGTTTCATCGCACACCTATTACCCCAATTTTGAACCACTTACCGTCATTCAATCTTACCCAAATTTTGCACATAGATACAACTAAGGTGAAGAATACAGAAACCAAAAAAAAAAAAAAAAAAAAAAAAAAATGGCGTCAAATTTATTTGCTTTTTAAGTTTCATCGCACACCTATTATCCCAATTTTAAACCACTTACTGTCATTTAGTCTTCCCCAAATTTTGCATATAGATACAAATAAGGTGAAGAATACAGAAACAAAAAAAAAAAAAAAAAAAAAAAAGGTTGAAAATAAGACCAGTTTTGAAAAATTGCATTTTTATATTAATTATTATATTTTCATTATTGAAGCGAGCGTAGCGAGCTTCCTACATTCAACGAAATATGCTCCATGTCTGTCTGTCTGTATGTCTGAAACGTACGACGATAACTTGAGTAAAATGTGACCGATTTAGTTGAAATTTGGTATACATGATCCTCTTACTAATACTCAGGCTAAGTTCGTTGGACAACGAACTAATCTAACGGATTAGCTGGTATTTCCACGAGCCCTATCCAACACATAAAATGCATGTCTGCACATAAGTCTGCTAATTCTACATTTGTGTAATGCATTTTGTTTGATTTTGACAAGTATTGCAGCCACTTTATTATTTTTTATTAATTTACTTAAAATTTGATTTACCAACATCCAAAAAATGACAAGCGATTTCCAGATATTTGTTTACATGAACTTAGTGTGGAGAAACATGTTAAAATCACGCTATGCATAAGAATAATGAAATTACATTTAATTTAATAATTGAAGCGAGCTTCTTACATTCAACAAACTATGCATCTTGTCTCTTGTCTGTCTGTCTGACAGTAACAGTGACGATAACTTGAGTAAAAGTTGGCCGATTTAGTTGAAATTTGGTATACATGATCCTCTTACTAATACTCAGGCTAAGTTCGTTGGACAGCGTGATCCGTCCAAGAGTTCGCGGGAAAAGATTCTATCATGACCTATTCGATGAGACGAACATTTTTTAGTAAAACCAACAACGACACCGCTATGAATTAATAAAGATCGCTAAAACTATTAAAGCGGACCTAAACGTTTAAAATAGAGAAAACAACCTTTTTACCAATATCTTACGTTCTAACGTAACGATTTTAATAAAACTTCATAGACACCATTTAATGCACAATTGAAACAGGCATGCAAAATTTCAATTTGATACAGGCGCAGTAGTTTGTTTGTAGCAAAGAAATACATTTTATAATAATTGTAAAGGAGATGTGTGGTTAGAGGAATAGTAAGAATGCGGGGTAGTTCCCTTCCTACTAGCCGCTGTACTACTACTATACCCATTATCTATCAACTCATCATGATTCACGATAATCTATTTTTTCAATATTCAATACATATTTATTACTATACGCTCGCTTCAATGATAGAGCCACGCGATGCCTAGTATCTATCAAAAAATTCAATAAACAAAACATGTTGATTTTGAGGGTTACGAGGTATTGCAGGTACACAGTCGATATATTACCGTTCTGTAAACAAAAGGGAATTAACAACACTCAATATAACATTTCTATTTCGTTTGTTTAAATAAAGAATTAATTCACCACCGACCCTCTTATACAGGGTGGTCCAAAAGTCTCTCCCCCCCCCCCCTCTTAACTTTTGAACGGTTTGAGATAAATTAATTAAACTTGGGGGATCTCTACCATGCAAAGGGAAGTTTGTTTTCATGCAATCGCCCACTAGGCAACCACCTACTTTGCCCCAGGCCACCCAACTTCAAAATTTCAAACTGGAGTGTATATTTTTGATAGCATATTTAGATTTTACAGTGAAAAATAATAAACTTTTACTTGAAACTTTTTTTTCTATCTCCAATATTTTGCCCCCTACAGGGGGGCAAAGATAGCAAAATAACCCTTCCGAAATAGTAAAAAAACCCCACTTAGATCGTTCTAAAATCTAAACGGTTTGAAAAAAATTAATGGAATATGGGGGATCTGTACCATGTAGAGGGAAGTGTGTATTCATCCACTCATGTACTAGGGGCAACCACGATTTTGCCCCCAGTCGCTGAAATGTACTATTTTTATACCATTGCCCGCTTGTAGGGGGCAAAATATTGGAGATAGAAAAAAATGTATGAAGTAAAATATTTTTATTTGTATATTTTATCAAAAATATACACTCCAGGTTAAAATTTTGAAGTTAGGTGGCCTAGGGGTAAAATGGGTGGTTACCCCTAATGCACGATTGCATGAAAACAAACGTCCCTTTACATGGTATGGATCCCCTTAGTTTCATTAATTTATCTCCAACAGTTTAGATTTTACAACGTATTTTCGGAAGGGTTATTTTGCTATATTTGCCCCCCTGTAGGGGGCAAAATATTGGAGATAGAAAAAAAAGTTTCAAGTAAAAGTTTATTTTTTTTTCTCTGTAGAATCCAAATATGCTATCAAAAATATACACTCCTATTTAAAATTTTGAAGTTGGGTGGCCTGGGGGCAAAGTGGGTGGTTGCCCCTAGTGGGTGATTACATGAAAACAAACTTCCCTTTGCATGGTAGAGATCCCCCAAGTTTCTTTAATTTATCTCAATCCGTTCAAAAGTTAAGAGGGGGGGGGGGGGGGGGGGGGGGAGAGACTTTTGGACCACCCTGTATAATTATGTAATTGGTAGCGTGGAAGGTATTTTATATTGCTTATCACTGTGAGTGATAAGCAGGAAGATCAAGTGACGGAGTGACTGGCATATTAAAGTTAATTGTTGTATTTTGTTTATGTTTGCAGGAAACAGACAAGTTAGTCATCAAGTAACGACCAGCAGAATACATTAAGTACAAATAAACAAAATGCTTTATATTGCTCGTCTTATTATTTATTCATTAAACTTAAAACATTATTATTCGTATTTAACATTTCGGCTGCAACCTTCTCATCTATAATTTACTAAAGTCACGCAGTTGTGTTTGTGAAGGGGCGGATCCGGGGGGGGGGGGGGGGGGGTGAGCGAGGGGGGCGATCGCCCGGGGCCCCGCGCCTTGGAGGGCGCGCGCCATAGCAAAATAAAGTAAAATACCTAACATCACAGGCAAATAAATTTATAGTTCGTGGTGAAGATTGTCCGCGGAGCCCCGTGCCATATACAAAACATGAAATATTAGAATTATAAATTCAGCCCAATTTAGTTTACATAGTAGACCCTAATACCTAACATATCTTTTCGCGGGGCCCCTCGATATAAAAAATCGGTCCGAGACAACTCAGACAAACTTTCTCATATATGAGTTTATAATTACTTAGCCCAGTGTTTCCATTTATTAGTTTTCAAATGTACATTTAAATATTATTGAACATTTCATCAAAATTTATCATAAAAATAACTTCTCCTGGTCGGGGAATCGAACCCGGGCTCTCTCCGTCCGCGTTTTAAGCTAATATCTCAGGAACTAGATTTTTCCCGGGAAAACGGCTTATATCGTTGGATTCGTATTCAAATGGACTACATTTTAGAATTTTTTAATCAAAATCGTCGGAACCGTTTTCGAGAAATAATTTTTTTTCATGTTTTTTCAGAGTTTTTGGGGGGTAGCGCCCCCAAATTTAGAGCTAAAATTCATTTCTCGATTTCGCCTCGGGGTATGATTTTTCTGAACATGTATGCCAAATTTCGTCAAAATCGGCCCAGTAGTTTGGGCTCCAGGCGTCTGCACAGACGACAGACAGACGACAGACGACAGACGACAGACGACAGACAGACATTTTTTAAAAACCACTTTTTTGGACTCAGGGGACCTCAAAACGTGTAAATCCATCAAAATCTCAAAATCGAATTTTCGCGCCATCACAATACTTTCTCTTTATATGAGAAAGTAAAAAGTGAAATAAATAAGTTATAAAATATAGATTATTTTTTATTTATGTGCAAGATAGACCGCGGGGCCCCACGCCATATAAAATTAAATGAGTTAACATTGGGTTCCTGGGGACATAGGCACATAGGGCAGGCGAGTCACAATGAAAACGAGTGCGCACGCATAATACTGTAATACAAAAAACTCTTTATGAAATGCTTTTGCATAACTTTTTATAAAAGAGAGAAAAATATTTTATCTACGATTGATGATCCTTGGGAATATGCAAGGATCTTATATAAAGGGGATGGAATCTTAAGAAGGGGTTTAGGGCGAAAAAGTGACCCCATGGAGGTAAGAGAAATTGGAGAGAAAAATCATACTGCGCATGCTCCACGACCTTTGAACTGGGACAAATTACCTTCTTTAACAGGTTATAAACTAAAATTATAAACAAATTCTTTAATAACCTATAACCAAGAGGAAGATAATTTGTCCCATTGGAGCTCATATTTTACATATTATATCTTCATGGGGTCACTTTTTTGCCACAACCCTCCATCCCCTTTATATAAGATCCTTTCGAAAATGAGGTTATGGCTAGTTATGGTTAAGGATAGTACTTTTTAACCTAATCTAACCATAGCTTTCCATCATTTCCCCATAAAACATGACACTTTGTGTATTTTTTAACTCTTTGTGTATTTGTTACTCAATAAACACTGAATTTAGCGAGATTCTACAACCGGAATCGCTTGACAATGATTAGAGATACTCTAAAAAAGACAAATCCTGTAAAAAGGAATAGTAAAAAAATGAAGTAAGACTGACAGTAGGTACGAAATAGTTGGGTCAAATAGTGCCATTTTTACAATTGATGTAAAATGAGAAAACTTTATGTAAAGAATGCAAATTTTTCATTTAAAGTCCTAAAATTTTCCTTGAGCCCCCAAACTCCCCCCACATTCGTCTGGGGGCTGCAATAGCTTGACCACCCCCAAAATAAAATGTCCCGTTTTAGACTAAACTTTATATTATGCCCACTCTAAGAACACATGTTTAATATAAAGATTGATTAAATGACATAGTTTATTATAGATTTTAAGTAATATTGCATAATGGCTAGAGACTGATCTATTTAATCTAAAATGATTATCGATTTTGCTGCCTAGGCGGAAAAAATGTATTTTGCTGAGGATTTTTCCAGGCTAAGCCACGCCCACATTTCCCGCTACAAATAAACAACAACAAACAACATTTTGTTTTATATAATCTTAAACATAAATTATTTGAAAAATTTACCTTAATAATATTACGAATTTATAAAAAAGGTTTATAAATACTTTTTGCTGCCTAGTTACATAAATAACCATTTCGAGTTGTCGTTTGCAGACTCGAGGGTTTTTATATAACCCCGACGAAGTTAATGAAGCTTTAATTTATGGCGACATATTTATCCGTACAAGTTCCGTTGCAGTGTTTTCGTTTCAGTCGCCCTATTTTACTCGGATCTTTGTTTAAACTTAAATATTAATGAGAAACAGAAAGCTGGAATGTTATGCTTTGGGTTTTCAGTTTCAGTTTTAGTTTCAGTAGCTAGCAGGGAGTTGACGATGTGAGGCAGTTCTCACTTTTCTTTTGTCCTAGTTTTTTTACTTTTTTATTTGTCGATATTTTTTAGAACTTTTTTCGTTCAATTTTATCCGAAAGTCGAATAGAATATCGTTTTTTCGTATTTGAAAATAATTATATTTGTACAGAAAGAAGTTTATTTCCGTCTTATTGTCGTGTCGATATTGTAAGAAATCAATTTGCTAGTTTAGCGCACAAAAACAAAAATAGATTTTAATTCGTTTCTTTTGTCCGTGTTTATATATCGTCGTGTTTAATGAATCGTGTGATTCCTTTAATACCAAGACTATTTCTATAAACGTTATCGATAAATTATACAGTGGCTCTCGGTTATATACAAACTTATTTAGTGAGTTCCAGCCATATTAAAACTTAATAGTCACATAATCCATCTTTTTTCTTCGAAAAGACGTTTGATTTTCCATTCTAAGATAATTGGTAAGTGGCTATTGTTTACTATTGTCGAATTAATCTTGTGTATGATTGTTTTTATTATTGTTTACGTTGTAGTTTGGTTTTGTTGTGGATTGGTCTGTTTATTCGAGGCGTCGGAACCAGGGTAAGCTGGGCAGTCTTGTACATGCACATTTACAAAACAATTTGAAAAAACCAAATAAACAATTGTATATCTATTGTCACACTTTAATGTAGATCAAGGTAAACGAAACAATTGTAATTTAATTTTGAGAGAAGAATTCAGTTTATAATAAAATGTACCATTGCTTCAAAGATCGACAAAATAACGAAACTTTGAGATAACTAGCTGCAGGGCATTTGAAAACGTGAGTATCCGACAGTTACAGGTAATCAGTCTGATAACAGGGTTCCAAGCTAACGATAGCTCAGCATCCTCACCTCTTATTGGCTGGCTGTCCACACCATTTTTTTATTTGCCTGCTCTGTTGAACACTAAAACTCATTCCTTATAGACTGTCAGCTGCAATATTACTTACAAAATAACCTACGTATAGCAACAAAGTATCCCTAAAACAATAGACGGTAAATATTGGCAATAGCGCACCCCTTCTCACTCCATCGTATTTTTTGACAAAGGGATATCAACTCTCCTATGAACAAACCATACATGTATAATTATTATATACATATATTATTATATACAAATGGAAGGGATGAATTGATACATCGAAGCCAACTGTACGACTTCGAAGGACATCGATTACACGGAAGGGGTGGGCTATTGCCGAGTTTAGCCCAATAGACGGGAGACCTTTAAAACAATACTCAGTGCTAAAATGATGTCTATTATGACAGGCAAATGAATAAATCAACAAAATATTTAAAAGCTTGAAACAAAGGTTCTAACTATAGTTCATCTGTATTTCAGTAATCTATAAATAAAACCCACACATACTTGTACACTCAGTCTCTCCTAATAACAGTTATTATTAATGTTAGGCACTTACGTGTATAATGTTCTATACCTACCAATTTACACCGTAGTTTACAATGTTTACATCTTACATCATATTTGCAAAATGAGAATTACAGCTGGAGTAGTAGTAAAAATTAACACTAGTGTACTAGAATTGAGTTTTTAAAATTATAGATTTACTGTTGATTATGGCCGGGGAAAAACAATCAGTGAATGGGCAACCGTTGCTTCTTGACGGTTAAATGTACTCGGGCCACAGTAATATACCTTCAACTCAGGTGCGCTACCGGCTAAAATATTTAGAAAATTATAGCTCTGAAAAATACCTGTGTTCTTGGCAGAGAGTTGAATAACAAACAAAATGAACTTCCAGGTATGTTGTGCATTATGCTGACAGATAATTAAGGTAAAGTAGCTTTGTTTGAAAATAAATAAATAACCGATGTAAAAATGTTCTATATCATTTGAAAAAACTGCTCAATTTTCCATTTTAATGTAACTTAAATTATTTATCTCTGAGGTAAAGAAATGTTACCCGGGTGTTTGTGGTGTTACAGTTAGCAAAATTATAACTAGGCATCACGTGGCTCTATCATTGAAGCGAGCGTATAGTAATAAATATGTATTGAATATTGAAAAAATAGATAATCATGAATCATGATGAGTTGATTGATAATGGGTATAGTAGTAGTACAGCGGCTAGTAGTAAGGCAACCACCCCGCATTCTTACTATTCCTCTAACCACACATCTCCATTTAAATATTTATAATTTGTATCTCTTTGCTACAAACAAACTACTGCATGTATCAAATTGAAATTTTGCATGCCTGTTTCAATTGTGCATCAGATGGTGTCTATGAAGTTTTATTAAAATCGTTACTTTAGAACGTAAGATATCGGTAAAAAGGTTGTTTTCTCAATTATAAACGTTTAGGTCCGCTTTAATAGTTTTAGCGATCTTTATTAATTCATAGCGGTGTCGCTGTTGGTTTTACTAAAAAATGTTCGTCTCATCGAATAGATGATGATAGAATCTTTTCCCGTCCTGAAATTCCAATTTAATTGAACCTCTCGTTTACGCGAGCGTTGCGCGCGAACTCTTGGACGGATCACGCTGTCCAACGAACTTAGCCTGAGTATTAGTAAGAGGATCATGTATACCAAATTTCAACTAAATCGGTCAACTTTTACTCAAGTTATCGTCACTGTTACTGTCAGTTAGACAGACTAGAGACAAGATGCATAGTTTCTTGAATGTAAGAAGCTCGCTTACGCTCGCTTCAATTATTAGATTAAATGTAATTTCATTATTCTTATGCATAGCGTGATTTTAACATGTTTCTCCACACTAAGTTCATGTAAACAAATATCTGGAAATCGCTTGTCATTTTTTGGATGTTGGTAAATCACATTTTAAGTAAATTAATAAAAAATAATAAAGTGGCTGCAATACTTGTCAAAATCAAACAAAATGCATTACACAAATGTAGAATTAGCAGACTTATGTGCAGACATGCATTTTATGTGTTGGATAGGGCTCGTGGAAATACCAGCTAATCCGTTAGATTAGTTCGTTTGGGGATATTTGCAAAGCTTCCTGAACAACCCCCATTAATAAATGCAGTAGGGGAGTTGAAGCTGAGTTTTAATGATGCTGTCAAACTATTAGATGAATGCCAGACGACAGAGATTAAAGCACCGATTAGACATCTGTGTGGAGATAGAAGACGGACATGTCCGACATTTACTCACAAGCTTTCGACATCTTTTAATTAAAAACTAATTGTTATCGACTTACAGGAAAAGAGCTAAATTTTGTTTAACAAGGTTGATTTCCTAACAACAAAAATTGCTCATAACTCAAAAACATGCTATCTTGGTAGACATGTTTGTATGGACTTATCGACCCACCAAGGTGAGTCAAACAGTGAGTATGTGTGTAGGATAATACCTAAAAGATTGCCCAAACATATTAAAATTACCTTAAATCAAATTATAATTATTATTAACTACGGGAAACAGACAGAGAAAAACACATTCCAGCGCTGGGATTTGAACCACAGGCCTCTATATTTCCAGTATAGCGCTCTACCAACTGTCTGTCTGTTTCCCGTAGTTAATAATAATTATAATTTGATTTAAATTAAAATTTAATCTTTCCGTAGTATGAATACTACCAAAATCGTAAAATATGAATTAAAATTACCTGCTTTCGAAGTATAGGTTTATTTTTTTATTTTTTTTTTTTAAATAAGATGCCCATACATTAAAACTAATAGCTAGTAAATATAACATTTTAAATACAAATAATTATAGTAGATGTTGTACATGTCGTCGTTGCATTGTTACACATTCATATCATATCATCACCGTAAACGGTCAATTGACAAAGTCGATTGTCAATTTTTGTTGATAATTCAATTCGTGTGGAAATTAAAAATTGCATTTCTTGTAAAACTAGCTTTGTTAGTGATTAACCCTGCAGTGGGCGCGCCGCGATCCTAGGGACCGCAAAGGCCATATTTTTGTTATTACTCGTAGGTATGTGATACTAGAAAAACAAGGGGTATGCTTCTTCTTTAGTTTAAAACACACTCGAGCGTTTGATTGAGTGAAGCTATCAGTTAAAACAGAGTGTTTGAGTTAAAGTCAATTTTTGCGGTCCCGAGGATCGCGGCGTGCCCTATTAGGAAATAAAAATTTGTCAAATATTTATAAATAACTTTTTATTTCCTTTAGTTTATACAGGGTGGAGCACGGCAGACGTATGAATTTGAAGAGGGGATTGCTCCCTTCCTATTGGTCCTAGACGGTTGAGAGTAGGGTCGTTTGAAAGAGGGGGAGGGGAAGTCTATGTTCCACGTTTCAGCAGGACAGGGCCTCTGCCCACACAGCAAGGGTTTGCGTAAACTTTTTGCAAGACAGATTTCCCGGGGGTCTCATCTCCTTAAGAGGCGATTTAAACTGGCCAGCAAGATCACCTGATTTGGCTCCTTGTGATTTTTTTCTGTGGGGATACCTTAAATCCTTGGTGTACAGCGATCGTCCCAGAACCCTGGAAGCCCTCAAGAACAACATTGCGAGCCAAAATTGCCAAAATTCCTGTGGAAATGTTCGAAAGAGTGCACAAAAACTTCAAAAAAAGGCTTAATCAGTGTTTGGAATCTGAGGGGAACCACTTATCCGGTACTTTGTTTAAATCTAGGTAAATTTAAATTTTCCATGTTATTTAACCAGGAAAAAATTTTAAAAAAATGTATTTTGTAACATTGTGTGTTTTATTACATTTTCAAATTGATACGTCTGGCGTGCTCCACCCTGTACATAGTTTTATCAACTTAGTGTTTAATTTATATTTTTTAACATAGTTTTGACCTTTATATGATGTGAATTTTTTAGTTTTATACACGATGCTTCTAACTGTTTCTTCATTTTTCAATACATATCTTATAAATAAATACGCATCTAAAAAATAAAGTTTATACGTTATCTAAAGGGCTCTATTAAATAAATAAATAATTATATAATAAGAATGGTATAATAGTTAATACCATTTTTCACTTTTTATATAATTACTTTGTACTACACTTACAATTAATCATTTATACCTCTAACAACTCATTAATTTATTTATTTAAAAATTGGTAATATTTATGTATTAAAGTTAATTTTGTTATAAAATAAGGTTTTTGAAAAAAAAATGCAGCATGCTTTATGACAATTTTGCAGTAAAACAACTTGCGGTCTGGTGCACCGTGGCTTGCCTTAATGTGTAACTCAAATAGGTGCCCCTACTATAGGGTTAAGACTTCACTAACAAAGTTGACTAAAGACCAGACAAGTAGCATAATCTAGCGCGATAAGAGACTGTGCCCTTTGAATAAAGGGTGAGTATAATTGCTCCTCATGTAACATTCTCCAAATCAGCCAAGTGGTAATATTTGTTTTGGCAGAAAGTCTTGCAGTTCCAAGTCTTCCTGCACTCCTACTCTGCATAAATAATTTGGCTGTATTTTAAAAGCAGTTGATTTTCCAACCTTGTTTGGGTTTTTTGTTTTTATTAGTGGGTAAATTATCCAAACTAATTTTTTGAATACCCTGTATGTTTAAATCCTGAGAACTCACAATGCAAGTTACAAACAGACTGAAGGTTTTATTAGAGGGGTAACCCTAAAATATAAGTAATACATACTGGCCGCCTGGAAGTATAAGTAATACACACTGGCCGCTTAGAAGTATAAGTAATACATACTGGCCATCTGGAAGTATAAGTAATACACACTGGCCGCTTAGAAGTATAAGTAATACATACTGGCCATCTGGAAGTATAAGTAATACACACTGGCCGCTTAGAAGTATAAGTAATACATACTGGCCACCTGGAAGTATAAGTAATACACACTGGCCGCTTAGAAGTATAAGTAATACATACTGGCCTTCCAGGAGTATAACTAATACACATACACATAGAGTTAGGAAGACGTGCCTCAGAGCAACCAATTAGGACAAGCAAGTAGCACTGGAGCGGCTATTCTTAGTAAATCAGGAGCAAGCGCTTAACTGAAGAAAAACTGATATTTGTGGTAGGCCAAGACCACCATGGAGAATCACTGTAGAGATTGTAGCATCTAAAAGCTACGGGAGAACAAGTCAAGTAATTACTTGTTCAGCTGTACAATAGATGTGTTACAATGTACATTTCATTACATCTACTTTACTCTACTGCATAATAAGATAATATATATGGGTGATTCCAATTTAAAGTGCAATTTTCATGTCCTAGATGAATAACTGGAGCGTTTTTTTTTACATAATTGACAGGATTTTGCTTCATGGTAACTCAGTTAAGCTTACAGAACTACAACCAAGCAAAAAAATAATGCGCCCCTTAATTTTAATTGCTACAAAAATTTTCAAAATTCACTTCACTCTAGCTCATACTTTAATAATTTTATTCAAAAAATTATTGGATAATTTTGAAGTAGGTTCCTACCAGGATTAAAATATGTGTTAGTTATTAAAAATAATAAATTATTACTAAACGGAACTTCAAGTTAAAGTTTGTCCTTTAAAAAAATGTAATTACCGTGGCATTATATAAATGTGACCCTACTCTGCGGTTGTGGCAGGGAGATTTTAAGTGGCGAGAGATTTTTGCAATGCTGCAACACTGGTTTTCTAGCAACAGTTGATAGGGGATGAGCTGAACTCTTCAGTTGAGTTGGGAGCTAGCGCTAATTCCGATTGTTCTTCCAGTTACATACCCTTTTAAACGTAATTACCGTGCATGTTATTAAAGTCTATTTTCATAAACTTTTTAGGTTAAGTTATAGTTCATTGTTTAGGCTTTTAAGAGTGCATTTAATGGTGTATTAAAATTGGATTTTTATTTTAAACTACTGACCAAAATATTTTCTTAAAGTGTAAAATGTAGCAACCGTGCCCGAAAATGTGTAATTCACGTGGCTTAATTACCATGTTTTAAATAAACTTAATTCCGGCCTAAAAATTTAAAACATTATTTCCCATCTGTCCCGCATGCTGCAATATATCTGAAATTAGTCCGAGAACATTCCATAATTTTTCCTGAATTTTTTTAAAAAGTCAAAATTTTCAGTCCAAGTCCAATTTTAGATTCCAAAATAGCACTTTAAATTAGATTCACCCATATATGAGATTTGTTAATAAGGCTGTGAATGTTATATGTAGACAGTGGCACAGGAGGTGGACTATTTGTGTGTGTGTAGTTGTTGTTAAGTAGAGCAGTGTAAGTTAAAGTCGACTGAGAATTTGTCTTATTTATAACTTGCCCCATTATCTGAGTCACTTACTTTACATATATTGATTAGATGTCTTTATCTACTCGCTACCTTAAATAATAAATGATAAGCCCCGTACTTGTTCTTATCTTCAAATTTCTTATCAGTATGGACCACTATCAAAGTCTCAGTCCTTTGTAATAACTTTGTTTTTATATGTATCGCTTGTTTATCTTTTGTTTGGTAAGAAAGTACTTGCTATCGATTAACTTTTCATTATTATTATTATTATGTTTTCAGATTATTGGAATGAGTATAAAGTAAGTGTAAGAATGTCTAAAGGTCCAGGTCTCTGTGAGTTCCTGATCGAAGCAGAGCTTCAGCAATATTTTGCCGCCTTCAAAAATGATTTAAAGGTACCTATATTTAATTTCCGTCTAGATTATATTTATTTAAATTAAATAGTTTTCTTTTTTTACGTCCCGATTAACAGCATTAGTAAAATGAAATTAATGATTAATGTAATTTAGGATCACGGAGAGTATAGTGCATATTTACTTTAAATTGGCTCTATCATTGAAGCGAGTGTAATTCAATAAATATTCAATATTAAGCAAATTGTTCTTTTTAATTTAAATCAAATTATAATTATTATTAACAAAGGGAGACAGCCAGAGAAAAATAGACTCCAGTGCCGGGACTTGAACCACAGGCCTCTATATTTCCAGTATAGCTCTCTACCAACTGTGCTACACTGGAGAATGATTTCCTCTGTCAGTAATGATACCTAGTCCTGAATTCAGCTTTCAATTTTCCACAAGTCTAGAAGTCAACATTAGCGACAATAGAACTAGACCGGGAAGTATTGCTTACAATTATAAAGTACCCATTTAGAGCGCTATACTGGAAATATAGAGGTGGTTCAAGTCCTGGTGCTGGAGTCTATTTTTCTCTGTCTGTCTCCCTTTGTTAATAATAATTATAATTTGATTTAAATTAAAATTTAAACTTTCCGTAGTATGAATACTTCCCTAAAACTTAAAAAGCAAATAGTTCTTTAAATCTATTTAAAAGACACAAAAAAAAAAAAAAAATTACTTGCAGACTCTACTTTTTATAATTACAGTAGAACCTCGATAATTCGGACCTCGAAAATCCGGACTGCCTACTGAAAAATTTAATAACTATAATTTGTAGAAAAAAATTCGAATGGTGATGAAAGGGGGGCATCTCTTGCAAAAAAGTACCGCTTTAGACGGTGCGATGTACTTATGGTTTACCTAAAGAAGCTTAGGCGAACCTTTATCTTGGTCCCCTCGTCTGCGAAAAAGTTGTTTTACAGCCTATTCGAAAATTCGGACAAATCAGTAATTCGGACAGTGTCTGGTCCCAATTAATCCGAATTGTCGAGGTTCCACTATATGTTAAAACATTAAATGGTCATTAAAAGGAAAGACAAATATAAAATGAGCTAGATTGATATTTTAACATGCAAGCTTATACTAGTCTTACAATTAGAGTTTACTCTGACAGCTCACAATGGCAAACCTATGTGAGGGGACAAATAAAGCCACTAGGCCTGTAGCAGCCACTAGGCCTGTAGCAGCAACTAGGCCTGTAGCAGCCACTAGGCCTGTAGCAGCAACTAGGCCTGTAGCAGCCACTAGGCCTGTAGCAGCAACTAGGCCTGTAGCAGCCACTAGGCCTGTAGCAGCAACTAGGCCTGTAGCAGCCACTAGGCCTGTAGCAGCCACTAGGCCTGTAGCAGCAACTAGGCCTGTAGCAGCAACTAGGCCTGTAGCAGCCACTCTCCCAGTGGCATTTTTGTTTTCCCAGTTGGCCCTATCTTCTAGAGTTCAAAATCTCATTGGTTCCCTCGCCATTTTCTTTTTATTTTCTCACACTGTCAGAATAAACTCTAAAGACCGGTGTGTAGATACACGTGGCTGAAGTTGTGTAAGAAAAAATGTTTTGAGAGTTAGAGATGACGAAACGGATGTTAACTGTGATTCTAGATCCAGAACGTGGCTCAGCTGAAGTTTGTAACGGAGGAGGATCTACAACAGCTGGGCATGTCCAAACCTGAGATGAGGAGACTCAAGAAATACTTCCAGAAACACTTCCCCCAGACTTACCTTCACAAGCTCAAGAAAGTCAGTTCTCGCTTCCTTAACTTTACTCTTCTCACTAAACCCTTTACTAAACATAGTTTTAACCTGCTCTAACCACATCTCATCCAATAACCTTTTACCATCTTCAGTTTTTCCTAAAACCATTTTGCTTCCGAGCTTAACCGAAGGTAACGGAAGCTATGTGATAAAAAGTTAGGTCTCCAATTTCAAAAATTCCAAGACAGAAATCCGTTTCAGACAAGTTGAATCCAATATGGCGGCAACCACTATGGCGGAAAAAATTATTACCCACCAAAAAAATAGTTTTTTAAGAATAGATAGAAGATATTAAGCCGTTGCCGAACTTTTGGATCACCCTGTATATAGTGCTAAACCCGTTCCAAGCTGACATGATTTTATTACAGTACAATGTTAGCGCATGCATTTAAAAGCTGTCCTAAATGATTCCCGAATGATCGACGGGACGATAGGGGAGTTGGAACAAACCTATTGTTAATTTATCAAGAAGCCAACCACCCGGTACCACACTTACTTTTATGATAGACTTAGCATTAGAAAACTTAATGCTATCTTAGTCCAATTTTACTTTTCTTTAAAATGTATTTTAAATTTGTTCCACTCCAATGGTGTCACCTGTTATTGTGAAGGGACAAATTTGATATTAAGGACCCCTCCACTACGCTTGCACCACTAAGTCAGCTATAGAAATTAAGTGGGCTCTTTGACACAGGGATACATAAAAAGTGGCAGCAGAGTGGTGGCGGCACTAAATCTTTGCCACTACCAAGTTACTTCTCTGACATGATGACGTGGTGGAGCGATGTTGGTGTCCGATTTAGCTGTTTGCCCAGATTTCTTCACTATTAACAAGCAAAGGAAAGTGGGATGATAATAAATAGTTATTTTGTTGTTGTTTCAGATGATAATGCCTAAGAAGGAGGAGCCTTGGGAGAACATCACTCTTCCTGAGGAGCCTCAGGAGAAGCCACCTGTGAAGGTCCCTAATAAACACATCATACCTGCTGAAGCCATCATCGTCAACAAGGAACTCGGAACCGGGGAGTTTGGAGTCGTACAGCAGGGTGTCTGGACCAACGATGGAGACAGGGTACTTGTACTACAGCATTTATATTCCTCTAATAATAATAACACAGTAGAGCTTGCATTCACCCTCTTTCTCACAACCGTCAGGCCGCACCTACCCAGTGCCTACCCCACTTTCTTCAACTTGATTAGCTCCCCCTCTACCCCTCACTCACCCAGCGTGTCAACACCTGGGCACAACCTATTAATTATTACTCTCTAATGAAGTGCCTAGATAAACCAAGATATTTTAAACTTTTGGTTTGACCAAGTTTTGGCGCTCCTAGTCAAAAATAAGATTGACAAGTCACTTTTTGTGAAAAAATGTTTCTCTTTGTTAAGGCTCTGATGACTGACGGTTAATAGAGGTTCTACTGTAACAGCTCTATTTGGTTATATAAGGGGTTAAGCTGGGTTTACACCAAGAGTAGAGTAACTTTACTCTTAGAAACCCGAAAAAACACTCCGTAGAGTAGAGTACTATACCGCATGCAGTAAAGTCGTCTCTACTCTACTTCCCCCTCCACAGTTCCCACTCTACTAGCTTTCCCACTCTACCCTTGCAAACGTTTTCAATAGCAAGTAGCAAGTAGAGTTTAGTTTCAGTTTATACATTGTTGTGCAATCATTTCTGCTTTTTTACTATACTTACTACTAGCTTATGTGTAAACGCTCCAAAATCAAAATTGGTAGAGTAGGAAGTGAAGTACACTCTACTCGCTACTCTACTCTCCTGTTTACTCTACCCGAGGCGAGTAAACCCGGCTTTAATAAGAGACCGGCAGTTGCTTTTTAGGGTCCGTAGGCAAAACCAAGGACCTGCGTGTGTCTGTCCGTCCGTCCTCTCGCGTGCTCTCACGGCTACACCTTTCGTCCGATCACTTTGAAATTTGGCATGTATGTGTCTTGTACCTACCAACATATTTTAAAAATATAGCGACTTAAAAAGAAGTTTTTCAAAAAAATTAGGGTAAAAAACTTAAGGGTTAAAGTTTTTTTAGTTTTTTTCGACACCGTGAGGGGTATCATATGAAAGGGTACGTCGAGCTGTATAATTATTTGGTTATAACTTTGATAGGGCGAGTGTAGGCAAGTTTGAACTGGGTGTGAAACGTGTCCCCCCCCCCTCTATCTCGCTTATGTGAAGTGCAAAAAATCTGAAAAAATTCCTGAACATTCTTCGACCAAAAGTAAAGATACCACTTTTTGGAAATTTCGAAAAAAATATTATTTTATTTTTTATTGACAAAATACGTATTTTTATAATTATGGTCTTTTCGATGTATTTATATGGTTGTAGTCCGGTTCAGTGGCAAAAAAAATACTTTATCACAGTGTGTTTTGGGAATATGATATTATCAGACCCTTAGAATTGTTCAAAGTAAGCTTTTTAGCATTTTAAAAAAACACTGTTTATACACTTTACAGTTAAACACTATACAGTGTGGCCTACGGAGCCTCGCTGTGTGCTGACTAACACACACTTGACCTGTTTATTTCTGCTTAATTCTCTGCTACTATTCACTGCTAGTGTTTTACAACAGATTCTTTTCATTAGATGAGTGTCAACACCCATTTATAAATTTACAAGGTGTATCCATCAAATCAAGTCAAACAAAATTCAGAGGGTTTACACCAGTGGCGGCGTGTCCTTAAGGGCAGCTATTGGCTAAAAAATACTTTTAATTTGCCGTCATGTTGAAAGAGCAGGGCCGATTAGGCTGGTTGACGAAGCCTTTGTATTGGTTAAATTGCCCTCATACTTCTTGTTTTTACCGTAAGCACACACTTGGCAACTTTATTTAGCTTTCATTTACGAGGTGTTTATTTAAGTAGAATTCGATAGATAAACAAATTGAGACTTGGAGTGGAGAACGGAGTGTAGAGGACGTGTGGAGTGTGTGTAGCCTTGTGATGTGTGGTTGTAGTAGTGATTAGCTGTCTCCCCCAGGTCTAGTCGTAGCTGTATTAATCTATTAATTTCATACTGGAGGGGCTTCCCTTGCCGGCTCTGAATCTTCTACTTCCTCTCTCAACCTGTCACAATGATGATTGTTGTTCCGTCTCACTGCATTGTAACGTGTTCTCATTCAAAACACGTTAATTACTCTCATTGTAAAGTGATGATTGGTTTCATTCACACAGCATTGTATCCGAGCTCATTGTCGTTTTGTCATTTGATCAAGTTTAAAGGAAAAAAATACTAATTAAAACTGTCGACCACGGGACTGGGAGCCCACTATATATCCAACTCTTTATAAAGGGTGGAAGAAAAGCCTGTAAACAATCAAATATCTCAGTTTGATCAAGTTTTACAAAATAAATGTTTTAAATGAAAGTTGATCTATTAGATTGGTATGCCCTTTGGAAGTCTGTTAGGGTAGGGGGGGGGGGGGTGTCTGACTGTGAAGTTTTTTCTATAAATTACTAGAGGTCGACCAAGAAGTCATGGAAATCTGAGGAGTGCGCTAGTGTCGTTGTTTTGGTGTCATGTACAGTTAGTTTTTAATCAAATTAGACCACTGTCAAAAAACACAGTGTTGTTCTTTTGTTATTAATAATTTTATTTTTGATTAATTCCAAATTTTTTAAATATTTTTGCAACAGGCAACACTAATAAGAATATAATTGATAAGAAATCACTAATAATATACAATAATATCTTTATATTTATATTATTATTTATTGATTATTCGTAATAATATTCTTTAAATCTAAATCGATTTTCTTTTCTTAATCTATTTTTTTCCCCTCTTTATTTCTGAGTTTAATTTGTTACTTTTTTATTTTTGTTTTATTTGTTGTACTTTTTTTATTTCTGGATTTTAGTTGTTACTTTTTTGTGAATTATTTTTGTACTATTACCTCTCTCAGATTGTTTATGGCAATTTTCTCTTCAGTAAATTAAATTTAATAAAAACGTGTATAATAACACGAATTCAAAATTAGGAAGAAATTATAAAAATAATGAGACTCAAGATAAGTTTCTCTGGTTATTTTAATTATAAAAAATATAATGGGGAAAAACAAACTAGAAATTCGCTAATATTATTTTGATTAATTGTCATGGAGAGCAATTATTTTTATAATAACAAATACATATTAGGTTTGTTCCAACTCTCTTATTTGTAGCGTCCTTTGCATTTGCATCATCCCGTGGATTTGTCGATCGTACAAAAATCGTTTAGGACAGTTGTGACTATAATTTGTACTGTATAAAAACAAACAAAACAGGAGACATAACAGATTGAACCCTTCCTGTTGTTATTTGTGAGATTTGACATAACTGCGCATGTCGTACAAACTAGAAATGGGTATTGTCTTAGCACCCGACTGTACTGACTTCGGCACTACTCGGAAGTTCCGACTTCAAACGAAGCGAAACTTTCAGTTTGTCCTATGTTCATGACTTCTTGGTCGACCTTTTATGCATTTAAGAAAGAAACAATTAAGATTTTTATGGTTGAGCGTTTGTTTTATCTGGATGAGCAGAGCGTCTGGTTACCACTGGAGGCAAGTTATTAACAGAGTGTAAGACATGAGACATGCGTCACTTCTCTGGCATTCCACCTCACCAGATGTTATGTCCGTCCTTAGACTTGCCATTTAGTACACTCACCACTTGTCTATCCTTATCACCTACCCTACCGCAATATCTTGTGACTTAACCGTATTTATTGAATACGTGTTGATAAACTATAAATACATTTGATATATTGGTGTATATTACGTTGTAGATCAAATAAGTCGGTTGTTTACATTGTTGAGATTGATAGTGTTATCAAGTGTGTGATAAGCATGTTATCAGCTCTTCAAGAGAGAGTTAAGAGGTCGGTCAACACTAGCCGCAGGGTAGCAAAGTTAAATTTTAGAGATTAAATGGACTTACAACCTCCTAAAGGCAAATCAAAGAAAAATTAAGTTTTTTTTTCAGGTGAAATAAATTAAATAAATTGACTGCCCACATCTGCGAGAGAATCAATTATGACGCCTCTTTACAAAAATAAAATGTGTGGAACACCCCGTTGGAACACAGTTCCTTTCACTTTTCATTAAATATAAATTATAAAATCAGACTGCTAAGTATACGATGCTAACTACTTACACATGGCGGAGTTAGAAAACAGACAAAATTAAAAATAACTAACTATTTGTACTAAGAGGCATTAAGGCAAAATTAAAAGAAAAGCAATTTTTTTTATTTTTGAAGTTTCTTATAATAAATGTCTATTGAATATCGAGAAAATAGTTAATCATGATGAGTTGATAGTTAAAAAGGATGATTGTTGTAAAGAACCGAGTAGTGAGGAAACAGGATTATTCCCTAACACTCACGCCTCGGCCTACTCCATTTAAAATATTATAAAATATATCATTTCACTACACAAAAACTTCTGCTTGTATCAGGTTGAAATTTTACATGCCTGTTTCAATTATATTTTAGACGATATTTACGAAGTTTTATTAAAATCGTTATGTTAGAACGGAAGGTATCAGTACAAACGTTGTTTTCTCTATCTATTTTAAACGATTAGGTCCGCTTTAACTGTTTTAGCTATCTTTATCACTTGATAGCGGTGTCGGTGTTGATTTTACTAATTTGGATAGATGATGATAGATTTTTTTTTATACAAATCTGTACCTCACAGGAAAATTATTGTGTCAAAGTGTGGAATTTATTTTAACAGGCATATTATTGTGCTGTCAATCCTTAACTATCACCTACTAGCCCAGTCAATAAAGGCCAAAAGCAGTCTGTTTCCACGACTTATTAGGGGAAACCTGGATTTTTTCATGATAAGAGGTACATTTTCTCAAAAGTCCCCACTTCTCTCCTTTGTGCTCCCCCCCCCCCCCCTACCCCCTCCTTAAAGCCCAAAATTTACTTATTATTCACTTTTTACGCAAAACAGTTTATTTTTTGAAGAGAAGTGTTATTACCAAAAATATTTCTCACATAATTCTGCAAAAAAAAGATTCTATGCATGGTTGAAGTGAGCCATATATGGGCGGTGGGTTGTGTGTCCGTTTTTGAGATATTGTAGTTGGAAAATAATAAAAAAATCCATTAACGTATTTTTGCGAACCAACATATGTTAAAAACAACACTTCTGATTTTAATGAAATTTGGATGGTAGGCCACACTTAGCCTATTGTTGATCCCATATAAGTTTACTGGCCCCCATATTGTTGGTCCCAGATAAAACTTTATTTTATCTTGCACATGCAAACAATAGTACATTACGCGTCGAGTGCGGAAAGTAGCATTTTGCATGCGAGTGTGGAGTTTGCACCCGAGCGACAGCGAGGGTGGTAAAACCACACGAGCATTGCAAAATGCCGTTTTCGCACGAGTTGCATACCGTACTTTATCTACGATTGTTAGATTTAAATAATAAATACAGAAAAAAATAAACTTGCTGTATGTAAGTTCGTATCTCTTTCTTGATAAAGATGGCATTAATTCATTAGTTGTATTTTTTGCCGAATTAATTATTTCTGGAGGATTATTATTCTCCACATTTTCGTCAAAGTCACTTGATTCACTCATTGTTTTTCACTAAAAACTCGATATAAACAGTTACTTTAATAAAAGAACACCAAATTAGTTTTGTTAAATGTAAACAAACTCACTAATCGTGCGTAAAGCTGAAGAATTCCTCTTCTTTACCGCACTAGTGTGGTAAAGAAGAGGAATTATTCAGAACTATGAGACGCGCATGCGCAATGAATACAAGTACGTAAATAATCACTTTCTACGCATCTAAACAAAGATTTAATGTTTATATTTCGTATCAATTGTAGATAAACACATTTATTTACACCTATATCTTCAAAAGTACTCATAGTCGAGGAGATAGCGTGCAAAAAAGTGTCTGACTAACATCAAGCTAGAATTTTGTGTACAATTCAATCTTTTAGCGCTTTTTAAGAATATGTGGTCGGCTAAGTTCGTCTGCGGGACATAGCTTGGCAATTGGCGTTTGAAAAAAACAAACCGGTGGAGAGCAGCCATGTCTCACCAATTATGGTAAACAATGTGATTTTCATGATCCTGAGTACAGAATTAGTTAGTACACAAAAAATCAAGTCGATGTTATTTTCACACTTGATGGGTTAGTTATTCAAATATTACTAAAAATCAACGTGGTCACCTGTCAAGGGACAAACTATTATGGATTATTATGAAATTTGGATGTTTTGTCGAAAGTAGCCTGTAGATAGCCCCAACTTAATTCCAACCGTCTGCGCTCATTACATTTTGATAAATTGATACTCTAATTCATAATAGACAGAATACATTTGATCAACAGACAGGCAGAAAGGGAACCAATTTAGAAAATGTAAAGATTTTTTGTAGGGGGCATTAATTATTGATTTTTGAAGTTTTTTCTTTACTTCAGGTGAAGTGTACAAAAGGTTTTTATGAAAAATAGGAAAGTTTACTTTACGACCTTGATGTTAAGTGAAATGGATAATCCTCGACTGTGTTTTTCTCCAGTGTGTGATAGCGACTCACCATAGAAGAGGTGTAGTTCAATAACCAAACAACGTCTTCACACTGAACGACGTCTCCGGCTCTGACGTCTTCTGGCTGGTTTAGAACAGTTGAAACCGGTCAATTGTTACAAATACAATTATTTTGTGTAAAGACGTTGTTTGGTTATTTAACTACACATC
This sequence comes from Gerris lacustris, assembly GCA_951217055.1. Lineage (NCBI taxonomy): Eukaryota > Metazoa > Arthropoda > Insecta > Hemiptera > Gerridae > Gerris > Gerris lacustris. The sequence goes on along the minus strand of OX578277.1, from coordinate 1,342,309 downwards.
TTCTATGAAATGGATAATTGTTATTTTACACTTTGTTACGACGAAACTACCAATGCTGCATCCTATAAAGAGTTGCAAATAACTGTTAAGTATTGGTCAGAATCAACTGAAAGGATTGTAACGCGACATTTGCAAACATTTTTTAATGGCTCAGCAACTACTCGCAATGTATTTGCCAAGTTATGTGAGGCATTAAATAAGGCTAAATTGCCTCGAGCTAAATTTCTTATACTTAGTAATAATGGACCAAATGTAAACAAAGCTGTTATAACACTTATGAACAAATTTACGATTGTGTTAAAAAGAAAAACTACGGTTGACGTTGGAACCTGTAATATTCATGTTTTTTGCACAATGCATTTAAATGGGGCTTGAAAGTACTCGGAGATGATGCATCAAATCTATTTTTCCAAATTCACAATTTTTTTTTTAATGTTTGGCTGTCAAGGTGGGAAGATTTCACTGAAGTTCAAAAAGGCCTAAATTTGCCCAGTAGTCATTAATTAAGCATGTGTCGTCAAGATGGTTATTCTTGGAGCAGGCAGGCAAACGACTTTTAGAACAATGGCCAGCATTTGTTAAATATTTTCTCTCATTTATCTCAAAATATAAAACTGATCTTATGAATTCTACGAAATATAAGAAAATTGTTACTCTGTTAAAAATTGACATGATGAAAGGGGAAGTATCTTCGTTTTTATATAGTTTATTAAAAAGGAGGCAAGCGAATTGACCTGAACAGCTGTGGCTTTCTCTGTTCTTCGATGGGCACCCTTAGCTCTGCCCATTTCATTTTCTGACACTTGATTGCACAGTATTACCTATTTATCGGGTTCCTTTATCATTTAAAGATCAAATTTCAATTATTACAGCTGCTCATTGGAGAGTAGTAGGGTGGCCAATTTTAAAAATAATTCATTCATAATTTGATTTGTCATTATTTTTTTTTATTTTTTTAAAAATGAGGATTGATGTGAGTAATGTTAGTAGGTAGTTAGTCAGTATTTTCACATAATTAGTCAGTAAAGTCAGTAAATTTGACCTTACAACCAGTTTGCAGCCCTGTATAAGGGTCCTCGTTACAGACAGACAAGTGCAGCAATGTATAGGGGTCCTCGTTACAGACAGACAGATAAGTAAAGCAAGTGTAAGGGTCCTCATTACAGACAGACAGACAAGTAAAGCAAGTGTAAGGGTCCTCATTACAGACAGACAGACAAGTAAAGCAAGTGTAAGGGTCCTCATTACAGACAGACAGACAAGTGCAGCAATGTAGAGGGGTCCTCGTTACAGACAGACAGACAAGTAAAGCAAGTGTAAGGGTCCTCATTACAGACAGACAGACAAGTGCAGCAATGTATAGGGGTCCTCGTTTCAGACAGACAGACAAGTAGGGCAAGTGTAAGGGTCCTCATTACAGACAGACAGACAAGTGCAGCAATGTAGAGGGGTCTTCGTTACAGACAGACAGACAAGTAAAGCAAGTGTAAGGGTCCTCATTACAGACAGACAGACAAGTAAAGCAAGTGTAAGGGTCCTCATTACAGACAGACAGACAAGTAGAGCAAGTGTAAGGGTCCTCATTACAGACAGACAGACAAGTGCAGCAATGTAGAGGGGTCCTCGTTACAGACAGACAGACAAGTAAAGCAAGTGTAAGGGTCCTCATTACAGACAGACAGACAAGTGCAGCAATGTAGAGGGGTCCTCGTTACAGACAGACAGACAAGTAAAGCAAGTGTAAGGGTCCTCGTTACAGACAGACAGACAAGTAAAGCAAGTGTAAGGGTCCTCATTACAGACAGACAGACAAGTAAAGCAAGTGTAAGGGTCCTCATTACAGACAGACAGACAAGTAGAGCAATGTATAGGGGTCCTTGTTACAGACAAGTGCAGCAATGTATAGATAGGGGTCCTAGTTGACAGACAGACAAATGCAGCAAGTGTAAGGATCTTCGTTTTTACTTAAAGACCCTTGAAAATTGGGGTTTCTAATGAGTTATTGTTGCTATTGACCTGTTACTAAAGTGTTACATGGAGATAAGGATGGCTTACTGCATTTAACCTTGTTACAGACAGACAAGTGCAGTAATGTATAAAGGTCCTCGTTACAGACAGACAGACAAGTGAAGCAATGTATAAGGGTCTTCTTCGTTTTGCTTAAAGCCCCTTGAAATTTGGGGTTTGTAATGAGTTTTTGTTGTTATTGACCTGTTACTAAAGTGTTACATGGAGATAGGGATGGCTTACTCAAGCTACAACTGTACTGGGTGTATGGGAAAGTAGAGAAACAAGGAAGTGACCCTGTAGATAATATAATCTACTATGAGGAGTGGATAACAAGGCCCTGTTTGTGTCATTCCGTTACACAGCTATGATGTCATCTGGGTTACACTTTGTCACCTGTTTCCAATGCAACTCGCTGCATCTGTTTTTAATCTTTAGTTTTTCTTGATGCCTCACCCTGACCTAATTGTTTTCTTTTGACTCACTCACCGAGTATTATTGATGTGTGCCGAATTCAGTTTCTATGAAGGCTTGCCAGATAACAATAAGTCAAAACCAGGACACATAATCAGCAAGCCCCCCCCCCCCCCCTGAACCCCTATTTTCCCCCCTCCTTTCATTCCAAAAAAACAAATATGACAAACTATTTGAAGTAATAGATTATAATCTCAGTGTCCAAGTTACAACTGTTGTGTAACATCAGTGTCGGACTGGTAGCTTTCTGGGCCCTCGGCAATAATTTGTCTTGGGCCCCCTCCCATGTTTTAATTTTTATACTGAATACTGAATATACATCATAGTAATATTATAGAGGATTAATTATCAAATATTAACTATATGTCATATCCACTACTTAGGCCACAATGTTTATTCTTTATATTATATTTTATTTTCTTAAAATAAGAATCTAATTTTAAAACATTATTTTACAACATGATGTCAATATATAATAAATGAAAAAGCAAACTTGATTTGAAGAAAATTATTTTGAAGAGACAATAAAGTAGGCTTACATAACTGTGGTTAAAATGGATATTTTAAACATTTTCTTGATATTGTTAAAATAGGATTCGAACGGAATAACCAACATTTTTAACCTGTTAATAATTTGGGTTTATGTGTCTTTAACAGTTCATCAGCATTAAATAACTTAATAATTCCTGCCCAAGAGAATAATACCTTAGGCTGATTGACAAAACAGATCATACAAATATTTGATGGTATATCGTGCGAAATACTTGGCAGGAAAAAAATGTTGAAGAACACTTTCTTTTTGAAAAATCTTATATCCGACCATATACATTACTTATCGGATCGTCGACCAAAAATGTTCCTAAATTCTAGAGCTAAAAAATCTTGCCACTTTTTTTTAGAAAAACCTAATTTATGGTCCGAAGGACACCAAATTTGGTATACAGCCGTTATTTGACAATTAACAAAAGGATTCCGAAAAAAAATTCTTCCATTTAAACAATTTAAATTCAGTGATTTCCGGTTATTTTTGATTACCCTAAAATTTTGGAGCTCTCCCAAACGTGCTCATATCTTTTGTCGTGTAGGGAAACCCTAATAAATATTTGTGTGCGAAAAATTATGTTGCTAAACCTTATAGTCTGAGAGAGAAAAATTATATAGTTCGAAGAATTTCGACTGCTAAAATTCGAAAACCCGGTTTTCGGGGCCTCCGTAAAACCCCCGGAAATTTTTTTTGGGTGGTCGGAGTAAATAAAGATTTATTTCGTTTCATCCGGTCAGTTGGGGTCCACGAAAAATCCCTGACGACTGCGAACCGTTTCCGAAATACGCAAGTAAATGAATTTCACAATTCCTTTTTAAAAAAAGCCTCGGGAAAACCGTGAACGGAGAACTTTTTTTCACTTAATATTTTTTTAGAGGGATACACCAGGCTTTTCGAAAATAACGAAAAGTAAATTTTCGTAATTTTTTTTTTTTTTTTTTTTTTTTTGGCAAGTTTTTGACAATAAAAGTAGAAACTCAAATTATCTTAATTATTCACAGAAAAACAAAAAATAACAAAAATCTGAACAGGCCCTGGTTCCAATTTGTACATAGTTTTTGGCCCGTCCGGATTAAACGGATGTCCGGACTAGCGGGGTCCGGAAAAGCGAGATTCTACTGTACTAAATAGAGTACAACAAATCATAGATTTAAAATCCCTTATCTATAAAGATAACAAATGATCAAGTTTTCAAAACTGATTTCTAATAGAACATTAACTACTTGTCTTCACACGTATAAAAATATATTCAAATCATGGATATTCTTAGTTTAGCCTTGAGCACTTTCTTATAAATAAGTAACAAATGGAAATATATATATCAGGTAAATGCCGTCAATATTAAGTTAAACCTATGACCATATAAACAGTTCAGTGCAAACAAAAAACAAAATAACTCATAGAAAATCCTACACGGTCAAGGAGAAGAGGCAGCATGCGTAAAAACCGCTTTTATTTTCTTAATGCATTAAATTAAAAAAATTCTCTTCTGATGGATGTACAAACAAAACTTTAATTTTTTGGTTTCTGTACAAAGTACAAAAAGAAACCTTATAATATAACGGCTCTGTCTGTCTGTCTGTAGCTTGTTTCAATTCATAAACTACTATAGCTAGGAACATGAAATTTGGCACACAGGTGCATCTCGGCATTTGAGACAACTGGACACATTTTGGATTTTTCACACTTAATATTTTCAAGATGGAGGCCAATATGGCGGGCGACTAAAAAAAAAAAGTTTTTAGTCACCATGACATGTTCTATATCAATTTAAAGGTCTTGAAATGAAGAAAAAGAATATGCAACTATTCAAATTTCACACGTAATATTTTCAAGATGGCGGCCAATATGGCGCGTGAAACAAGTTATACATCAACTTAAAGGTTTTGAAATGTAGAAAAAGAATATGCAACTATGCAAATTTTCAATATGGTGGGTGACTAAACATTGTTTTAGTTACCATAACATGTTATACATCAATTTAAAGGTCTTGAAGAGTAGAAAAAGAATATTACTATTAAAATTAGTGTAATTGTATTACACTTAATAATTTTAACTTTAATGAACAGAAACCGGGGATTATTGCCCCCACGCACATGAAGCACGCCTTACTTGTTTTTTATAGATTAACAACTAGGGCGTGAGTAGCTCGTGTAGGGGAGCAGTTGGCTCATTTATCAATAAAGTTGAAGAGCCTCGGGCATGCTCACAACTTACCTCAGTGATCTCAGATGTTGCTTTACTGCTACGAGTCTGTATTTATTAGAAAACCCCCTCCAACTTCGAGCTTATCTATGTCTCGTTCCTTTTTTTCCATTTACGGTAGGAAAGTTTTTGGAATGTTTTACTCAAGTGTCTTGTTGATTTCAGATCCAGGTGGCTATAAAGTGTCTGAGTCGAGAGAGGATGCAGAACAACCCGATAGAGTTCCTCAAGGAGGCGGCCATCATGCACTCCATCGACCACGAGCACATTGTCAGGCTCTACGGAGTCGTCCTCGATACCAACGCTCTCATGCTTGTAAATATTACACTGTATTATCATCATACATGTACCTAGAGATGGAAAAAAAGTGTTTTTTTGTTGTTTTTTTTCACGAGCATGTTTTTTTTTCACCGATACTAAAGAAGGTATGTTTTTAACATAAAAGGCAGTTGCTCGTCTTCAAAATACCTTTAATTACTACTTTATTTAAAAATTACAATGTAAATATGTCCTATAGATTTTCTTTAAACATTTAACAAAATTATAAAATATTTTTGATGAAAAAAAAAAAGTCCTAATAATCTCCAACAGGACAGTGAAACGAAAAAAATCTACAACTTACAGTAGAGTCTCGCTAATCCGGGTTTAACGGGACCGAACCCAGTCCGGATTACCGAAAGTTCGGATTAAACTGAATCAGTTTTAATGTGTCTGTACAACAAGCTTTAGTAGAGTAAAACTATTAAAATCGAGGTTTTTATCGTAAAAATTACTTCTATTAGTCTCCAAAACATGCTTGTACAACGTAGGTCCACCAAGTTATGAGCTGTTCTGTCACCAGTCATGTCAAATATCAAATGAATTAAAATAAAATGACAATCTATTACGCAGGTGGCAGGTATAGAAGGAACTTCCTGAGAAACAGGCTGAGTTCCGATATGAAATTCGAGGAGGGATAATCATTTCACAAAAAGTTGAGACATTAGACATTGTTGGCTTGGCAAAATTTCATGGAACTGGGTTGAGCTACAAGTTTCTTAAAACCCTTCCCCATCTCAGTCACATATAATTGTACTTCCTGGAATACACTTCCTTTATATCTTCCGCCCTACATTTCTATGGAACCGAAACAGATTTATCGATGTTCTTACTTATTCTTAAATCTGTTAATTTTTAACCAAATACCAGGTATTCCTCGTGTTAGACTGTTTGAATATACTCCTATAAACTATACTAGGAACAGTTTTATACATTTTAATAGACAATAAAAGCAGAAACTCCAATTATCTTAACAATTAATAAATCTTAACAGGCCCTGGTTCCAATTTGTACATAGTTTTTGGCCCGTCCGGATTATACGGATGTCCGGACTAGCGGGGTCCGAATAAACGAGACTCTACTGTATCTTTATACTAGAGCATTATTTTCAAATTGTATGTATGATACACTGCTATATCCACAAGTTTAAAATATATTTATGAGAAGTTTATGTACAAGTTACAGTTTAAAAGTTTATTTAGAAAATGTTAAGTATTATTAGGCGAGTCAATGAAGTAGATTGGTATTTAAAATCTTTTGACGTCAATTGACACGAGAAGCAAATACTTAACTGATACTGCACATTCTGCAGCATCTTCTCTGATCTGAGTAGTTTGGAAAATCGTCTGACATTGCAGACTCGCCACGCCAAGTCCAACGCTACTCTCCAACTGGGATTTTTAGCCAGCCATTTTAAAAATAACAGCCTGTCTTGTCCTTGATTATACTTGTCTATTTAGTTATTTTACCAATCTAAATTATTTGTTACCAGATTAAGCTATTAAGAACAAGTTGATATTTTATCTACTCATTTTTGAATTTAAAGTTTTTATAATAATCTATTTGTTATAATTTGTACAAAAATGTCACCAGGGTTAATTAATTGATAGATTTTTTTAAAAGAAGGTGATATTTGATGCTACATTTGAGATATCCTCAAACCTTATTATACCATCAAAGTTGTTTTTATAAATCAAATAATTAAAAATTCATTACCTAAAAGTAAACATCTATTCCCATAAAAAAAAGAAATAACCGTAAATGAATGTATTTGTGTTTTTAAGGTGACAGAGTTGGCAGCACTGAGGTCTTTGTTGGAGTGTTTGAAGGAGCCGTCGCTGCGATCGTCTTTCCCTATTCTTTCGCTGTGCAGTTTCGCTATTCAGATCTGCGACGGCATGCAATACTTGGAAGCAAAGAGACTTATTCACAGGTCTGTATAGTAATAACAATATTAATTATTATTGAATCAGCGTAGTGAGTTGTCCATTTCTGAGGCCTCATTATTTATTTTTAAATAATTTTTTAGGATAGCGAGGATCAGTCAAAAGTAAAGAAAAACATTATTTGTATACTAAATAATGTTTTTTTTTTTACTGATCCTCACTCCCTAAATAAATATTTAATTATTTCACAGTCTATATTCACCAATGCTCAGTTATTATTTATTCAATTGGCTATAAGTTTTTTTTAAGGGAACTACATATTCAACAAAGCAGCTGCCCCCCCCCCTCCAAAAATAAATGTACAACTAATAAACAATAAAATCTGGCGCCCAAGCAACAACAACTGTTTTAGAATGAATTCATTAGAAAATGTTATGCTGATGCTTACTGCAGTACAATATCTTACTGTAAGTCATGGGTGTCGTATGCAATTAATTATTGGGGGGGGGGGATTTATGGCAGGGGGTCTGGAGCCCTCCCCCGGCGAAAATATGACCTCAAAACAGCGCTTTTATGCATTTCTGAGGTGAAAAATTGAATATGAGGTGAAAGTAAAAAATAAGTATTTATTTTTTTACTCTATTGGGTCTGGGGGGGGGGGGGGGGGGGGGCACGTGCCCCCTGTGCCTCCCTGGATACGCCAATGGTAAAGGTAAAAGTAAAGGTAGCTGATAACCTATTTAAAAAGAATGTTGATTAAGGGAATTTAAAGGTATTTTGTGGAGCCAACCTATCATTTGCTTACTTGATTTAAGCAAATGAAAGAAAACTCAAATAAGGTTGGTCAGACTCAGATCCTTCCAGATGTCTGGTTTTAAACTTTACGTATAACATTTATAAATTTTACCATCAACTGGCAGTATATAAATTTCCTTTCAACTTTTAAGGCTATTTGAGAATAAAATTTGGCAATCAAGTTAACTGTGTGTATTTTGAATTGTTGCAGGGATCTTGCAGCGAGGAATATCCTCGTGTTCTCAAAGAACAAAGTTAAAATCTCTGATTTCGGTCTGTCGAGGGCTCTGGGTGTCGGCAAGGATTACTACCAGACTAACTTCAACGTCAACCTTAAACTACCCATCGCTTGGTAAGTCTCATCAAGTCTTTAAGTATTCGGAGATATATTTACAATAAAACTTTGCCAAGTATGTGGTTGCCGGTAGCTCATTGCTATTGCATTTGCTGGTCACAAAGGAAGTTTGGAACGTAAGTAGGATTCACGAGGCCCTACTCTCAGTGCCCACCTACCAGTCCCATGTGTACCAGCTGCCGACTAACTGCTTGAGCCTGTCAATAGTGTGGTCTTGTACCCATGAAACATTTTATGAGGCAATGTGACCCTTATAAGAGTCATATGCTTACGTGAGAAGAAAACAATTATGTACCTCATTCATACAATAGTTATTTGCGCACCAAGGGAGGAAAGTAAGTGATAACCTGAGCGATGAAGTTGGTTAATTATCGCGAGGGTGCAAGTGATTTTTATTCCCAAGGTACGTACAAGATTTTACCTCCAGAAGGGAGAAAAAAATATGGAAAGATTTTAATTTTAAATCACGTTATTCAACAAAAAATACATCGGTTTATATTTATGTTAAAACAAATATAGTTAGATATAATATTAACAATTCTCTAAATAAGTTTAATCAATAAACAGGTTGGTTTTCCGGTGAAATTTGTGTCACGAAGGGGAAGAAGTGATTAGTTTGGCTTCCACTACTGGAAGCATCTTCAGGGGTGTGGTGCATCGTGATGTTTACTTGAAGCAACAACAAGACATACTGACGACTGGAGTGACTATAAATGGCAACTATAAATACGCCGTCCTTCACTCCAGTCGTCAGTATGTCTTGTTGTTGCTTCAAGTAAACACCACAATGCACCACACCCCTGAAGATGCTTCCAGTAAGCGAAACTAAGCACTTCTTCCCCTTCGTGACGCGGTATTCACCGGAAAACCAACCTGTTTATTACAAGTCACCCGCAGAAGCCTACGCACCAAGTTAAGTTTAATCAAGTTAAAATTAAATTATAGATAATTATTTGAATTTCAATGCTAAAATTAAATGGAAGAATCAGCTGGAAGCTGAGTCGTGTATTGAACGGTGTTGACAACTGATGTATTTAAATATGGATTAGTTAATCTACATTTAGAAATTATGTTTCCACTTTTAACTTGTTTGTTTCTTTTACTGATGAATCACTATGGCAACCGTTGTGGAGGTTACATGACATTTGTGAAGATGACATTATAGATTTCGACATAAAGCTAAAAGTTAGTAAATGAAATATGTGTATTAGCACCAAGCTTATTTACTTGTGCTTTATCTAGGGCAACACTGGAGGGAATCATGAGAGTTCATGATTCCCTTATTTTTCATTACTCCCTGTTTAACCCGACCGGGTGCAATGAGTAACTTTCCTCCCTGTTAACTAGGGAGGAAAGTTCACCTTTTCTCCCCGCTGGAGGTAAAATAATTAGCATCCTTTCTGAATCAATTTTAAGTTAAATGCACCGACAAGATTGCCGGTGGGGAGTGAAGATAAACTGCATTATGTGATATTTTGTTTAGGTGTGCTCCTGAGTGTATAACTTATCTGAAGTTTACGTCGGCTTCTGATGTCTGGGCGTACGCAGTAACACTGTGGGAAATGTTCAGTTACGGGTTCCAACCTTGGGCTGCTCTGACGGGGCAGCAGATCCTTGAAGCCATCGATCTACCCAACTCTCAGGTAACCATCACCCCTTACATAACCCTTATTTTCACTTGTATACCTTTAAAAAAAAAAAAAAAAAAAAAAAAATCCAATATTAATAATAAACCTTAGGTTTATTGCCACTTTCTATAAATGTATTAATAGTAGTTTTTCAATAGATGGATAGAAAAGGTGTAGTTAAAACACGATTATATGTTTGTGGGAAACGTTTGGACCCTAAATAAGGTCATCCTCAGTCCATTTATTAACTAAAAAATAATAAAAAGCAAACCATCATATCAATTACATATTCTTTAAAACTTTGTTAAAATTGAAGAAGCCAATCTATTACAATTGTCCTGTATAATTAATTTTTTATTTAATGGTGATCTATCCTATCTCTAATAATACAATTTTAAAATTTTCAGATTACTTACATTATGAAGTCTTTAATAAAAATACTATCTCAAAGGAGAGCGTCAATTGAGTCTAAAATAGTTTAAATAAATTTAAAATTTTTTTGGAAACATTATTTTTTAAAAAAATAATGTGGTAAATCATATAACTATAACTACATAACTGAACAATTAAATAAAATTAAACAGATTTTAACATTCTAAAAATAACAAAAATCATCCTAATTTCATAATAGTGATATAACAACATTCAATTTTTTTAATTGATAACAATAAGTGACTATATATTAAAAAGATGTAATATTTAACCGAGAAAATTGGTTGTATAAATAGTGCATTTGAAAACTTATATGACATTAAAAGGCTAATTGTAAAAGTATTATAAATGAGAATAATTCTGTCAAGTTTAAAAACAATTTTAAGCATTAAACCCAATTATTATCTCTAATTTCCGTAGTTATATGGAAGAATTGAGATTGAAGTATGTGATGTCATACATACTGTCATCATACATGATGTTCCTTCTCTAAAATAGGGCATCTGTTTGGTCATAATCTCTTCCATATAATAAAAAGACACATACTTGCCAAATTTCAAGTGATCGGATGAAAGGTGTAGCCGTTAGAGCAGGCGACTGGACAATGGACAGACACACGCAGGAAAATATAAGGGTCCTTGGTTTTGCCTAAGGACCCTAAAAATATACCCCAGCACCAGGACTTGAACCATGGGCCTCCTATATATCCGTTACAGGCGGCGCTCTTACCAACTGAGCTATACTGGAGAATGATTTTTCTCTGTCGTTACCGATACCAAGTCCCGAATCCAAGCATTTTTTTCTGGTAAGAGCTCCTGTAACGGATATATAGGAAGCCCTTGGTTCAAGTCCCGGTGCTGGGGTCTATTTTTCTCTGTATGTCTCTTGTAGTTAATAATAATTATAATTTGATTTAAATTATAATGGGGGAATTAAACATATTAGACGATAATGGTTTGTAAAAGCATAACATAATTAAGGACCCCGAGAAAGCTATGTGCCAAACAATAATTGTTCTCTCGACGAAACAAAGGCTATGAAATATATTAATTGTAGAATCCTCCATGTATAAGCGACTTTTACCTGATGCTTTTTGACTGACCCGAGTGTTAGCATGAATCATAATGAGGTGTTTGTGTTACAGAGACTGGAGCGACCTGAGTGCTGCCCCAAGGAGTATTACTCTCTGATGAAGAAATGTTGGCATCACGATCCCAACAAGAGACCTCGCTTTGCAGATCTCATGAGGCAACTGCCTGAGGTAACTCAACTCAACACTTATCTCAGTTTCAAAGTACAAGTGTAGTGCGCTTGCACCTATACATATTGTCTAGCTTTAGTTAGTCAGCTTTGAGATATGCCCCTTCCCCCCGTTAACGGCTATGTTTTAAAGCTATTAATAAGTTTTTCAATAGTGTCAACTTTTTTTTGCTCGTCAACCCTCAGCTCGGGCCCCATTGGTTGGGTTACCATACGTCCAGATTTCATCCGGACTGTCCGGATTTGAGAAATGTCCTGATTTTAAGAAAAATCAGAAAGCTAAACGGGCTTCCCTACCAAAAGAAGAAACCCCAAAAACTCATGAGGAATGGAAATAAATATTTTCTAGAAGAAATGTCTCTTTTTAGGATTTTGTAGATTCTTCTCAAAACCCTTATGCCGAGGGTGATGTGTCCGTCTGTCCGTCGCTCTTTGGTTCATAGGGCCCGAACTGTTTAAGCTAAAGAGCTGAAATTTGAAACACTGGTGCAACTTTTTGACCCAACCACAGGAAAAATATACAGAAGTTCAAAATTAAATATGTGCATGCGAAATTCGCAAAAATGTTGTAAACTCAAAAATTTATATTTTTTTTAATTTTCGAGTGGGGTATCAAATGAAAGCTGCTGAAGAGTAGGACGCAAAGATATATATACATTTTTAAATTTTGCATTCCTTATTGGGTAAAAAAATCAAAATTTACCCAAAAAAAATTCCCCCCCCCCCCCAACCACTATACTTCGGCTGGTCCTAAAATTTCGAAATAATTCATGCTAATGCCTTATTGTGGGGCGATAAAAATTCCGCGAGTTCATCCCAAATTTTAAAAAATTGCCAATTTTGGGCGCGAAAATTTGAAATGCGCCAAAAATTTTATTTTTGTAAATTTTGAGTTGGGTATCATATGAAAGCTGGTGAAGAGGAGGATTCAAATATATATTTGCTTTTTTTAATTTTTCATTCTTTATTAATTTTATAAGTCAAAATATACCCCCAAAAATGTCCCCCCTCCCCAACCACTATATAACGGGTAGTCCTAAAATTTCGAAATAATTCATGGTTATACCTTATGGTGAAGCGATGGAAATGGTTTGAAAAAATGAATTTTTCTAGTCGTAATTACCGATGAAAAACATTGTGACCCCCCGGGGGATCGAACCCGGACCCTTGAGATCGAAGAATAAAATCATAATTACATAACGGGCATGCTTAATCTTCTACAAAACCCTAAAAAGTACTTGGACGCAAGTACTTCCCTGTGATTTTTTAATATATTTAAAATAGTAGAATTCACCATGTGTCTGCCTAGTACTTATAGGCTCCAACTAAACGTATTTATTCAATGATGGGGTTTTGGACGCCAGAAAGAGAAAGATTATCTCTCAGTTGTAAGAGAGCTTCTTAATATTAAAGCAAATTCCACATGCCCAGAATTCCACAACAAAATAAAAAATGACTACCAGCCTTTTTTAAGGAAAATTAGTTCATCTGAAAAGTATGATGGACCCAGCAGATACTAGCTAAAGTTGAATATGGATATTAATAAATAAGTATTAATAAGTAAATATGTATTAATAAATTTATATATGACGAAATTATATATTCGTAACTTATTTATTTTCCCAATTTCACAAAAAAAAAAAATAAATAAATAAAGGTATATATACATATTTTTTTCAATTTTTCCCCTGACACCCCCCCCCCCCCCCCCTGGAGTTTCCTCCGTCCGGATCTGGCCTTTATAAATTATGGTAACCCTACCCATTGGCGATTTTCAAATCTTGTATCGACAGTAAGATTTCTGAGCCTTGTTGAAAACCGTGTGGAAAGTAGCATTTTGCATGCGAGTGTGGAGTTTGCACCCGAGCGACAGCGAGGGTGGTAAAACCACACGAGCAATGCAAAATGCCGTTTTCCCACGAGTTGCGTAGTGTACTTTATCTACGATTGTTAGATTTAAATAATAAATACAGAAAAAAATAAACTTGCTATATGTAAGTTCGTATCTCTCTCTTGATAAAGATGGCATTAATTCATTAGTTGTATTTTTTGCCGAATTAATTATTTCTGGAGGATTATTATTCTCCTCATTTTCGTCAAAGTCTTGATTCACTCATTGTTTTTCACTAAAAACTCGATATAAACAGTTACTTTAATAAAAGAAGTATCATCTAAATTCGTCAATATGCTTAAAGTTCTATATACGAATACGCGTGCGGGAGTTATGTGCTGTGGAGGCGTGACAGATGAGTTTAAAACTGAAACTGGGCTTAAGCAAGGATGCTTATTGAGTCCATTATTATTTGCTGTTTTTATCAACGACATATTTGAATTTATCGGAGGTGGACTAAGTTTGGGCGACATAGAAATCGGATGCTTAGCGTTTGCCGACGACTTGGTCCTCATAGCCGATAGTAAATTAGCACTTCAAAAAATGATAAATAGATTATTCACCTATTGCGAATCATGGAACCTGGTTGTTAATCTTCAGAAATCTCAAGTGATGATTTTTAGAAAGGGAGGCGGATTGAAGAAGTACGAGAAGTTTTTCTTTGGTGGTGAAAAACTCAAGATAGTGAGTCATTACAAGTACCTCGGAATAATATTTAGTAGCCGATTAAGCATGTCACTGCATTTTACCAATAAAGAAACCACCACAAAGTTGAGCATTAACTCTACTTGGAAGTCTATTTTAGACAATAAATGCGTACCTCTTAGTAAGAAAATAGGAGTCATCAATGCTGCTATAAGAACTTCCTTAGGCTATGGCTCCCAGGTGTGGGGTTATAACAAATATGAAGAGGTGGAAGTGATCCTAAGAAAATACCTAAAACGAATTTTACACCTACCAGATCAGTGTCCGACTTATGCGCTATACTTAGAAACAGGTCAAGAGCCCATGTACCTACAAACTTCACGCCTTCATATCAATTACATCCTCCGATGCCTTGAGCTACCTGATCATCGTCTACCTAATATAATGGCAAAAAAAAATTATAGAAAAACAAATTTCCTGGTGTGTAGTATGGAAACAACTCGCCAAGACACACGAGATTAATGTGGACTGGAGCTTACCGGACATTACTATATGGCGGAAGAAACTGTGTGACCTTACAAAATGCTTGTCCGAAAAATGGCTAGAGGAGTGCAGGTCCAAGGCGCGAAGCACTTCAAGTATATGCTACAAGAATTTAAACTACGATGAAGCTAGTAGATCATATTTAAATGATGAAAACAGTGTAGAATTCATGAGCACCATCTTTAGAGCAAGAACAGGACTCCTGGACCTCAACGATAAGCCCTGGAAGCACGGTACCGACAAGCACTGCACTATGTGTCAAAATGGAAATACAGAAAATATATTTCACTTTATAGGCTCGTGTCCAATGCTACGCGCAATTAGATTAAAACACTACGGCGTTGATACCATGGAAACGCAGGAAATAATACTACAACTTAATGGAAAAAACTATAAAACACTATTCAGTTATATTAAAAATGCAATGAGGCATCGACAAGTAATACTTGGAAAAGTTGTAAATAAATAATATAATTATGATATATTTATTGATATAGTATATATATATGTAATATTTAATATAATTTAATTTAATATGTAATTTTAATATAAAATATATTTTTATATTAGAATTGTTTATAATTATTTATAAAAAATAATAATAATATAGTAATATGTTAATAATGTATTAGTAATGTGTTGTAATGTATTGTTGAATAATGTATGATTAATATAATTGATTAATGATCATTAATGGTATTATAATTAATAATATTATAATAATAATATTATAATTGATTGGTAATTGTCGATTAATTGATAGTTAATTGATTAATATTATATAATTAATAATATATTATAATTGATAATATAATGATATATTATTCTAATATAATTATATATATATATATTTTTTTTTTTTTTAAATTTTATTATTTAAGTGTGAGTATATATATGTAAATGTATATGTATAATAGGTATATTTGTTGGAATTTATTGGTAAACAAGAAATTCGATGTATTTGTTTTTTGATGAAGTTGTTTAGATGTTAATTTAATTTATTTATATATTGTATTTATGAAGCCGATTAACCCGGCAGACGACCTTAGGTCATTGCCGTAAAAGATTTAAGTTATGTAAACAATTTATTATAAGTATTATTGAATAAATAAAATCTTAAAAAAAAAAAAAAAAAAAAAGATGGCATTAATTCTTGAGTTGTATTTTTTGCCGAATTATTTATTTCTGGAGGAGTATTATTCTCCACATTTTCGTCAAAGTCACTTGATTCACTCATTGTTTTTCACTAAAAACTCGATATAAACAGTTGATTTAAAAAAAGAACAGCTAATTAGTTTTGTTAAATGTAAACAAACTCGCTAATCGTGCGTAAAGCTGAAGAATTCTTCTTCTTAAATTGGCGTGGTAAAGAAGAGGAATTCTCCAGAACCATGAGACGCGCGTGCGCAATGAATGCAAGTACGTAAATAATCACTTTCTACGCATCTAAACAGAGATATAATGTTTATATTTCGTATCAATCGTAGATAAAAATAGAAAGTGATTAGTGTACACTTACACTGAGGATGATTATGTAGTGGATAGCTGTCTGTATGTTATTTCTGGTTAACGGACATTGTACTGACTAATTAGACTGGCAGTAGTGTTTGCTATTTACCATTCTCACTTGTTTACCTTCATTATCACTCTCAATGCTTATCAAAACTAATCTCAAATAAAATACATTTGACATTTTTATAAAATATTGAAGATATTTTCACATTTTTAATTATTCTCAATATTATTTCTTAGTTGAAAATCGTCCTTTTTGTTAAAATATTCACTTTATTAATGACAATTGAAGGGTTCATAACAAAAACAACCTTTGTCCAAAAAATGAAAAAATGGTTTTATTGCTGCATTCTATTGTTAACAATAGCAACTAAACACCCATTGAATCTATTCATGCAAAAACTGCCCGTGTCCAAAGAAAAATAACTTAAAGAAATGAGTAGTTCTTCAAAAACAACCAATGTCCATGGACATAGCTTGTTTTTTGAGGAAATATAAACTACCCTTTAATATTAAAGGAAAAACAGAAATTAAAGTAAGATTGATAATAAATTTACTGACATTACTTCTCTTCTTTTTTTTTATCTATTTTTACCTATTTGCAAAGTAATAATTATGAATAGTTGATAACCTTAGTTTAGAATTTCTACCAAAAACTGCCATTGCTTTAGTATATTTTCTCCAAAAACTGCCTTTGTCCGAGAGTTTTCAAATATATTAAGTTTTTAGGGTCACAATGAGTGAATAATATATTGTTATAAATAACAATGTTACAACATGACAAAAATGTTAAAGTAAAATACTGACATCAAAGAAATAGTTTTCCTTCTGAAATAAGGAAGTATGTCAGTTTTTTTTACTTTCCTGAAAAATTAATTTTTTGGACGAAGGTTGTTTTTGTTATTAACCCTTTAATTATGCGATTGGTTTTGTTGTTTGAGTTTCATTTGTATTGATAGATTTGACAGGTTTATGTTTGTTTGTTTGCAGTGTAAGCCTGAGCAGGTTCAAGCGATACAGGACTCGGGGGAGAGTCTCAAGAGAGACCTCCTCATCTTCAGGAGCGGGGAGGTTATCACTGTCCTCGATAAGAAGTAAGTCGAGTAAAAGTCTGTAGTATTACCACAGACATTTATCAAACCATTTGTCTTTTCCTGCTTCCGATAATTATTTGTGCTTCAGACCTTTTCACGCCATCAGAAAGATTATTAGACTTCGTGCGGATATGGTCAAATTAAATTATAAGTTCTGGAACAAGGATGACTCACCCCGTTGCCCAGCGTGTGGCATCCAAGAAAATGAAGATTTATATCATTTTTTTGCTGAGTGTACGGCCTTTGCTGACATTAGGTTATCTTTTCTGGGCAGCACGGAACTATCAGCTCAATCTGCCTTAAGTTACTTAAATGGTGCTGACTGGCCAGCAGTAGAGGGGTTCGTATCCACCTCTTACAGTCGCAGACGAACCTTATGTTAAAGTAAATTCATGGTTTGTTCAAGTTTAGTACTAAAAATTATGTGTACAATAAATATTTTTATAATAAGTATAGATATAGGAAAATATATAGGTATATGTTTTTGTTTATTTATGCCTGCATGTATAGTTACTATTATTACTATTACATATTACTATTATTATACTATTATTATTAGTTACTACTATTATTATTATTAGTTGTTATCTATTATTTTTACATGATTTATTCCTGAAGTTAATTTGTTATTAGCCTTGTAATTATTTAAGTTGTTTTGTTATTGTTGGTTTAGTTACATAATTTTTCTCTTGTAGTTATCAGACTAATAAGTGTGTTAAAACTCTATTACTCATATTGTTTTACAGTTTTTTTATTTTTTCTCTCTCTCGCTTAAAAATTTTAAACGTAAATTATCTAGCGTTCTTAATGAATTTTATACAACTAAAGTGGTTGTTTATTAAGATTAGGACCTTTATTTATATTCATACAACATTTTTATTTAAAAAAAAAAAAAATACTCGTATTTATATGAAAACAAAATGTGATCTGTTATTGTAAGGCATGAAATGTGTAAATCAATTTGTTATAAATTTAGCTTACTGCATGATTATTTAGTTACTTATATGTTTAGATAAGCGGAACTCTCCCGACGGAAATTCCAAGGGTCAATAACGTTTGTATTTATGTTCGATGTTAAATTTATTTAAAATAAACGTTTCTTTCTTCTTCTTCTTCTTCATTTATCAAAGTTTGGCATGTCGGTCTTATTAGAATTAAACAAGGGAGACTGAGATGGAGCACCGTTCCCTCACATGGGTCGGCCGACTTGAGCCGTCAGAGTCAACTCTTGTCTTGACGCGACTGTAAGTGATAAGGAGTGTGTGTCACTTGTTATAATGTGTGTACTGTTGTGTTTAGTGTTGCAGGGTGTGGGAGCGCTCTGGTGGGAGGAAGTCTAACTAACGGCTGGTGGAAAGGTTGCACTAACTCTGGTAAAGCAGGACTGTTCAACCCAGCTCTCACTGTGTCCTACCTCGGATCTAACCTGCCTTCCAATAAACCCTCTACTCCTTCAGAGTTCACCAGGGGAGGTAACTACACTATCTAACTTTTCAACATACAGGCTATCTCAAAACTAGAGCTGGGTAATAACAGTTATTTGACGGTAACATGTTATTACTGTTCTGTTATCAGGCAATAACATGTTATTTGAATAGCAGGTAACAGCCCCCTTTCGGGGGGCCTCCAAGGGGGATGTAGCTTTCAATGCCTAGACAAAAAAAGGGGGGGGGGGGGGGGTAGGTATTTAACATAAATCCACTATTTATTGTGAATTACGAATTATTGTTATTAGTAATTTGTTCAAGGCAAAAGGGGAAGGGCGAAATATAACTCTACATAAAAAATCATTTCATAATAAAACAAGGGTCCTTAAACTTAAAACGTGAACGAACCGACAAGCAAAATAAAATTGAATTCCCTTTTTGAAACTGATAAGAGTCTATGATAATAATTGATGATACATCAGAAATAGTTGCAGTAATGTGGCGTCGTAGAGAGAAAAACGGAAAACCGGTTCAAACGTGGAAAATCGGTTCAGTAGAACTGGAGATTAGAGTGTATCTTAGATACCCGGACAGGCGGGCCTCAAAGAGAGGCGAGACTCTCTGGATAGGTAAGGCAAAGAGGAGTTGGAGTTAACACTAACACAACACAGATAGATAAAGGTAATAAATAGCCCTAAGCCATAAGGTAAGGGACATTGGGACTCGGAGCAGAACCAGGTCCCTTGCAAGTTAGAACCGAGCTCTACCCTGCAACAGTGAAATCTTTGCCGTTTATAATAAAATTATTTAAACTTTAATAACCGAAACAGGGCAGAGAACAGAAAGAATCAGGATAACATTAACGAAACAATAACAATAACAGCAATGAAGTGTTTTGTATAACAATAACAGATAACAGTTCATTGCATTTTGTTCTTGTTACTTGAAATTTTATTGATTCTGTTCTGTTATAAAATAACAATAACAGATATGAGCTGTTATTGTTATCAAATATGTTCTGTTATCTGAGCTGTTAAGGTGGGTTCATAGCTAGCGGATCCGTATTTACGGAGGCCCAGAGGGATTCATCTATGGCAACTCTTTTGCGGTGCCGCAGAAAGTTGGTTCCAAACCATCTTTTTTGCAGTGCCGCTTTAAAACCTTTATGAAACCTTCACTTCGTCCTCTTCTTATTTCCTTTTTGTTTTTATATCACAATTGTTTATTATATTATATTGTGTATCTGAATTTGTTCCTATATTATTTTTATTATAATCTGTATTGCATCTGTGTTTAATATAAGTTTTTTATCAGTGTTTTATCTTCATCTGTGTATTATGTCCGTGTTTTTTTTATATCTGTGCTTGTTATATCTGTTCCTTCATTATTTTGATTATATACCTATTTCTTATTTATATAATAATAAAAGTCCTAATCTATAATCTTATTATATACGTTTTTTTAAGCAAGAGAACTAAATTCAAGTTGAAAAAACGATGTTATAATTGGCTTTGTTTATAACCTGACCGGCCGAAACTTGAGGGGAGGGAAACTACGACTGCGTCCTCTGTCTCGGCGGTTCTCCGAAGAATATATTGTTATCTATATAGCCCTCCGCAAATAAGTATCCGCTAGCTGTGAACCCACCTTTATATTGTGAACTGTTATTCTCCAATAACATGTCATTGTGAACTGTTCTGTTATTTTCGACCCACCTCTACTCAAACCCCCTGGATAAGTTGGCAGCATCATGTTTTAGTCAACATTTTTACATACAAAAGTTTTTATGATTCAGTTGGTCGACTTTACCAAGATATTTGAAATTTTCCTTCAATGTTGACTTAATTTTTACTTTCTCATGTAAAGAGAAAGAGATAGTATTGTGATAGTGCGAAAATTCGGATTTTGAGATTTTTTTTTATTTACATGTTTTGAGGTCCCCTGAGTCCAAAAAAGGGTTTTTGAGACGCTTGGAGCCTAAAATACTGAGCTGATTTTGACGAAATTTGGCATACATGATCAGAAAAATCATACTCCAACACAAAATCGAGAAATTAATATTAGCTCCAAATTTGGGGGCACTACCTCCCAAAAACACTGATAAAAAGTGAAAATTCCTTGTTAAAAAAAATAAATATATTTTACTCTTTTAAATTTTCTCTTAAACTCTTCCTTCTTTTCGTTTAAAAGTTTGACAAAACCAACATTTTTGAACTTAATTGTCTTACTGATTAAAGATATTTTCTGAAAAATTATAAGAAAATAATTAATGTTAATTTTTGCTTCTGAGCTTACTGAAGGTAACGGAAGCTATGTCATCGTTCTCAACAACCAAAATATTTTATATCTCCCATTTTTTTTACAAGGAATCATATAGTTTCTTCTTTTGGCCAAGGCCAAGGATTTTTTTTTGTTCATGGTGTTTTGATTTAGTCCACCGGCCACCATAAGAAGTGAGTCGCTGATTGATAAAGTTTTCTTACCTTATGGAATCGCTTATTTATGCCGTGTCCACCGATGAATTGGGTATATGGCAACTGGGGGCTGGGCCATATCTTTTTTGTTGACATGCCAAACTTGCCCTTCTGCGGGAACATTGAAAAGAGATAGATAAAGTTTTGATTTTCACAGGATCGTTTAATTAAATTATTTCAAAAACAGTGGTACACGTGGCCACCGATAAGAGTGGGCCGTTTGGGGTGGCCACCGCCCCAAACATATCGCTCTGCGAGGACGTTGAAAAGAAAACGGCCCACTCGTATCGGTGGCCACGTGTACCACTGTTTTTGAAATAATTTTATTAAACGATCCTGTGAAAATCAAAACTTTATCTATCTCTTTTCAATGTTCCCGCAGAAGGGCAAGTTTGGCATGTCAACAAAAAAGAAATGGCCCAGCCCCCAGTTGCCATATACCCAATTCATCGGTGGACACGGCATAAATAAGCGATTCCATAAGGTAAGAAAACTTTATCAATCAGCGACTCACTTCTTATGGTGGCCGGTGGACTAATTCCTTGTTTAAAAAATAAGTGTTATTATTGTTATAATTTTTCAGAAACAAACGGTAATTATGAGATAATTAAGTTGGAAAATTTATGTGTTTTACAAAGTTGCAAGATAAAAGAGTTTAAGAGAAATAAAGTTGGCAAGTAAGTGCTTTAAACAAAAAAAAATCCTCCGTAGACAATTTAACAAATCGGAATGTTAAACTTCTTTAAACAATAATAAATATCTGTATCATAGATGTAAATTAATAGGTTTGTTCCAACCAAGCATTGTACCGTCTGCAGGATCGTCATGGGCATGTGCAATGGATAAAAGCCGTTCCAAGCCGACTTGTGACAGTGTTTTGTACTGTCCATGAAACTGTTCCAACCTCGGCAGGAATCATTTGCGAAACGTTCACTGTACGATCCCAGTGATCCTTTGACAATACCATGTACTGGTTTGTATGACATGCGCAGTTGTGTTGAAAGTATGAAGGCCAGTAGTTGGCTTATTGGAGCGATTCAAAAGATGTCGCCTCATCACAATTTACATGTAAATGGCCACCATCTTAAATCAAGATGGCAGATTGTAAAAAATATTTCTTTGTGAGGGCCTAGGGGGGACCTACCTACTAAAATGTTGTGGTGCTATGTCCAGTGATAACAGATATTGTGATGGATTGGCTATTTATAGATAGCTGTATAATTCCTTTAAAACCAATAAGTATTGTTATTAGGATTGTTCCAACCAAGCATTGTACCGTCCGCGGGATCGTCACGGGCATGCGCAATGGATAAAAGCCGTTCCAAGTCGCCTTGTGACAGTGTTTCGTACCGTCCATGGAACTGTTCCAACCTGGGCAGGGATCGTTTGTGAACCGTTCACTGTACGATCCCAGTGATCCTCTGACAATACCATGTACTGGTTTGTATGACATGCGCAGTTATGTCAATAATTACAAATATCAACAGGAAGGTTCCCTAACTGTTAGGTTTCCTTAAATGTTTTTAATACGATGTGAATTATAGTGCTAAACCTGTTCCAACCTGATATGATGTTATTACAGTACAATGTTAGCGCATGCGTATAAAACCTGTCTTAAACGATTCCTGAACGATCCGTGGGACGATACAAAGGACGGTACAAACAGGGGGGTTGGAACAAACCTATTGTGTATTATTTTTTTTGAAATTTCACTATGGAAAATTAATCAAATAATCAAATCAATGTAATTTTCTTTTTGATGAGTGTTTATGCATTGTGATTATCTGTTTATTTACTTTGAAAGCAATTATAGTTCTGTTGCACAACTATGCATTGCATCACAAAACTCATTTAGTATGTTTTAACTTGTTAATTAACATATTGACTTGTTCAGTGTGACTCTGTGAGACTGATGTTATGATTTTGTTTTGTTTGAGATGGTAAGAATGTGTATTCAAGTAAGAGACGTCTGAGACCCGACATGATCTCCTGCCCCCAGGGAGATGTCAAGCACACCGGACATGTTGGACTCGACGGAGCCTACTTTGGAGATATATTCTCTCTCAGCGGATCCAAGGTACTACCTCCCACACAACCCTCGTCTCTTTCTTATGCTTTTACTTGTTGTCAAGAGAACATCAAGTCAATGTTGCATATCTAGAGCTCCATGTATAGAAGTAGAACGACAAATCTTATTGAAGCAAGAGTAGCTAGCTTCCTACATGTCTGTGTGTCTGAAACGTACGACGATAACTTGAGTAAAAGTTGACCGATTTTGATGAAATTTGGTAGACAAGTTCATTTTACCAATTCTCTGGACGAGGTCGTTAGACAACGTTGTCTGTCCAAGTGTTCGCACACATTGCTCGCGTAAATGTGTGCTTCAAAATTAAAATTGGAATTTTAGGACGGGAAAAAATTCTAACATTATCTATTCGATGAGACGAACATTTTTTCAAAATAACGTTTTGTAGTAAAACCAACAGCGCTATGAATTAATAAAGATCAATTTAAATCAAATTATAATTACTATTTACAACGGGAGACAGATAAAGAAAAATAGACTTCAGCACCAGGATTCGAACCACGGGCCTCCTTTATTTCCAGTAAAGACGCTCTTACCAACTAAGCTATACTGAAGAATAATTTCCTCTATTGATAACGATACCTAGTCCCGAATCAAGCTTTCAAATCCTTCCACAAGTCTAGAAGTCGACATTAACGACTTAAGTCTAGGAGTCGACATTAGAACTAGACCGAGAAATAACACTTATAATTATAATTGTAAATAAAGATCGTTAAAATTATCAAAGCGCACCTAAACGTTTAAAGTAGAGAAAACAAAGTTTTTACCGATATCTTATATTCTAACGGTTTTAATAAAACTTTACATCGTCTTAAGTACAATTGAAACAGGCATATAAAATTTCAACTTGATACAAGCAGAAGTTTTTGCGTAGTGAAGTCATACATATTATAATAATTGAAAAGGATACCCTATCAACTCATCACGATTCATGATTATCTATATTTTCAATAATCAATACATATTTATTACTATACGCTCGCTTCAATGATAGAGCCACACGATGCCTAGTATATGCAGGGTGGTCCAAAAGTCTCCCCCCCCCCTCTTAACATTTTAACGGTTTGAGATAAATTAACAAAACTTGGGGGATCTCTACCATGCAAAGGGAAGTTTGTTTTCATGGAATCACGCACTAGGGGCAACCACCCACTTTGCCCCCAGGCCACCCAACTTCAAAATTTCAAATTGGAGGTATATTTTTGATAGCATATTTGGATTCTACAGTGAAAAATAATAAACTTTTACTTGAAACTATTTTTTCTATCTCCAATATTTTGCCCCCTACAGGGGGGCAATGATAGCAAAATAACCCTTCTGAAATAGTAAAAAAATAACACTAAGATTGTTATAAAACCTAAACGGTTTGAAATAAAGTAATGAAACTTGGGGGATCTGTACCATGTAAAGGGAAGTGTGTAATCATCCCCTCGCGTACTAGGGGCAACCACAATTTTGCCCCCAGGCGCTGAAATCTACCATTTTTATACCTTTGCCCCCCTATAAGGGGCAAAATATTGGAGATAGAAAAAAAGTTTAAGATCAAATATTTTTATTTTTTTACCGTAGAATCTAAATCTGCTATCAAAAATATACATTCCAGGTTAACATTTTGAAGTTAGGTGGTCTAGGTCAAAATGGGAGGTTGCCCCTACTGCGCGATTGCATGAAAATCAAACTTCCCTTTACATGATAAAGATCCCCTAAGTTTCATTAATTTATCTCAAACCGTTAAAAAGTTAAAGGGGGGGGGGGGGGGGGGGAGACTTTTGGACCACCCTGTATAATTAGTTAAGTTTTTCTGTATATCAATCATAAATATTTTGTCTTTAGTACTCTATCATGGGACACACTGTATACAAGTCAATGTAGTTTCAATGTATGCCAGTATCTGAGGCGTGTGCATCTGGCTTAGTGTATTTTGGTGTCGATGTAGCGACCTATGATTGAAGTGATAGGTTGTTGGGCGCCTCTCTGATTTACATTACATACATTTTATTAATAGAGCTATAGTTGTCGGAGGCGAGTCAGGTGGGTGTGTAGCATGCGTTTTTACGCCTGTTTAGGCTACATAGACAAAATACATTGATGAAGTCGGGAAGACGTGATTGAGTGTTTTCCCCCACCCTTCCTTCCTTGTGCACTTGCGCAGTGTTGCCGAAGGAGAATGTTTAGTTTGTATTGACAGTGATGTTCTTTTGTTTCAGTATGAACACATCCCTCATCAGGTGGTGTCTCCATACAAGCCTCAGACTGATGTAGAAGACTCCAACGGTATCTCCACTGATAAGGTGCCTCTTATCAGCTCTAACTCAAAGAGCCATACTAACGGTAAAGATAAATATTATCTATTTTACATATTATTTCGTACTAAGTAAATTTCTTACTCTTGGTGGCTTTAACCCTTCGAGACACGGGCTGGCGCATTGAGTGCGCCACAAGTAAAAAGTTTCTGTAAATCACTGATTCACGATGCTAGAATAATAAAGCCTCACTTTACCCTACCACTAGAGACCCCTAAAACAGATGAAACAGTCTACTTTGATTATTGCTTCGTTCTGCATTCTTTTGCCGAGTTTATTTGTCTTGGTTCACTGTATCTCTAGTAAAATTCGGACTGATGTTTCAAATCCGGACAGTCCAGACGAAATCCACACATATGGTAACCCTACATTTAGGTCAGTTGGGGGTGGACGACAACCAGAGGGTCTAGTTTTGGGACATCCTACTGAGACCGGTCATGGGTAGGATGCATCTTCTCTGTTGTTAGGGAAAAACTTGATTATTTTTATGATGAAACAGTTTTAAGAAGAAGTGTTTTGTTTCAGGGCTGAGTAACATGTGGATGGAAGGAAGCTCAAGCAGTAAACTTGTGACTACAGACCACGAGTACCACGAGATCAGTGATGAGGACACACCTGCTGATAGTCCCAGATTTGAGGTACGCCACACAATAATACTCTCTAACAGTGCCTGGTTAGTGTAAATACCTGTCTCCCCATCCACCGTCTTTCTTCCTTAACCACCAGGTGTCACCTGCCCAGTGTAACCCATTTTCTTAGACTCCATGCGCTCTCCCTCTTTGTGGATGTGAGCATAAAGTCACTACCTGTCAATTATTAAGCTCGATAAATGAGCTAATAGTATATTAGGTTACTCGGCTGTGAAGTGAGTTTTTTTACCGCGGCGATTATAATTATTGTAAATATTGCAATTGTAAATATTGCCAAGGTAAAGAAAAAAACACTTCACAGTCATGTGGCATATGCTATTTTTTCCGAGGTAACAGACAATGAAAAAACATTAAATATTAATCAATATTAGTACATACTTAAGATTTTGAGAAAAAGAAACCTTAAAGAGGTTTCACTATAAAAAAAAAAGATAAATAAAACGCATTGACATCAGTGGATTTTAATTGTACTAAGAAGCATATCTACAAAGATAACAGCGCTAAAAACGGCAGTTTTTGACAAAAAAAAATGTCAATACAGCTAGGAGTAATGAAAAGATTTTTTAAGTCCACGTAATGACAAAATGGATTTTAGCTATGTTTTTTTAGGCTATAAAGTTACTATTTCACAGCCTACCACGGAAAAATATTTGTTTAATCAAAAAGTCAAAAAATAAAAATAACACGTCACTTTTTGCCCTAAAATTATCCGACAATGCAGATTCTAGATGTCGATAGGCTTATTGTTTGTTTACATCATGTGGAAACAGATCTAGGAAGCAAAAAGTGTGACAGCTCACTCCATATTGTATACATAGTATTTAGTTGTTTACCGACACCTAAATATTCTGTTAGTTAGTTGTTAGTAATATGTTTCAAAACAAATTGTTTTGGTATACTCATCTCAAAAATGCATGTAGACTGCATGACAGTACTATCGTGTTTACAGACACGACAGTGAAATGAGGCTTGTTTATGGGTATTTCACTCGTAACCTTCAACAATATATAACTGTGACTAGTAGTAGTAGTAGTAGTGAGGTACGGGTAGGACAAACCACTTGTTGGAACCCAGCAATTAGGCCTTCATTCGGGCCCTTTTTACTACCCCTTGGTAGAGAGTTGCAGCCACTTCACATACAGATATCTCTGTACATTGTACCGCCGAAGCGAGTATGATGTGATCATTAGTGAGCCATGTAAATCAGAGTATCACGGCGAGGGATTGAACCCTGACCTCCTGATCCATTGATGGCTGAGCAGACGTGGTTTAACCCACACGGCCACGCTAGCTCCCTAACTGTGACTAACTTAGCTGTTAGAAACGTAGTCCTCTAAATTACTATTGAATAAAACAAGATGCTTTTAACTTGTTTTTTTTTTTTTGTTTTTTTTTAATTTAAAGTTTCTCAAACTTTTAAATTCATTTTAATTAAGATAAAACAAAGGGAACGTCGTGACGCCTCTCTGCAAGATAAATTGGCTCTTCTCTAAATGTTACTTGGAAGTTGTCACTGAACATCGTCACTGAGCATCGGATAAATCAAATCACTTTGATTCAACCTCTGAGTATCGGATTGTCTTGAGCCTCTCACCCATCTATATTTTAATTAAGAAATATATACTAGGAAAATTACTTACTTACGTAGTTTCCATGTATTTGTGTACTTAAATTTATGGTAATTAAGTCCAACAAATAGGGTAGATTTTGAAAGAAGGAGACAGTGTACGATCGACGTACATAGCTTAAAGGTTTCTGTACAAAGTACAAAAAGAAACCTTATATAACGGCTCTGTCTGTCTGTCTGTCATGTTCAGACATGTTTCAATTCATAAACTACTAGAGCTAGGAACATGAAATTCAGCACACAGGTGCATCTCTGCATTTGTGACAACTGGACACATTTTGGAGAATTCACACTTAGTATTTCCAAGATGGCGGCCAATATGGCTAAAAAAAAAAGTTTTTAGTCACCATGACATGTTATACATTAATTTAAGTTTAAATCAAATTATAATTATTATTAACAACGGGAGATAGACAGAGAAAAATAGACTCCAGCGCCGGGATCTATTTTTCTCTGTCTATCTTCCATTGTTAATAATAATTATAATTTTATTTAAACTAAAATTTAAGCTTTCCGTAGTATGAATACTACCAAAAACTTAATAAATGAATCATTAATTAAAAGGTCTTGAAGTGTAGAAAAAGAATATGGAACTATTAAAATTTGACACTTAATAATTTTAACTTAATTGTACAGAAACCGGCGATTATCGCTTCACGTACTTACGTGAAGCACGCCTTACTTGTTTATTATTAACTACTTATTATATGAAATAAGTGTATTTCTATTGAGAGAGCGAAATCGGGTCGCCAAGTAGGATGGGTGACACCGCAGATCTGGGTTCAATCTGCACTGGGACTCCTCTCAGTGGTATTGAGCCAGCATCTCCATATTGTGGGTAGTTGCTCATGTGAAATGGGGACTAACTGGTTGCGTAATTCGGGTGATGGAACTTGACTCTAACCCCACGTCATCTGTTGCATATTTGTATAAGAACCTATTTGCCAGGCCTTGGCCCTCCATGCACGCACTATTGAGCCACACAGTTAGTTAGTAACAAACTTTAAAAAGTTAGAATCTATTCTAAATACACTTATTGCAAGAAAATAACTCAAATATGGCTCTATTTAGAGAATGATGGATGCCTAGAGACAAAATAATGACTGATTGATAAGAAATAATGTGTTGTTTAGAAGCAGTTTGATTTTGGTCGGAGCCTGATGGACGAAATGAACGAAGTGCTTCGGAACTACAGCTGTCCTCCTACTCAACCGAGTAGTTCGTCTTCTGCTCCCCAGGTGCAGGACGATCTGGTGAACAGAAGCAACGAGATGAAGGAGGCGGCCACCGCTCCTCCCTCCAAACCCAAGAAGAAGCAAGCCACGGTAACAACCCACTCCGCTAAGTATTTAGTACACTCTTCTAAAACTAAATCAAACAGGCCAGCACTTGCATCCAAGTACTTTTTAGGGTCTTAATTAAGATTAGTTCATTTGACTGAGGTTTTGTGGTACCACTTCATAATTATGACTAGAGTGTTTAATAGAAAGTAACACTACAATATTGTCACTACAGTTTTATGTATTGTATGTATATAAAATTACACAATTTGTGTAGAGAGAGACACCAAGGGATACCCCACGCAAGCGAGGCTCATAAGAACTGTTCCAACATCAGACATTACGTCAAAAAGATGTTGGCTCGGTATTACGCCATGTCCTGCATCGTTTCGTCGCGTCCCACTCATCAGGGGCCAACGACAATCGTGGTGACAATATTGTATTACTTTTTATTAACCTCTTTAGTCATAATAACCTTCTTAATTTGATACCCTAATCAAAATTTAGAAAAAAATTATATTTTTATTAGCAAAAATTATATTATATTAGTATTAGCATAAAATATTTCAAAATTATAAGACTAGCCATTATAGTTTGGTTAGTTTATTTTGGAAAATTTGGTGCTAAAAACACAATATTGCCCGTATTTTTTTTATTTTATTTTATTTTATTTTTTTTAACACCCTTTTGACAATATACACAGTGGGGTTACTAGTTATCATTGTAAATCTCTTATCTTTTATTCTATATTCATTTCTTATTTATTTAGTTTCCTTTTTATTGTTTGGTATATCTTTTATTCTATATTCATTTCTTATTTATTTAGTTTCCTTTTTATTGTTTGGTATATCTTTTATTCTATATTCATTTCTTATTTATTTAGTTTCCTTTTTATTGTTTGGTATATCTTTTATTCTATATTCATTTCTTATTTATTTAGTTTCCTTTTTATTGTTTGGTATATCTTTTATTCTATATTCATTTCTTATTTATTTAGTTTCCTTTTTATTGTTTGGTATATCTTTTATTCTATATTCATTTCTTATTTATTTAGTTTCCTTTTTATTGTTTGGTATATCTTTTATTCTATATTCATTTCTTATTTATTTAGTTTCCTTTTTATTGTTTGGTATATCTTTTATTCTATATTCATTTCTTATTTATTTAGTTTCCTTTTTATTGTTTGGTATATCTTTTATTCTATATTCATTTCTTATTTATTTAGTTTCCTTTTTATTGTTTGGTATATCTTTTATTCTATATTCATTTCTTATTTATTTAGTTTCCTTTTTATTGTTTGGTATATCTTTTATTCTATATTCATTTCTTATTTATTTAGTTTCCTTTTTATTGTTTGGTATATCTTTTATTCTATATTCATTTCTTATTTATTTAGTTTCCTTTTTATTGTTTGGTTTATCTTTTATTTTTTCCAAAAAAAAGTAAAATAATCTAGTAATTATTTAAGAAGAAAGTGAAAATAAAAAGTGAATTACTCGGAGGAATGGAATCTGCTGGATTTTCATTTCTATAATAATGTCTGTCCTCAAGTGAAGCTAAGTAGATGCAACTTTAGTTAATACTTAGGTATTTAGTTAATCATTTAGACACCAAGAAAAATATGTAAAAAAAAAAAAAAACAAATACTTCTTGCATACGAGTGCGCAAGACAGTGAGACATTTTCATGTTTTCGCTCTGCGTTAACTACTGACATAAAATTAAATAAAATCGGTAATTTATTCAAGTAATTGATAAAAGTAGATGGAAGATAATTTTTATTCTTATCTCCAAACCGGCACTGCCGCGGCTTGATTACAAACGACTGAATTCAAAGGCGCCAGCCCGCTTTTTACGAATTGTTAATATGCCTTCATACTAGGTAGGCCGAAAGGGCTGAGTTAATGGCAACCTCCTGTACTTTCCTAACTCCCTGTCACACGTATAAATCTTTTCGACTTTCTTCGGCCCTACGACGTGCTGTGGAGGGAGACCCAACAGCTGGAGACTGGATTACACACCTCCTATAGCTTTTTAACTCCCTGTTATACTTCTCTGAGTTTTAAACATGAAAATTTAAAAAAAAAAAAAACTTAAATGATAAAGGATTTTTTTTTTTTCTTCACAAATGAAAAAGTTGTTTAAAATTGTAAGAAGTATTTAAACATTGTGATAAGCTGTTAAATGATCTAGAATATAGAATTGTCGAGTTTAAGTAAGTTTTGTTTGGGTTTGATTGTTCGGACGAGTTATAATTAATGGTTGTTTATGTAGGTGAAGCCGATATCAGCTGCTGATGAGAAGTCGCTGGATACAGCGATCGCCCTCGCTAATGAAATCGCTGCAAGGTCGATGGCAAGCGCTGCTCCGGTCTCTCCCTCCGCTACGACTCCTCCTCCTTCAGCATCCAAGCACAAATTTACATTTAAATTCCCCGGTTAGTTTGTTACATGTTTTTCATTTTTTATATTACTGTATGGCAACTGTTGCGTGTTAAGGTTCTTCAACCCGAAAATGCAATATAAACAGCTTACGGAAAATAATTCAACTTAGAAAGCTATAGAAAACTTGATTTTATAAGATTGAAAAAACCAACAAAAAAACGTCTTCTATATTGTTGTGTCAAGACTACATCAAATATAAACAAACAATAACAAAACATTAAAAACCCAGGTTAGTTCTCCCAACAGGAACAGTGGAGTGTTGTTGTTCTCGATTCTTGGATTATTGACCTCTCCTCGGCTCATTCTCACCTGACTCGCTAGAATTTTGTTTTACAAAAAATTTAGGATTATATTTGTCACAATAATTAGGTAATGCTGGAAAATGGTAAAGATTATTTTTCTCTATGTGGGATTGCCAAAGATGAAGTTTATTTCTAAAAGCTTTAATATGTCTATACAATAGTCATAACATATTATAATAAATAAATGAATTCTTAAAATTACTTCTTTTTTATAAAAATTCTCACTGGCCGGATAGAAACTTTCCGCCAAGGGTTGCCCACTGTTGGTCAAGACCAGGGGTTCCCTACGTGGTCCAGGTGGACCCCTTGGGGGTCTATAGTATTCCAGGTATCTATTGAGGGTCTTTGATAAATTTAAAATGTTTGAAGATTGATTATTTCAAGAATCTAAAAGAAAAATGTTCGTATCGTTCTACAATGAAAATTAAATAATTTCTTAAGCCGTCAACTTCAGTAAATAATGCTGGTGGATTAGAAGCCTCTTACAATATTTCTTTGTTGATTGCAAGAGCCGGATATCCACACCCACTGGTGAAAAATTAATATCGCCCACCAGCAATAAAAAAAAGGTAATAAAAACAGTCATGAAAATGAACCCTGGACCAGTTTTAAAAAGTATTCCGCGCTGTAACTACTCCACACAACGTCGTATGAATGAAATGTCAGTAGATACTAAAAAATCCTAAATTTGTGAATTGAAAATTAGTAATTTTTTTGTGCAGTTTGGTGAATCCACTTTTTGTAAAAACAGCATTTTGATGTTATACCTATGTTCGATATTATAAATCCAGATTAAGATAAATTACAGAAGAATTTCTTTCAGCGAACTGTTACAAATGTCCACTACAGGTGAACATATATTTGTTTACACTGAACACTTAAAACAATTAAAAGAGATATGTTATGTTAGCTATAGTAACTTTACAATGATAGGTAATTTCAGGCCAAATGTAAAAAAAAAAAAAAATCAATATATCACAGAATGACCACATTAATAAAAATCCAACTATTGTCCAATCACAGTATCTATACATCTGAAATCAAGTTTATATCTGTTATCTGAAATCTTATATCAGCCAATTTATTCTAATTTTTTGTCCAAGTTCTTAGCACAATTGTTATCTTTTAGGATTTTTAAGTGCAATATTTAAAATTCTGCTAAAGTTTTATGCTGTATTTAATGGAAAAATGCAGGGGGTCGATGAAGAAAAATTTTTTTTTTTAAAGGGGTCGATGAAGGAAAAAGGTTGGGAACCCCTGGTCTAGACTACCTGTTAAAAAAAAAACCTCCTTGCTCCTGTGGCCAATACTGGAACTGTTTGTCACATTACTTCCATGTTGGCACATTCTTATACCTCTGCTGGCAACTCACTTTTATTTGCTTCTAATATTGTGATGGAGCAAGGTATAGAGGCCCAGCATCCTTGTTTCGCAGCATACCTTCTACTGTTATCTGCAGCGAGTCAGCCACTCTCCCTCTTTAGAACTTACCTCTGCTGCTTCCACTTTTCACACTTGTAAAAGGTGTGCTTAGCGTCATCTGGGATGTCCGAGCAATACACACAGCTGCAACTGCAAGTCAGGCATTCGCCTATTTTATGTAGGTAAGATCTAAAATACCCGTGCCCACTCAAAAACTGGATGAGGACTTGTTTACATCGTCAATAAGCTTTCCTGTCCAACATCCTCTTGTTTACATTGTCAATAAGCTTTCCTGTCCAACGTCCTCTTGTTTACATCGTCAATAAGCTTTCCTGTCCAACGTCCTCTTGTTTACATCATCAATAAGCTTTCCTGTCCAACGTCCTCTTGTTTACATCATCAATAAGCTTTCCTGTCCAACGTCCTCTTGTTTACATCGTCAATAAGCTTTCCTGTCCAACATCCTCTTGTTTACATCGTCAATAAGCTTTCCTGTCCAACATCCTCTTGTTTACATCGTCAATAAGCTTACCTGTCCAACATCCTCTTGTTTACATCGTCAATAAGCTTTCCTGTCCAACGTCCTCTTGTTTCCCGGTTCCACTTCTGCTGCCTTTGTTCCGATGTTAAGGTTCTTTCTACTACATCGGAGTTCCCCCTAGTTCTTGCTTCATTCTTTCCTGGGCTGTTAGTTGAACCTGGACGATTCCAGTGATAATAAGGACTGCTGGCTCTGACAATGTGCAGTAACAGGGTGGCCACCGACCGGGAAAACCGGGAATACCGGGAAAAGTCAGGGAATTTCGTCCGACAGGGAAATGTCAGGGAAAAGTCAGGGAATTTTGTCATAGGTCAGGGAAAATCTGCAGGCAGTTAAAATCCTTATTTCATCATTTTAAAGCACAGAAACCTAAACTTTCTCGAAATTTCTTATAAAAATAAAAAATGCTGTCTTTGGAACAAAGGCAGAAGGATTAACAACCTCTTAGAAATTATATCAAAAAATCGGTCAAAGACAACTCAGACAAACTTTCTCATATAAGAGTTCATAATTACTAAGCCCAGCGTTTTCCATTTACTAGTTTTCATATGTAGATTTAATTATTATTGAACATTTCATCAAAATGTATCATAAAAATAACTTCTCCTGGGCGGGGAATCGAACCCGGGCTCTCTCCGTCCGTGTTTTAAGCTTTTTTCTCAGGAACTAGATTTTTCCGGGGAAAACGGCATATATCGTTAGATTCGTGTTTAAATGGACTACATTTTAGATTTTTTTTTATCAAAATCGTCGGAACCGTTTTCGAGAAATAATATTTTTTCAGAGTGTTTGGGGTGTAGCACCCCCAAATTTAGAGCTAAAATTCATTTCCCGATATCGCCTCGGGGTATGATTTTCCTAAACATTTGCGCCAAATTTCGTCAAAATCGGCCCAGTAGTTTAGGCTCCAGGTGTCTGCACAGACAGACAGACATTTTTTAAAAACCACTTTTTTGGACTCAGGGGACCTCAAAACGTGTAAATGCAATCAAAATTTAATTTTTGCGTCATCGCAATACTTTCTCTTTTATATGAGAAAGTAAAAATACGTGAATTGTTACTTTCTAGGATAATAAGGAAAGGTTACAATTAGTTTATACTTTTTAGCGTTGAACAGGAAAAACCGGTGTGGACCCGACAAAATACTAGGTTTCACACATAATTTACTTTTTCATTAAAGAAGAAGTATTGCAATGGCATAAAATTCGATTTTGAGATTTCAATGGATTTAGACGTTTTGAGGTCCCTTTTGTCTGTCTGTTGTCTGTGCAGACAACTGGAGCTTACACTACCGGGCCGATTTTAACAAAATTTAGCATACATGTTCAGAAAAATCGTACCCCACGGCGAAATCGAGAAATGGGTTTTATCTTGAAATTTGGGGTCGCTACCCCCCAAAAACTCTGAAAAAACGTGAAAAAGAATTATTTTTCGAAAATGTTTTGATTAAAAAAAAAAAGAAATGTAGTCCATTTAAACACAAATCTAACTTAAATCAAATTATAATTACTATTTACAACGGGAGACACCCAGAGAAAAATAGACTTCAGCACCGGGATTCGAACCACGGGCCTTCTCTTTTCCAGTAAAGACACTCTACCAACTAAGCTATACTGAAGAATAATTTCCTTTGTAGATAACGATACCTAGTCCCGAATTTAAGCTTTCAAATTTTTCCACAAGTCTAGAAGTCAACATTAACGACATAGAACTAGAGTGAGAAATTACGCTTGTAATTATAAAGTACCCAATTAGTACCTGTATCTAGTACAATCAATTAGAAATTCAATTTTTAAGTTTTTGGTAGTATTCATACTACGAAACGTTTAAATTTTAATTTAAATCAAATTATAACTACTATTAACAACGGGAGACAGATAAAGGAGGCTCGTGGTCGAATCCCGGTGTTGAAGTCTATTTTTCTCTGTCTGTCTCCCGTTGTAAATAGTAATTATAATTTTATTTAAAATAAAATTTAAACGTTCCGTAGTATGAATACTACCAAAAACTTAAAAATTGAATTTACAAATCTAACGATATAAGCGGTTATCATGGGAAAAATCTAATTCCTGAGAAAATAGCTTTAAACGCGGACGGAGAGAGCCTGGGTTCGATTCCCCGCCGAGGCGAAGTTATATTTATGATAAATTTTGATGAAATGTTCTGTAATAATTAAATTTTTCTAGGAAAACATGAAAACTAATATATGAAAAACGTTGGGCTAAGTAATTATCAACTTGTATATGTATTCTATTTTAGCTTGAAGATCTTTAACTTTTTAAAGGTAAATTTTGTAAAATAAATATTGATGATGGTCAGGGAAAACCTGAAGTAGGTCAGGGAAAACCTGAAGTAGGTCAGGGAAATGTCAGGGAATTTTGTCAAGCTATATTAGTGGCCACCCTGAGTAAGAAGATGCGACTCTTAGTGCACTCTGCCTCTGGACCGTACTAGTTGATTACGATTCCTTTTTTTCCAAACATCCGCTCTACCGTACAGTATAGCTGCAGTCATTAGTAAGCCCCGTTTTCTGGACTGTGGGTATAATTTATCAGTTAGTTACTCAAGAATTAAATACAGTAGAGTCTCGATAATCCGAGTTGGTTGGGACCGGCAGTAACTCGGATTACCAAAAAACTCGGATTATTGGAAATTTACAAAAATTTGAATTCTTTATTGAAAAATAATTGTTACTTTGATATTTTATTTTCATTAGGGGGTAAATCTGCACTATTTGGCCCAGTAATTTCTAATAGTCCGATTTACTTAGATTTTTTTTTTTTTTTAACTGTTCCTTTTTACATATAAAAAACGATTCTGGTTGTACCCTCTCGGTAAATTCAATAGTTTTCTGTAAAAAATAAATGCGTAAAAGAGTCACTTTCTTAAGGACATGAGGAAAGCTTATGCCAAAAAGTACAAATCTTAACCAAAACTAACCATAACCTTCCCTTATTTTCCTAGGAAGTGACACTTTACGTTTTTGTTTTTTTGGGTAAAGTAAAAGTGAAAATTAAGCGAATTTTGTTTGGACCTCTACCTGGTCTATATGCAGCAGGGTTCTTTTTCTTCAGAAAATGAGCGGAGCACTGCGAAGCGGCCGTCGAAAATGCTTCAATTCTGTAAACAGTACCATACAATTCACTTTTACGTATTTTCTTTTACACAAAAACTATTGAATTTACCGAGATAGTATACAACCTGAATCGTTTTTAATGTGTAAAAAGGAAGAGTTTACATTTTTTTTTAAAGTAAATCGGACTATAAGATATCAGTGTGCCAAATATTGCAGATTTACCTGGAAGTTCGGTATGTTTTCGTTCTCTCATTATTAAAATGTTACGCAATGCTTTCGGTTAAAGATCTAAATTAGAACTGAAGAAGAAGAAACAAATTAATAGACCTGCCTGAATTTGAATGTAAACACAGCTGCTGAGACAGGAAAGGAATTGCATGAAATCATACGGAACCATCTTTACTTGCACTGTCCTGCCCTGTACTAATTGTGTTTAATCCTGGGAACCCGCCTCCATTCTCCTTCTTTCCAACAACTCTTATTTGACTCGGATTATTGGAAACTCGGATTATCGGAGCTCGGATTATCGAGACTCTACTCTAATTGTGTTTTGCAGGAAGCGGGAGTCACAGCAACGGTTCTGGAAGTCACAAGATGGGCGGAACTCTTCGTTCAGAAGGCAGAAGCTTCACAGACGAGGCAGCTTCTATCCCTGACATTCAGGTAATTACTTCTAATTTATAGTTTAATCTTCTTTTTTAACTAACTTTGATATATTGTTTCTACTCATAAATATCTATTTACTTTGTATTGATGAAAGCAAGGGGTTAATGGGGCGTACCATAGGGGGGGGGGGGGGGGGGGGGGGGGCGTACATGAGACGGATGAGTTTGGAAATTGTTTACACAAA
Organism: Gerris lacustris; assembly: GCA_951217055.1. Lineage (NCBI taxonomy): Eukaryota > Metazoa > Arthropoda > Insecta > Hemiptera > Gerridae > Gerris > Gerris lacustris. Next base: position 1,304,240 of record OX578277.1, on the reverse strand, counting down.
GAACCGGAACAAATGGTTTTTTTTATCACTGTAATTTGACTTTATTCAATCCTTCAAAAATGAATTAAAGAAAATACAAAGTCAAACTGAAATGTACACAAGGAGGTAGAACCCGAGGTTGAGGAGAATTCATTTAATCGATTGAGGCACCAACATCCCCTCCCTCTGCAAGAAAGCGCATATGCCAACCTCGAAGCTGTTGAGTCTATCGACCGATCTTATTTCTGTTTTGGACATGGTTTTTTTATTTGTGTTGCAAGACACAGCTGGTTTGTCAAGACACAGCTGGTTTGTCAAGACACAGCTGGTTTGTCAAGACACAGCTGGTTTGTCAAGACACAGCTGGTTTGTCAAGACACAGCTGGTTTGTCAAGACACAGCTGGTTTGTCAAGACACAGCTGGTTTGTCAAGACAAGGCTTTGAAACTGGTACTTGACTGACAGTAATGAAGATAACAAGTTACGGTAGTCAATCACAAACACTATTACCAGTATCGGCATAAACCGCAAATGAAATACAGACTGGTTTTCACTGCACACTCATCAATGTGTACTGATCATTTTTACAAATCAAGCTCGGTAAATATCAAGTTACAAGTAGCCGATGTCAGTGACATTGGGAGGGTGGTGTTTGGGGAATGTCGGCAAAAGAGCAATTATGTTCTAGTTGAGCAACTAACATATTTGGAATTATTATGGTGATGTGTTTACGGAGCCTAGTATCAAAGACGGGCATTCGACATTTTTTCCGAATTTCAGTTATCGGTGGTTTCTTATAGATTTTTGGCTGCTGCATCAGAGTCTGCTATCCATTTGCATCAAAAACGACCAGAAAAGGGGTAAAAATGCAATAATATTTGTAGTTTTGTTTCAAATACGGACAAGTCAACACGCGATTTGCTTCAAAAGTGGACATAACCGAGCCAGCCAATTAGGAGGCTGCATTTTACTAACTCGTTCCCATGATGCACTGCGGGCTTTAGCATGTGAATACCTACTCCTACCATTTTGTCATACATGTTTAGAAAAATGATACCCCGAGGGGAAATCGAGAAATCAATTTCAGCTCTAAATTTGGGGGCACTACCCCCTAAGAACTCTGAAAAACGTGAAAAAATAATTATTTCTCCAATATTATTATTCTAACCCATTATTTTCAACGTCATTTTGCTTCAAAAACGGACAAAACCTTGTTTTTGTTTCAAAAGCGGACAACTCCACTTTTTAACTCCATTTAGCAGCTAAAATATCAAAGAAATTCACGTTTTCAGTACTTCTAACTAGTTTTGAGTCTATTAAGAATCTACGGGGAAAAAAATCATTGCTCTAGCACCTGTAGAATGTGAGCAACAGTTTTTCGGCTCTCCAGTAAAATTTTGAAATGTGCTCTTGTCTGTCTTTGATACCAAGCTCCTCAGAGTTGGTGAGGTTATATTGAACTGGTATTAATGTTTGTTATTTACTGGTTTATATTCATTATCAATAATTACCATAACATCTCAATCAATATTATCAACTGGATGCAATCAATTCTTTAAACTTCAGCCTCGAGTTCTATTTTTTTGGAAACATTAAAATTTGTCTTTGAGGAGTATTTGTTGTTGCTGAAATTCAGCCGAGGTTTCGTAGTTCCTCAGTTATTTGACTTCAAAAATCTCCTCGATATCATTGATATTTATTTAATTATTCTTATTTGAATTATAAACATTATAATTTATCTATAAAAGATTAAAGTGCTTTAGCTAATTAATTTAATAATTAAAGCTAAATAATTAATTTAAGCTAAATAATTTAATTTAGTAATAATTAATTTAGTTTGTAATAAACTTCCCTTATCGTCTCTAAATGCTTAAAATAACAGGCTTCTCTGCTGCTGTTGGGCCAATAAAAATAACAATAATTTAGAATGCTTTATATTCAAATTAAATCATTTCTACTACTAACTCGTCAAATTTATATTTTTACTATTTATTTATAAATTATTTTATTACTTATTATTTAAATATTTATTTATTTATTATATATATTATATACCAGACAGGACAGTTGTAAATTAATGTGAAAATTCGGTGTGTTGTTCTAGTGATGTACAAATAACAAACAAATTTTCTTTTGATTATTTTAACGGTGCATTTTGTTACTTAAGTGTATTTTCATTTTCTTATAAGCTTCACATATTCAACAACGCAAACATAAAAAGGGTTTTATATTTATTTGTAGGGCCGAGGGCAGTCGGGTTCTGCCGAGTCCAGGTTCAATTCCCCTCCGGAAAAGAATAATTTTTATTGTATACTTTGATAAATATGTTTAAAAAGAATAATTGCCCAAAACAACTAGTAAATGGAAGACAGTGGGCCGATGAATTATCTGTAGGGAAAAGTTTAAAACAAGCATCCGGTGGATTTTGTAACGTAGTTGAATGAGCTACCGCTCCTCCTCCTGTCTCAGCTCTTATACCTCCTTTATAAATTATATATTTTATTTTTATTAACATATACTTTATTTTTAAATTAATTGAAATTAACAAAAGATTTGACTAATATTGGGTGTTTTTGTGTTTTTTTTTTTTCCTTCTAATTCTGTGTTCTATGTGAAATTTGGGCTCCTTCCCTTCCCGTGTCTTATTCAAAAATAAATTGCGGTGGTATGTTAACCCATTAAAAAACAACGTAAAACAACATATTTTTTTGGTTTTGTATTTTTAAATTGTTGGATTGTTTTTTGTTTTTTTAAAATATTTTTTATCCTGGTGTGATTCTTAAATTGGATGATTTTTTTTTTTTTTTTTGGTTTTGCTAATGTGTTTTGTTTTTGTAATTATAATGTGTGTTTGTATTTTATTCAAAAATTATAAAATAATTTAATTTTAATAATTTAAAAAAATTTGTTGTATTAATTTGAATGCATGGATATGTTATTATTATTATGTGTTACCTAATCTTCTTTGAAACCTTAAATAAAAAATAAAAATTGAACCTTCTAATATTTTACTTATTACTCAATTTATAATATTTTATTTTATTGTTTACTGTCATTTTTTTTAATTATTGACTTTTTTTTATCAATCATACAAATAATATTTAAAAATATTATTGTTACAAAAAAATCATTTTAAAAAAATTGGCTCACCACTATGATCTGTATAAACAAATAATATATACATATATATCTACTCTATATCTATTACATTTTTATTATTAATTAATTTTTTTTTAAAAAACATTTGATTGCATGGATATGTATTATTTATTTATTATTTTATTAAAACCTTATTCAAAATTATTATTAAATTGGATAATTATATCTTAAAAATTGATTCCTGATTTGTATATATTCTGTAATTTAAATTATTGCGTATTTTCTGTAATTTTTTTTTTTCGAATGTATCCCTATTATGTTATATATAAATAATATTTGTGTTTGTTTCTATATCTATAATATTTTAATTGTTTATTCAATATTAATGTTTGTTGTGTATTTCATGCATTAATACACAATAATGCATACATTGATAATTATTGATCTTTAATAATTAACTTTTATTTTTAATATTAATCATAAATTCAATACATAAATAATTTATTTTGTTTTATACATGTGTAATGTAATTGTGTATTTTTTGTCGGGGGTGTTTGTATGACGATGTATCAAATCTGTTTGATATTGTTACATTTCGGTTATTGTCGATGTTTATTTAATGACCAACTTCCACCTCTAACCACCTCTAACCACCTCTGACCAACTTGTTACTGAGCAGAGCAGCCTGTGCTGGAGTGTGTCTTCTTGCACAAGTTTGGAGTCGTTGAAAAGTGGCAGAATGCCGATAAAATTACCTTTGTGGGATCGGGCGTCTGCAGAGTTTTGTTTTGCACGATCGCGTGACTTGTTGACTCGTTTCCCTTGTGGCGATTCTTCCACCGAAGTGTTGGACTCTATAGGCAGTTTACATTCAGTCAATTCGGTCAATTCGTTCAGTTTGAAAGCCATGGACGGCAGCGAAACATCGTCAACGTGTACTTTGAAAGACCTGGGACAGTTTGTCGGCGAGATGGAGAGGTTTGAAAGATCTCGCATCGAGTTTAACCGATCGATGTCCGAGTTCGGCGTCCAACCTCCACCACCTCCTCCGAGGAAACACAAGAGAACTGTTTCCGAGAGCAGGGTGATCTCGGAGAAGAAATCGGAAAGAGCTCCTCCCGCACCCAGGCTGAGACGTAAAGCGGGACGCTCGTCTCAACCCAACTCGCCGATGAGGCCGTCGCCCTCTCCGTCTAGACCCAGGATCCGCTCCTCCTCGCTGACGCCCCGTGGCGGCGACTCCACTTCTTCCTCGGACAGCGACCTACCTCACCAAGGTCTCACCTATTATTCTTCCTTCTCCTCTTCGTCCTCCGAAGATCTGAGCAATATTCCGGGCTTCACTGAGAATTTCATGAAGTTTAACACTTCCACCAAATTCTAATCCTCTTGACTCTTTCGCATTTATCGTCTGTGAATTAAATGAAAACGGAGGATCGGTCAAAAGTTAAAATTAAAGTTTTCCATTTTCTGAAATTTTTAAAAAACGTATTTCCTTATTCATATATTAAAAAAAAGAGTAAAAAGTATATGGTCAAAGTAGAAAAAGTCATAATTTCATGGGTTTTTCAAAATACTCTAGTAAAAATTTGTAAATATTCTGTACCTATATGCAGTACAACACGACAGAGAATCCAAGAGGAATTTTGTTGGCACTTCTTTAGATAGTTACTCCCCTTATAAAAAAATATAGGGGAGTAACAATCTAAAGAAGGTGTACGGAATGTTCTCCTTTAGACTGTTACTCCCCTTATCAAAACAGAAGTGTGATATTCCTTTAAATATCATAAAATCATAAATTAACATCATAAAATAAATGCCACCGTATATTTTTTTTAATACATATTTTTTACATTCACCTCATATTCAATTTCACCTCAGAAGTGCATAAAAGCGCTGTTTTGAGAGGTCATATTTTCAAAATGTTCCCCAAAATTTTTTCCCAGACACCTCACCATAAATCCCCCCAATAATTAACTCTGCAGACGACGCCCACGACTTACAGTAAGATACCCATACTGCAGTAAGCATCAGCATAACATTTTCTAACAAATACATTCTAAAACAGTTGTTGTTACTTGGGCACGGAGATTTTTTTGGTTTATTAGTAGTATATTTTTTTTTTTTGGGGGGGGGGGGGCAGCTGCTTTGTTGAATAAGTAGTTCCCTTTTCTTGTGACCACTACAGATCCCCCCCCCCTTAATCTTAACTGACTTAGAATGCCCCTCCCCCAGACCTAGCTGCTTGATACGCTACTGGGTCTGAACATCCCTTTTTCTTAATAGATATTTAGTCAAAGTCATTTTTATCCTAAAACAACATAGGGGAGTAACAATCTAAAGAAGTAGCATTTTGTTCTTATTTTTGGGTTTTTCAATGTTTGCTGTTGGAAACACTATGTTGGAGCACACAGTAACACAGAGGAAGTAATTCTCTGTTGTGACCTCTCTTCTCTTATTATAAGCTGTGACTAGTTGATATTGCTCAGTTCTTCTCCTGTGCCTTATAAATGACAATCATAATATTTAATTTGAACTTGCCATAGTCTAATACTAACTTATAAGTACAGTATAAACAGATAATCAATTAGAATTTTAATGTTTTCTCATTATATTTTTGTATTTATATGTTATATAAAAAAATTTGCTATTGGCTTTAATGGCCGATTTTTGTGGTAATCAACATAGTAATAAATAAGAAACACTGCTGGTTTAATTTTAAATAATCTACAATTTTCTGACCAATATATATTTTATTTCTGACCACAGTATATTTCATTTCTGACCACAATATATTTCATTTCTGACCTCAATATATTTAATTTCTGACCACAATATATTTTTGTCTGATTATTATTTAATTTAAATAATAATCAGACAATGGTTTCAGTTTTTCCATTATTTTCTTTGATAAAATTATCATTGAAACTGAAACTTGTAGAAAAATGAAAGCGATTTGATGCATCTTGTGGTTGGACAATCATAGATTATTTTAAATTAAACCACCTGTGTGTGTACCTTAGTCTGTACTAATTATCATTATATTTAAGTTGTATTTATTTCAAATTTACTTCATAATTATTTATTATACAGTCTGTGTTTGAATGTTTTAACAAAAGGGAAAAAAATTATCATTTTGCTTCCGAGCTTACCGAGGGTAACGGAAGCTATGTGATCGTTCTGAAGAACCAAAATATTTTTTATGTCTCCGATTTCAAAAATTCCAAGACAGAAATCCGTTTCAGACATCAGGGAACATTTTTGGTCCTGTGTCTGTCTGTCAGTCTGTCGCTCAAATTTGCGAACCACCATATCTTAAAAAGTACTTGTCCGATTTTAATGAAATTTAGTTTGTAGATAATACTTAGCCCATTGTTGGTCCCATATAAAGTTCAACCTTCTGCGCTTATTTGTTTATCTTCCACATGCTCACAAACACACATTTATTTACACCTATATCTTTAAAAGTAATCATCTGATTTTTTATGAAATTTGGATGGGTTGTCGAAAGTAGCCCGCAGATAGCACCCGCCTATTTTCAACCATCTGCGTACTTTAAATCGTGCTAAATTTATATGTCAATATGCTGTAATGCCATATGGCTAACTGACTCTTTTTTATTAATATTACTCTTTAGAAGTACACTTGTATTTATTTTGACAATTTGGAAATATCAAGTACAAGTTGTATAGATGGAGTATTTGATTGTGTCAGTGGTGGTTAGAAGGGGTTGGAGGGGGGGGTGGTTAGAGGTACAAGTTGTATAGATGAGAAAATGTTTGATTGTGTATGAGAATTAAGTGAGATAACCTCATCATCATCATCATACACTAAAGCCCCGTTTACACAACTTGTTAGTTGATGTCATGATAGCTACTATCGTGTTAATTATGACCATGTAGACTATGTGATAGATTCTATCATGATAGAACTATCAGCCATCACACTATCTTGTCTGACAAGATAGTCGAGTGTTCTATCACGCCAGATTTAACAACTACCACGCTAGATACTAGATGCTGATTTCTCTATCCAAGTCGGAAATGTAGCGTATGGATATAACTTTTTGTACCAGACAATAAGTTTTGACTGTACACCTCCGCAATAACTAGACGTTCGGGACACAAAAAAAAAGTCGCCGAAGAAAGCCGAAGCAAAGGCAGTCGAGTACGATCGGGCCTTACCTCCCTGCCCACCACTAGTTTCTACACTGTGCATTCAACTCTATCTTTTCTTTAGCCTGTATATCTCTTCAAGACCTTTTCCACTATGACACGACTATTCATAATAACACTTAAACATACAAATATTTATAAATATAGCAAAAATAATATAATAATTAAACATAGACATGTATAAATCATACATATGAAATAGAAATAAAATTATTTCGTTATTTTTACATTATTTATAGTTTATATATTATCAAGTAAACCCAAGAGTGATTGAAATGGAATAAGTAGTAGTAATTATAATTATAGAATGAAAAATGCAATAAATCCAAAAACAGAAAGACGAAAATAAAATATGAATTAAATTGAATAGTTATTTATGCACCTAGGGAATAATGTAAGATATTATTTCCCGCGTGACTGAGTTGATTCCTGAGGCAAAGCCGAAGGAATCAAGGCAAGTAAATCCCTAGGCGTAGCCGAGGGAGATAATTATAACAAGGGAATAATAATGCATTATTCTCGAGGTACATACAAAATTTTATCTCCAGAAAAAGCGCTGTATAAGATTTAATCAATAAAGAAAACATTTGTATTTCTTTATTCAACGAATTAAATACAAAAATAAAACAATATAAATTATTTAAAACAATTAATAATCACTTTTAAAGTCATACATAAAAGTTCTACGGAAGCTAAACAAAAGTAAACAAAGCATCGTAGAATGACTCGCAATACAGCTGGGAGTTTTAAAGCAGTGTTGCCAACCTGATTTCAATCAATTCACTATATTTGCCATTCATTCTCTACTTTTTACAAAATAATTAGGTTGGCGAACGTGGATTATAATCCCGTTTTTACATTATTTCCCTGTTTTTAAGAACGGGGATGAAAAGACCAACATTATTACCTATAAACTAGCCCTTAAAAGTTACTTTTCGTCCCTATTCCCTATTGGAGATAAAAGTAATTTAATTAAAAACAAAGCATTTTAAATAGATAAATGCGAGTTTAAATATTTTTTTCGTAGAAAGTATAGTGTAGAACTGATTAGGAGAGAGGTGTTGAGTATTGAGTATCTTCTTTGGTGTGACACCACATATTTTAAGAATTCCCAGCAGTTAAAAATATAAACATAACATATAACATTATTATTTATTATTAAAAACCCTTTTCTTTTAATGGTCCTAATAAATATTATTATCATAACATGATCCCACCGGTGGTCAAGTTAACCATTTCTTACCAATTGATTTAAATTAAAAAAATGATGTTAATATATTTGCGTAGAATATTATAAGATCTAGAACATAATCTGAGTATTATTTTAATTGAAGAAGGTTGGTTTGATTATTGTACCAACTATTTTTTTTTAATAAAATATTTAAATAATAAATAATATGCTAAATATGTAAGATATTCAGTTTATTATTTATCATATTCATAAACATTATATTAATAATTGGCAATATGAAATATGTAATAATAATAATGTAGTGCATAAAATAGAATGTGCTTTAAAATATCTAATAAAAGCGACCTAATTATTATTAATTTTGTAAAAGATGAATTATTTTATTTAAGATAAGTCTTTATGTTAGTTCATAATAATTAAAGAGGTCTTATGATCTTGTTAAACGAATTAAGGGGGTTAAGAGAGTGCGTGTTTAAAGTTGTAGAGGAGTAAGTGTAAGGAGGTAGAGGTTGGCTGTGGAGCGGACACCATGATTCCCGAGTGAGATTCCACTTTCTTTGGCCACTTTCTTTGTGTCCCGAACGTCTAGTTCCGCAATAGCTCTATGACGTATACTGACATGAAAGTTCTATCGTGGGAGAACTCTCACCGAGTAACTTCATTTATAACATCATTATAATGAAGGGGCTTAAGTTATAACATCATTCAGAGTGGATTTTTAGTTAGTAGTATTTTTTTAGTTAGTGGTAGTCAAATTAAATGAAAAGAGGGAATTACTAAAGTCTGCTAACAGTCAAATTTCTCATTGGCATCTATTTTTACAAAAAAATAAAAAATAATAATAATAAAAAAAATAAAAAAAAGTTGGAAGGTTTTAAACAATCAATTAAATGGTAACAACTGCGTACCCTTGGCGAGACCTTAAAAAGCCCCTTGGCACGACCCTAATGAGGGGCAACTTTAAACCTTAAATGGGAACCTTTATTTTTTATGACAAAATTGGTTAGGAGAGATTAAATCTATATGACAATTATTATATGATAATTTTTTTCTCTCTGTTGTTGAGGCTTCTCAGACACGGAGCTGTATTATTTGTTTGACTTTTAATTTACTATGTTTATTTCTTGTCATTTTTTTTTTTTTTTTTTTTTTTTTTTGTTTGTTTTTAATTTATTTATCAAATAAAAATTTCATTTTTACTGACATTTATTTATTTTTATTTTTTTTTAAATATATATACAGTAGAGTCTCGTTTATTCGGACCCCGCTAGTCCGGACATCCGTATAATCCGGACGGGCCAAAAACTATGTACAAATTGGAACCAGGGCCTGTTAAGATTTATTAATTGTTAAGATAATTGGAGTTTCAGCTTTTATTGTCTATTAAAATGTATAAAATTGTTCCTAGTATGGTTTATAGGTGTATATTCAAACAGTCTAACATGAGGAATACCCGGTATTTTGTTAGTAAGAACATGGATAAATCTGTTTGGGTTTCATAGAAATGTAGGGCGGAAGATATAAAGGTAGTGTATTCCAGGAAGTACAATTATAAGTGACTGAGCTGGGGAATAGAAGGGTTTTAAGAAACATGTAGCGGCGGCTCAACCCAGTTCCATGAAATTTTGCCAAGCCAACAATGTCTAATGTCTCAACTTTTTGTGAAATGATTATCGCTCCTCGAATTTCATATCGGAACTCAGCCTGTTTCTTAGGAAGTCCCTTCTATACCTGCCACCTGCGTAATAGATTGTCATTTTATTTTAATTCATTTGATATTTGACATGACTGGTACTGGTGAAGTAATTTTTACGATAAAAACCTCTATTTCAATAGTTTTACTCTACTAAAGCTTGTTCTACTGACACATTAAAACTGATTCCGTTTAATCCGAACTGGGTTCCGGATTAGCGAGACTCTACTGTATATATATATTTATAATAGAATAAGTACACAATAGCTAATATCTAATATAATGTGTTTTTAATTTATTAGTAATTCATCTTTTGCAAACTAATTGTTAATTATTTTATTTTGAGAGCTTTGTTTTGACGACCAATTTAAGAGGTTGCGACCAAGAAATGTTGGGCCAAGGAAATTCTGACAAGTAGGCTTCAGGAATCCTTGATGTAACCCCAGTACGACATTTACCCACGTTTTAACATTTCATTTAGTTTAAAACATTAAGGTGAAATTGAAATCTCTGTGAATGCTGTTATTGTAGCCTTTCTTCAACCGTAATTATAAAAAAATAAAACAATATAAGAATCATTTATTTATTCAGCTTACAATTTCAATTTACATAAAAAAATTAATCAATTTACTAATTAGTTGCCAATGAAACAATCGAAAACAAATATTGCTTGGTCAATTCGTTTACAAAGTTAAGTCTTGTCCACACTAGTAGACATGTTGCGCCATTTTGGTCTCAGAGACATGTCTAGCGATTTGTCTATAGACATCGGTTAGACATGTCTACCGTCTCGTTGCTAGACCAAAATCGCATGTCTATGGTTTTCCATTCTAAATGGTAGACGCAGTGCAACGTTGGGCATGTTGTCTATGGTGTGGACTAGGCTTTACACCGCTTTTGCCTCTATTTTCATTCTCAATGCCAAAATAAGTAGGTTTTCCTTTGCTTAACAATTGTTGAGTTGTTACAAGTCTTCATTTAATACAGGTTGGAGCGTGGCAGACGTATGAATTTGAAAATGTAATAAAACACAAAATGTTACAAAATACATTTTTTTTTTTAATTTTTTCCTTATTTAATAACATGGGAAATTTAAATTTACCTAGATTTAAACAAAGTATCGGATAAGTGGTTTCCCTCACACTCCAAACACTGATTAAGCCTTTTTTCGAAGTGTTTGTGCACTCTTTCGAGCATTTCCACAGGAATTTCGGCAATTTTGGCTGGGAATGTTGTTCTTGAGGGCTTCCAGGGTTCTGGGACGATCGCTGTACACCGTGCACCAAGGATTTAAAGTATCCCCACAGAAAAAAATCACAAGGAGCCAAATCAGGCGATCTTGCTGACCAGTTTAAATCGCCTCTTAAAGAGATGAGACGCCCGGGAAATCTGTCTTGCAAAACGTTTACCCAAACCCTTGCTGTGTGGGCTGTGGCCCCGTCCTGCTGAAACTTGGAACATAAACTTGACGTCCCCCTCTTTCAAACAACCTTACTCTCAACCGTCTAGGACCAATAGGAAGGGAGCAATCCCTCTTTAAAATGATAAGTCTGCCGCGCTCCACCCTGTATTACCTATTGTGGTGTTGTGGTTTAATTAAAATTTAAATTTACCTCTTTAAGTTATAATTTATTTTAATTAATGTTTTTTTTTTTTTTTTTTTTTTTTTAAATTTAACATATTTGTGTCTCTGGTGGAATGACGACAAAATTTTGTGAAATTAAATAAACATGACATGAGCGTCCGACATATTTGATATGTCAAATGGAACAACGTCGCAATTATAGTTTGCATCTTCTGTGATGTAAAACACTTTTTGTTATGTTTATAAATTATAAATATATATTGTCAGTTTAAAAAGGTTTTTTCTTGTAAAATGACACAATATGGAATCGTAGCAGTTGGACCGGGAGAGTTATTCCTAATGATAATATTACAAGTTTGTTCCAAATATTCATTGATTCTGTTTTTTGTAGCCAAATTTCTTCCCATTTCCTGGTGATGGTTTCTTCTACACTCCTACTAAAACAATGATTTGACTAACAACATATTCTGTGTGTGGGTGTGTGTGTTTTTTTTTAAAAAAAATCTTTTCTCACCAAATTCTCTTTCCTTAACAATATAACCAATTTTTTTTTTCTACTAATTATAATTTATCATTATTATTTTCATTTTATTTATTTACTATTTGTATAATTATATTATGAATATATATTATTTGTCTATTTCTTTTTTTTTTTTTACTTTTATATGTTTGGGTTTTTGTTTTTGAACTGTTAATATTTATTTACTTAATATAATCAGCTTTCTACCTAAACCCTTTTAGAAAATCCTACTGCTGATCTATCTTAAATTATTTATTTATTTTATTGCATATTATTTATTTGTTCGAAAGTAAAAATATTTATTTATATTTTTATTTATTTATATTTTTGTTTTTTAATGCATTCAATTTTTTGTCGTTTACTGTTAGAATGTGATGTTTTTTTAATACCTCAAACTTGGCTTGTGGCATTTTTTTTATATGTATTATTTATTATTTTGCTTATATTTACATATTGTATCATGAATTTTATTACTATGTGTGTGTGTATCATTTATTTTTATTTAAAAAACTATATAATAAAAAGATGATGCATGAGAGTTTTTTATAATATAGAAAACAGATTTATTTAAATTCTAGTCATTTTAATTCACATTTGGATTTTTTCCTCCTAAATAAATTCATCAATTCTAGACCGCAAATTTGAACTCGGTTTTATTTTGTCTTTTATTTTATGTACACATAGTCTGTGTAACAAATGTGTACCTTTCTTTAGTACTAAAATTGTACTTATATATATAAAGATTGTCTAAATCTCATGAATTTATTGTTGTCTTGTTTTTAATTAATCTGTTACTGCCACCGGGCGTACATCTTGCTTCTCATATTTTAAGCTATATTTTGATCTCTTAGGTTGTAAGAAACCTAATATACCACTGTTATTTAGTAACAACTATTTAAAATTTTCTTTTTTAAACTTGAACTCTTCAGTGTAATTTTGCTAAATGATTTTCTTCTTTGAAAATTGGCCTCTATAGGGTTATTTATTTTTCTTTTATAAATAAAACAAACTTCTTTCTATTTTAAGAAGCTTTATTTCGGGGCTTGTAACATGCCCGGGTGTTCTTCAGGTGTACATTTCAGGCAGGGAGGTTTCAGTTTTCTTTCATTTAAAATTTATATGGGAAATATGTGTGTAAATTAATATATTTATATGTATGTATGTATAAAAAAATACTTACATGTATTTGTAACACTTTAATTCTCAGTATTTTGGGAGGAAAAACTCTAAATTTGATTTTAAAAGCTAACTAAACTGAAATTTGTATGTAGATGTGTATATAAATGTTTTTTTTTAATAATATTTTTGTACTTTTTGAACTGTACTCGACTCTGCGTGCCTATTCTAAATTGTAACCTGATACAAATTCATCTATATATAAAAATTTTATATGAAAATGTATTTTTCTACCCTTAGAAGTTTAAAAAAATATATATATATTAATAATAATATATTAAAGAACCTCAGAGTGTCAATTGTAGTGTGTCTTTTATATATCCGTATTTTAATAATAATACTAAATTTTTTAAAATAATAAACATGTATCTCATACATGTTAGATGTAAGTTCCTTAAGTAAATACCTTAGATGTACTTTTTTTTATACATTTTAAAAAAAAAAAAAATATTTAAATTTATGTTTTATATATGACAATCAATTTAAATTTTTGATTAAGAATTAGTTGAATAAATTTAAGATTTCCTTGGGGGGGGGGGGGGGGGGGTACTTACCATGTGAAGAGAGTTGCTCGTGATGTGAGCTATCAGCAACTTGTTGTCTTGCAGGTCTCTATTTCTTAATGTAATTGCCGATATATGCAGCAAGTCTTATCAGAATCCGGCAGTATCTGGTTTTATTTGAAAAGGTTAAATACCAAAGTTCTCAGCATTGAGGAGGTGGACTTCACAATGGCCTTAGACCTGAAATTGTCCTTGAAGGCTAAACCTGGCTCAACTTTATTTTTTCAAATAGCCTAATTTTTATGACGGATTTGCATTCCTTGTTGAAAAATAAATACATTTTCAGTCATGTTCTTCCACAATATCTAGACTTATTTGCTGCTTTACATTTTTAAAAAATACATATATTTAAAAAAAAAAAAAAAAAAAAAAAAAAAAAAAAAAAAAAAAAAACTTTATCACATACTTGTCCTTAAAACAGTAGGAATTTAATTTTAAAAGAGACTCAATTTCAAAATTAATTTTATAAAAAATTAGAAATAGAAATAAATTTTCTAATCAAATTCACATTATTGACAGTTAAGTGAATAAGAATTGAGGATGCCCAGAATCAGTCATAATTGAACTTCTAACTTGAATATACTGATTTCTCGTTATAGAAACCCAGATTAGTTAAGTGATTTTTTTATAATGCATGTTGTTCAAGCTTGGCTTTCACTAAAATATCCCTTATATTTTTTTAATTAGATGTTTTTACATTTTATTTTTATATATTTTAATTGAATTATTTATTTTGTTTTTACTTTTTTACCCTTTTATTTACAATCAAATCCTTTTCCAATTTCCCTTCGTTGTTTTTCTTTTCTTTATTTTCTCTTATTTATATTTATATAATATATTTTTTATGACACGCTTTTCAAATATTTTCACATGCTTTTTCTTTATTCTATGTTATTTTATTTTTTCAAATATATTTATATCTATATATATGTATGGATTGTTTATATTGTCTGATGACGTTTGTTATATTATCTGGTTATTTGAACATTATTTCCTTGTGGTTCCGTTGTCGCCCCACCCTGTCCTGCCACCCCATGTTGTCCTACGTAGGGTATTCTGACGAGTGAAGCGAAGGAAGTGTATTCATCGCTGGTGGAAGGTCCGGTGGCATCGAGTGATTCACCGCTGAGGATGTTGAGATGCAGCGCTCCGCTGGTTCGTCCTAAGGGAGGTTCGTTGACATCTAGATCATCAGCTCATACTCTCCCTCTCAAACCCTCCACGTACCCCCTCAGACAAACTTCTAATTCCGGGTTAGTCTTCATTTATATTTTTACTTATATTTTACATTAATCAAATTTAGTATTGATAATTACAAGATAAAAAGAACTTTTTATATACTACGTTTTTAAATTTTCTGTTGAATCGTATGTAATGTTGATAATATAATTGTCATAATATAATGTTAGTGAAAAAAAAAAGTTCCGAATTTATTTACTTCACATAAATGACAACCATCTAGAGAGCTGATCTTAACCTTATAAAAGGGCAAATCTTTGTACAACGGATCTCGCCAACACCAAATCTAAACCGTGCTATTGATATGCCCCCGTGTAGGGACAGTAAGAGAAGAAAAAGAGAAATGTGTACAAGTAAAGAAGTACAGATGCAGAAACATTAAGCCGATACCTAGGACACAAGTGTAAACAAACCTGGTTGTCACACGTCAATTCATTTATTTCTTTGTTTACTTTTCCTATTTTACTGTCATTCAATGTTAATCTCTTCATAACAAATCACAAATTTGAAACCCGTCAAAATGAAGATTCTAAATATGGGACATGTCAAAACAAATAAAATAACTTGCAAATTTTTTTCCGAACTAACTTTCCATACAGCAAAATTTGCTGAAAACGAATCAAATTCTGCTGAAAGATGGCTAAAAGTATTAAAATATTGCATTGTCATCGTGTACTGAGCTATTCTAAAAGTTTCAAATGTCTAGCTACTCGGGAAGTTAGTTAAAATTCGATTGCAAGATTTGTACTGGACAAACAAACAAACAAGAAAGCAACCTAATAAAAACGTAGTAATAAAAATATTTAATTTAATTATAAATTTTTTTTTTTTAAAAAACAAGCTTTTATTCGTATTCTTGTGAGCAAACCCTTCCACTTGATACCCATATCATGGGCGTGCTTAAAATATAACTATTTCGCCATCTTTTGCTGTCCGCCATATTGGATTTAGAATGACGTCACTTAGCTAACCATGCACTGTCATTCAAACTAAATGTGTATGCAAAATTTCAATTCAATCGGTTGAGGATAACTGCTACTGTAATATGTATGTATGTGTATTTCATGTTTTGGTTTTGTCTTGGTTTGTTTACCACTTTTAATTTTAGTTTAATAATTTATATGTATATTAATTTGTATTTTATTAATGTATTGATTAAATAGTAATGACGCTATGATACCATGTTGTACAGATTGTACTCGTTTAGAATAAACAATTTATTTATTTATTTAAAATTTAGTTGCAAGATTTGACCCGATCATACATACATACATACATTGCAAGTTAAATAAAAGCTTTTAATAAGTACAGTCATGCACCATGACTTAATGAGTGAATTTTCAAAGAAATCTGCGTATTATAAAAGATACAAACAAATAATTAAAAAAAAAAATAGTACACAGGGGTACAGGATACAAAAGTCAAAATTGTATATAACCTTTAAGACGCATGTCGTTGGAAAGCTCTTTAAGAGTACAGTGATTGTTGTTGTGTACACTTTTGTCATATTTTCATATAAGAGGAGAGTAAAATGAAAAAAAAACACGTTTTTATGCTGTTTTTGACGCTAAATTGTCAAAATTTGACCCCTATATGGACTTCAAAAATTCTGGCCAACGAACTTATCCTTTCTTTTGATATTATTGACATTTTAACATTTGATTGGATTTTTTAAGTGCATCCTAGCGTGAGATATCGTCTGGAGTGACACATACATACATACATACATACATACATACATACATACATACATACATACATACATACATACATACATACATACATACATGAAAAAGTGTTAAATTTCATGAATCGATTAAGAATGATCTAAAAGGGATTGCCATGAACATTTTCAAAAATTCGCATTGCGCAATAGCTTAATTTTCTTCAATAATTCGCTAATTGTAATTATTCGTACAATTTCTATTTACTTACACATTAAATTTACTTTACTGTGTAATATTTAATGTATACATACTTATACATTAAAATTAATTATTTGACATTGGAAAACTGGAAGAGGAATAGGTTATTGGTTGGCTCGTCACATAGCCTTTCTGTCTATCACACAAAATATTAAAATAGAAAAGTGCCGTTTCCTTTGTTAAACAATTCTTGAAAAAGAATAAAAACAAGTTTGTCAATGTCAGTGTGTCATGTCAAAAACAAATTGACAGCTCCATTGTGAATAATTATAATAATATTCTAATTAAATAGTGCATCTTATCACCCGCCATTTTTAGTTACACCCGATATTACTTGACCTGGGCATTAAAAATACAATAAATAATCTTGTTTTAATTTAATTTAAATCAAGTCAAATTTTTATAATGATAAATTCTAGTTGTTACTAAATCAGTCAGATAAAAAGATGTTTTATTTATATTTTTTGTTCTTTATTCTTCTGTTCTTTTTGGGTTTGAAAATTCATTGTTTTATTTAGAAAGATCGTTGGGAGGTCATTTAGAGGTGGAAAGCGTTGTTATCGACTTTGTGTATGGTGGTCGTTTAGAAGTGAAAAGCAATGTTACCGACGTTGTACATGGTCGCTATAGATTTTGTTTTCTTTATCTTGTTGTATTCGTTTCTTTGTGCCTGTGCCAATTTCATCGGTGCTTTTCAACGTGACAGAAGAAAGAGATTAAATGTTAGAGATTAACTCTCCCGATTATCCCCTGACTAATTAAAGGTATTTTATTTTACCACTTATAAGGCGTGCGTGCTTATAGCACATTCCTCTAAATCAACTGAGAGGATAATTTTGAATATAAATGTGTTATATATGAGGAGCTTAGTATCAAAGACGGACAAGAGCACATTTCAAAATTTTACTGGAGAGCCGAAAAACTGTAGCTCAAATTCTACAGACGCTGGAGCTATGATTTTTTTCTGTAGATTCTTAATAGACTCAAAACTAGTTAGAAGTACTGAAAACGTGAATTTCTTTGATATTTTAGCTGCTAAATGGAGTTAAAAAGTGGAGTTGTCCGCTTTTGAAACAAAAACAAGGTTTTGTCCGTTTTTGAAGCAAAATGACGTTGAAAATAATGGTTAGGATAATAATATTGGAGAAATAATTTTTTTTTTTCCACGTTTTTCAGAGTTCTTAGGGGGTAGTGCCCCCAAATTTAGGGCTAAAATTGATTTCTCGATTTCCCCTCGGGGTATCATTTTTCTAAACACATATGACAAAATGGTAGGAGTAGGTATTCATATGCTAAAGCCCGTAGTGCATCATAGGACCTAGTTAGTAAAATGCAGCCTCCTGATTGGCTGTTTAGGTTATGTCCACTTTTGAAGCAAAACGTGTGTTGACTTGTCCGTATTTGAAACAAAACTACAAATATTATTGCATTTTTACCCCTTTTCTGGTCGTTTTTGATGCAAATGGATAGCGGAATCTGATGCAGCTGCCAAAAATCTATAAGAAACAATTGATAACTGAAATTCGGAAAAAATGTCGAATGTCCGTCTTTGATACTAGGCTCCTCGTATGTTCTATATTTAAAAAAAAAAAAAAAGTTTTGTAAACAAACCAGTTCAGTGAGAAAGATATATTATACTAAACTGTTTGCTAAACAAGGTTAGAGATATGGGGAGAACTGCCTGAGGAGAGAGGGAACTGTGGAGTGGTTAGATAGAAGAAGGACGATGTGGAACTTTGAGTTAGTGAGAGTGTCTAGCCAGCACCATGTCTCTGTGCCTCATTCTCTTCTCGCCAGTCCTCGGTCATACTTGAGATGTTCAAGCCATTGCAAACTAATCTCATTAACTCGGCACCATTATAATTTGTAACCGTGTACTTTAATATCTGTAATCTTTTTATCAATCTTAGATGAACAACAAGCAAAAATAACAATGTGCGGGGCTATATGTCCTCACTATTTCCACTTTCTTCTTGCTATATCTTCAATTCCTGTATTTTTCTGGAGCCATTCTTGTACACAAATTGTGTACCTTATTGCAGTGTGCAAAAACACGGTATTACATTGCCGATTTGTTTTGCCAGCCAAGCAAGAATGGCGGTGTGAGAGCACGCTCGTCTCTGATAAAGCCCTCTATACCTGATCTTCTTGAGTTGGTATAGGTCCAGAGTTGGGTGGGCATCGTCGGGCCCCTGATGAGTCGGACGCGACGAAACGATGCAGGACATGGCGTAATGCCGAGCCAACATCTTTGTGACGTATAGTCTAATGTCGGAACAGTTCCTATGTGTCACGCTTGCGTGGCACATCCCTTGTGTCTCTCACTACACAAATTGTGTACCTTATTTGCAGTGTGCAAAAACACGGTATTACATTGCTGATATATAGATAGATAGATAATAATTGTATATTATTTGTTGGCAGGTCGGCTAGTTGTCTTCTAAGCTCAGAGAGGAAACGGTCGACAGGGGATCCACCTTCAGAGACTGAATTTGAAGACCATCACAACACAGGTATGTCATCATTGCTTGTCACAGTCAAACTGACGCTGTTTTCTTATTTTACTTCATTTTGTTTTATTTCCAATCTTCATTTAATCCCGTTAAACTTATATTTTCCTTATTGCTAAGGTCTTTAGGGATGATCCATTTAAAAATTAATATTCGTACATTAATTTTATTTTATTTTTTTTTTTTTTGCAATATTTCACCCGATCCTCAGGCCTTATTACTGCAGATATGATTGTGGTTTATACATTTATTATGAGTGAAGGAGTGATATTTAAAAATTAAATAAATCACTTTATAGTTCAATAGTTACTCTAGTAACTGTTGAAGGTACTCTTATAGAAAAGGGGCCCCTTTTTGTTTTTTTATACAGAAGAGTTAAGAGTTTATATCCCTTAGTCTAACTACCTATTAAGACAAAGGGATATTCAGTCCAATATGCTTTGGGACGAAGGAATATCATACTTTTACATAAAAAAAAAGGTGCATATTCGGTTGTCAGAAGGTATATTAGATTAAAAAATAGTGGGGGGCCCTTTTCTATAAAAGTGCCCTGTTGACAGAACTAGACAGTAGTAACTGGCTGTATTCTAGTAACTGTTGCACACATAAGGCCTGATGATGCCTAGGATCGGGGGAAATATTTATAAAAAAATATAAATTAATGCACAAATATTAATTTTTAAATTCATCAGATATGAAGTAACTAATATTTAAACTGGCTTATTTTAAACTACATGCTGCTACAGGAAACTTTTTAAAAATTATTTACTATGAAAATATAACATCGATGAACTGAAAACTTATAGAAAACTGTCGACCCCTATACGTCCATAGAAAAAAGAAACTACTTCCCGTGTGTAACTCTAAAATTTTAACTGATCTGAATAGACTAGGAGCTCCTACTACTCATACAGATGACTCTAGTTCGGCAAGGTAGATTTTGTGACGTCAGTAAAATAGCGGTGCTAATTTTACCCTATTCATTTCCCTTTCGATGGCCCAATATGGAAGAGTGCTATCAGGGAAACGATGGTACTCCTTCCGCTACTAGTTCAATAGGGCTGATTAGAGGTTTGAGATTACTGATAACTAACTGTGGAGGTGTTTTTGCATTGTGGGTTGTATATTTACGTGTGTGTTTGTTATGTTTAAGGTATCGGGGGCGGGAATGTGGAGGGTGGTAATCCTGTTCCACTGCCCCCGAGGGACAGGAGCAGATCTCTGCTGTTAGTCGGATCTAAACCCAGGCATGAGAGGAAGTACCCCCTCATCATACCCACCACCGTCCATGGACCACTCAGGCATCACTCACCTCAGGGTAACTACAAACACTTACTTATTTTAAAAAAGCTTAATTGAGCCTGAAGACTCGGGGTTCTAAACCTAACAATGTAAGACCGTTTAGACGGTCTATGTCATCACTTGACACCCACTTAATGTGATTATGAGTGTGAAGCAAGTCTTACCTCTCTAGGATTCATTTGCAACCATCACTAGATATATTGATGTACGACCTCACAGATGGACTTGAAGCTTTTATAAATGTAACAAACTCACAATTCCATCTCTTTTATATTGAAATATTTAGTAATTAGTATAGTATAACTAACCTTAATAATACCTGTACCATTTTTTAATTTCTGAAGATAATTTTAATTTTTAGATGCAAAACTTTTTTTCAAGTTTATTATAAAACTCCTGATGTGTTTTTTTGTGAATATTTAATTTTTATTTTCCCTCTTTATTTATTCATTTAGTCTTTCCTAGATTTCCCTTCTTTCGATTACAAAATGAAATGTTAATTTGATCGTGGCCTCACCGGGGATAGGTCTTTGGATAGAGCTTTTATTTGGGCAAATAGTTTTGATATCATTTTGTTTTAATTAAAGAAAATGTGGTCAAACAAAAATGTGCTTGTTTTCCCTTAAAATCAGGGACATGCCAGGCACTCATCCCACACGTAGCAATGTCCGTTATGTTGAAGAGACAAGAATACCTTGACTAAAATAAATTTAGATGTGGGCGCTAGAGCGAGACAATATGCGGTCTCGGCAGATGGTATATAGGCATTGTCTCGAGACATTGCACTCTCACAGTTTGACTTTTTGTATAGCTGGAGTTAGACATAGTTTGGGAGCCAGGGTGGCCGAGGTCGTAAAGACACCGCGCTCAGCTATCACTGAGTCGAGGCAACTCGAGGTCGTGGGTTCGATCTCGGGCCGTGATACACTGAATGCATCTATGAATTGCGGACGGAGCAGGGCCACCTGGGGACACTCCCTGAGGGGTTCTCTTCCCCCACGTCGTCTAGTGGGTTCGATCCGTGTCATGAGATGTGATCTGTATCTATGGTTCGAGGTCGGAGTAGGGTGAGGGGACCCCCTGAGGGGTCCTCTTCCCCCTACTTTATTAATTTACTCGCTTCAGCGGTACAATGTACAAATGTATGATGTGTGAAGTAGCTGCAACTCTCCACCACGGGGCAAGTAAAATGGGTCTACTATAAGGCCTGATTGCTAGGTTCGAACAAGTGGTTCGTCCTACCCGTCTAGTAGGAAGTACTAGGTAACTACTACTACTAGACATAGTTTGTGATGAGATGGTTTTGTTTAGAAGCGGAGGCCGGCTACGTGGGTTTAGACGATGACCAGGTGTTCGAAGAGGAGAAACCCAAGCAACCTCTCGCCGACCCCTCACCTCTACAAGACATCCCCAAACCACTCGGGTAAGTACCACCTCCTTCAACTCACTCCACTTGTATCACTTGTACAACAGCTAGAACCATCAAATACCATTCATCTATCTCAAATAAATTATATCACCTCTTCATATCAGTAATAATAATAATGCAATCATGAAATGTTGCATAAATTTAATTTTTTTTTTTAGGTAAGTTTGTAGAATTTGTTAATTGTGGTTTTCAATTGTTTATAAGTTTGGTCAATTAAGGAAATAAAAGCAATATTTCGATCCCTCTGTTTGTTCCTTCTTTCTTCTAAAACACTTTGATTCTTGGGAAACTTCTTTTCCATAAATAAAACACTTTTTTAATAGTTGAAACATACAATATTATATTAACACAAGAATTTTCACCATACATTCACAACGTGATTTCAAGATACATAACCATTTTTATAACCTTCCTATAACATAACCTTTTTTTACTCGCAGTGTTGCTCGATTTCTTAAAATGATTGATACACCTCCTTGGATCAGTCTCAAGCTGACTGTCTAGAGTCTAAAGCTGAGTCTAGAGTAGGGAACATATAGCAACAGGGAGTTAGGAACGTGTTCACTCGAGTCTGTATCTCAGTAGGCATAAGGTTTGTTCCAACAGAGCCTCGGACGGTTCTAGAACTGCCGGGAGCATGCGCAGTATCGAAAGACCGTTCCTACACGCTTCTCGGACGGTTCTGGAACTTTTAGTCCCGTGTTCCAACAGAAAGTCGAACGGTTCTGGGACAGTCCTAGAACCGTGAAAACAGTTCCCGGACTGAAACAGGAACTCGACCAGAACTACTAATACTAATATACGGAGGCGTGTAGGTTACACTACTACAACTGTTCAACTATAACCTAACATTTGTTTTCGTTTCTTTTCATGATATCTTCTGTTTCCTAGCGTGTTTTATTTCTCTCTCCTCAGTTAATATTTATACTACTTCTTTACGTATTATTTTTTATCATGATAGTATATTGGAATAATAAAATATAATTTATATTTTATTTATTCCTCATGATAATTAAAATTTCTCATAGCGACTTTGAGTCCTTTATAAAATCACCTACGATCTTTTTGTCTGTTCATCCGCCGATGATTTACAGACAAGAAAAAAAAAAAAAAAAACAGATAAATTGTTCTTATAATTTTCTTTTTTGTAGTTTTGAACCCTTTATTTGTAAATATTTCTTAATGTGTGGTTGACCTTTTCTTATATAAGGGTTTATTTTTAATAAGCCAAGATAAAATTCACATTTTATCATCCGAAACTTGATGCCGAGATCTCTGTGAAGGAGGGGTCTTACAAACCCGGGGATATCATTAAAATCTGTTTCATATATGTCTGTATGTACGTATTCGTATGTAACTAAACCTTTAATAACATATCGCTTCAAGATATCGTATTGAGATGCGGTTTGCGACATTTTTTACAACTTTTGTCGGAAAAAGTGATGGCGACAAACCCGAACATCGTAGCTCACGTTTCGGAGCTGTAGTCACTTAAGCACGAAATCGGTCTGTCGACGATAACTTCAGTAGACATTATTTGATTTCTATTTTATTTAGGGTATATATTATTATGTGTCCTATTTGGTAGATTGTACCTATACTTTTTGGGCACAAGTGGTTTTGGAGATATTGGCATTTTAATGTTTTTACTTCCATGAAAATGGGTGTAAATACTGAGTTCTCTCTTGATCGCGTATTGACTCCACAACATTTCATTGAAGTCATGTGTGGGATTTCCACACCGGTACTTTTTATATGATTTAACAGTTAATGTTTACAATTTATACAAACAAATTTTTAATAGGCAACTGAAACTAAAAGACAGGATTGTTACGAGCCTGACGAATCCCAAATGTGAGAGCGAAATATATTCATTCAGAAATGACAGTGTGATAAATTTGTAATTTTAAAAACTATTTGCTCTAATGTGCATTCTTATAAACTTTGTTGAGTTTAACAATAGAATATGTTCACGTAAGTAATCCATTTCTGAGTGAACATAAACAAAACAAGTGGAGAGATACGAAGAGGAAAATAAAAACAAGATAAAGAGAGGTAACATGAAGGTTGCAGTTCTGAAAGAGTTCTTAAATCGTTCCAACAGGCTCCTCTTTTTGAATCAGTTCTGAACCAGTCCTCATAGACGCATGCGCATTAAAAAATCCTGAACTGGTTCTAGAACCGTCCTCGAATTGGCTGTTGGAACAAGCCTATAGTGCCTCCCACTACCCCGCTTGGTAGGGCCTACCCACCCCTGCCCTCCTGATTGCCTACCTACCACGTCTCACTCTCTTCCCTTCTAGCTACCACTCCAGTAGTCGCTCACGAGCCCCAGCACCCCCCCCCCCCCCCCCCAACTACAACTTCCGTTCTACTGCTCCAATTTGCATCGGACAAACGCCCTAACCCTTAGAATTTTATTCCTAATAAACTTACATACATAAAAAAAAATTATTTTTTATTTTTGTTAAACTATAATTTTTTACATTTATTATAAAAATATGGGTGAACAAGCTAAAAGATTCCTTCTTAATAAACTGGGCACTACGTATGTTCAATTGAATTCCTAATTTACAATAGCAAGAAACTGTACGCTCAAATTTTTTTACATTTTCAAGTCTTTACTTTGGCACATAAACTTGAAAAGCACTACCAAAAAACGACACCAAAAAGCGTAACATGAAACTGTCTCACTGCCTTGCAGACTCGAATGAAAGCAATTTTTACTGGTCTTATAATACTTTGCTTTGTAAGTTTCATCGCACATTTCCATTTCCCCAATTTTGAACCACTTCCCGTGATTCAATCTTCCCCAAATTTTGCACCTAAATAAAACTAAGGTGAAGAATACAGAAACCAAAAAAAATTAAAACAAAAACAAAATGGCGTCAAATTTATTTGCTTTTTAAGTTTCATCGCACACCTATTACCCCAATTTTGAACCACTTACCGTGATTCAATTTTCCCCAAATTTTGCACACAAATAAAACTAAGGTGAAGAATACAGAAACCAAAAAAAATTAAAACAAAAACAAAATGGCGTTAAATTTATTTGCTTTTTACGTTTCATCGCACACCTATTACCCCAATTTTGAACTACTTACCGTGATTCAATCTTCCCCAAATTTTGCACACAAATAAAACTAAGGTGAAGAATACAGAAACCAAAAAAAATTAAAACAAAAACAAAATGGCGTCAAATTTATTTGCTTTTTACGTTTCATCGCACACCTATTACCCCAATTTTGAACCACTTACCGTCATTCAATCTTCCCCAAATTTTGCACAAAGACACAAATAAGGTGAAGAATACAGAACCAAAAAAAAAAAAAAAATTTATTTGCTTTTTACGTTTCATCGCACACCTATTACCCCAATTTTGAACCATTTCCCGTCATTTAATCTTCCCCAAATTTTGCGCATAGATACAACTAAGATGAAGATTACAGAAACAAAAAAAATAAAAAAATAAAAAAAAAAGGTTGAAAATAAGACCAGTTTTGAAAAATGGCATTTTTATATGAATTATTACAATTAGTATTAACTTTTGACACTCGTATTGGCCACAACCTGTATGAGGAAAAAATAAAGACACTAGGCCTGTGGGAAGGGTGGGGCCACATCTTTATTTCCTTAGTTGGCCCGACCTTCTCATTGCCTCCCCTCCACATTTTTTTTATTTTCCCGCACTGACAAAAGTTAATACTAATTGTAAAAGCTGTTTATCTACCTAGGTTTTTAAATGTGTGTAATAAACAGTGTTGCTGTTATCACTACAGAAATCAAACCGCCAACTTATATTTTATATTCATATTTAGGGTTAGTTGGGATAATTGTGAACAAATTTTAAAGTTTTTACAAAAACTTGGGTTTCCCTAGTTTGATTAATTAAAGGATACATTTTGTGTTATCTTGTTGATTTCACCACTACTCCAGTGTGATAGTGTGGGAATTTGGTGTTTATAGTAGTCATTATTAACTTGTGGTAGCCTATTCACAAGTACCCCTGAGATAGGGGATAATTTGCTAGTCAGGTAGGTTCAGAGAAAAATTGATTTACCTATACTAAACTGGAAGAGGACTACTGCTTATACTAATTTGGATCATTTCAGATTTACACCTTCCTGCGGTTGGTCACTATGACCGTGCCGAATTTTGTGCGGATGGGTTCAGCCGTATGTGTCCAACCAAATACAAAGTGTAGTATAAGAGCTTCACTTCGCTCAGCTCAACAAGTTATAGCAAAATCTAATCATAATCGCCTTAGAAGGAGGATGAGAAACTGCGTAAAATATTGTTCACAATTGCACCTTGGACAAAATTGTTTGGGGTAGTTGTGAACATGTACAAGGGAAGTAATGAAAACAGATAACATGCAAAATAAAACATGCAAAATGTCTTAGACTGGTAATTTACTAAATAAACAATTAAAACCACTTGCTTCCGTATTCTCCAGGTAAAACACAAGAAAATCTTAACACTTGTAAAGTTGTTTGTCCGCTTTTTTGGCATCAGCTGATTAAAATAGAGGGAAGTTTACAATCAGCTGTCAGGAAATAGCGGGAACCCAAAATATAACTTTGCAATAGCTCCAAGCTTTATGGTCACTACAGTTGGAATCCTTCAAAAACTTTTTAGAGGCCCAACAATTTTTGTTCACAATAACCCCATTTTCACAATTACCCCATTTTCACAATTACCCCATTTTTACAAATACCCCACCTGACCCTATGTATTCATATTTTTTATATTTATTTATGAATACTGTTTGATTGGAGGTAGGAATGAATTTTGCTTTGTCCAGGTCTGTAAGTCATAAAGAAGAATCGGAAGGGTTCGAGGAGAGAATAGCCAACGACTTTGATCTGCTCGATGCTATGAGTGAAGAGACGGACGATGAAAATAGAGAAGCGGTCGACGACTCGTCTGGTCGAGTCGCTAAAGAAGAGCCTCGATACGATGAAGCACTCCCGACCTCCCAAGATATCGAATCCGAACCGGTAGAAACCCCCGAGCCTCGTACTATTCCCTCGGACAGATCACCGCAACTCTTTGAATCCCCACTAGAAGCCTCTCCCAAACCGTTTGAGGCTTCTGTCAAACCTTACGAGATCAACGTGCATTTTGAATCCTCTACGAGGCCTTTTGAAACCGCCCAATCTTTCGAGACGACTGTGAAACCTTTTGATCCGTCTGCCAAACCTTACGAAGCGTCCGTCAGACCTTTTGAGGCGTCTACAAAACCGTTTGAGACGTCTAAATCTTTCGAGACACTTTTAAAACCGTCGGAGACTTCTAAACCTTTGGAGGCGTCGGTGAAACCGTTTGACGCATCTGTTAAACAGTTTGAGACGCCCGTAACGTCAACGACATTTGAAACTTCGAGATCTTACGAATCCTGTTCACGTTCGTTTGAAGGTAGCAAAGTTCCGGAGATCCCGACGGCCCGGGTCGAGCCTCACTCCACTCTGCAACAGCAAGATGAAGCCCAGTCCAAACGACCGTCCGTCAACGAGATCGCTGAAAGGCTGTCGAATTTCGATGCTGAAATGTCTTCACAACTTTCAATTATGACGAAAGTGCTTCAGAACAAGGTTAACACTTTGTACATTTCATAAAAAATAGCAATAAGTATAATTTAGTTATAATTTGTAAGCAACAAGTATAATTTATGATCTCAAGTCTTTACTTTGTAAAGTTAATTTAATATGTTCTCTTTTCTCACCGACTACCGACTAAAAAGGGGTGGTTAATCGTCAGGAACCGGTTTGGTCTTATAATAGTACTCAAGGTTATTTAGTGTTAGAACTTGTAAACATGGTTAATTTTAATTGTTGAAGGTAAGTGAAGCTGACTGCCTGAGAGCTCTAGAGTGTACGGGCGGTAACGTCCACCGATCTATCAAACTGGCTCGTCTCATGTCTCTAGTCGGTGTCACATCTCGGAACCAACCGTCTGAACGCTCCCCCACCAAAACATCGCCCAACAACGGAACACCGGAACAACTGTTGTGCGCTCTCGAAGCTTCGTCTTGGGACATCGCCGCCGCCGCAGCTTCCTACCTTGCAACACAACCACCCAACGTTTAACTCATTCTATACTAAATATAATTATAAACGCCTTATTACATTTTTATGTGTATTTTAGAATATGTATAGCAAAGTGTGATTCAGTTTTAAATTTGGAACGATCGTTGGAAGCAATGTAGGGATCGATCGAGGTATAGCACTTGAGCTCAGTCCACACCGATGTTGTGGGGCTGAAAATGGAGTCCCTGTGTGGACTAATCTTTAGAGCCACAAGTATAGCCTTGGGTGAAATGCTAGATCTCAATACAATCTGGCATTGCCGAGGGAACAAATAGCACAAAAATTAAGAGTTTTAACAGTACGACACTGTTCTAAGATTAGTTAAGCTAAGGATTCCTTGTGTTATATAAGGCTATCAGTATTCATGTTATTTGTAATTTCGATGCATGTTATTTGAGTTATTAGCCGTACTATATCTACCTATTTGATGTTATTATATAAAAATCTGTTGTATTTGTTTGTTTTCTATCTCTGATTTTGGCTATTGTTGAGATTTTTTATAATATAAATAAATACTGACCTTTAAGGAGTGGCTTAAGATAACACTGACGTCACCAGTGTTGCACATTTACCCATAACTATTGGTTTTAATGCTTTTAAAGCTTCATTTTTAAGGTTTTTGTTTGGCCAGCAATGTATTGTTGTGCTGTTGAGCAATTGCCAAGGGCATTACTTGTGGCTTCAAGTGCTTTGCTTGGACTGACATGTTGCACAGAAATTCTACTTTGGTTTTGTTGCTATCCTAGCTTTTTATCAGAGTTGCTGGTCAAAAGCCTTGTATAAAAAGCTTAAAATGTCAACAAAAAAAAATTAATAGAATTTAGTCTTTGAGAGTATTATTATGTTATAATAATATTTCATAAGTTTGCTAACGGATTCAATGATAACAATTATTACAGACTGCTTTATTATGGTGAATAAATCACCAATAAACTGAAGAATACAAACTGTTTCCACTCAGATTATAGTGAGGAAACCCCCCAATAGAAAATATTTGAATATTGAGTTGAAACCCTCTATTTTGGTCAGTATATCCGATCTCTCAGGAGTTAATCAAATTGTTGCTTTACATGACAGTGGATCTGTGCAGTGTTGCCAGCACTGTTTGCGTCCGAATACCCAACTACCCTGAGATTTTGTTGTTAAGTGATAACAGAGCTAAACTCCTTTCAACTCTTCTATATTTGTTTTTTTTTCACAACTATAAAATACTTATAAAGTCATCAGCAGAGTAATACCGTGTTTTTTGCACACTGCAATAGGCTACACAATTTGCGAGAGACACTAAGGGATGTGCCACGCAAGCGTGACACATAGGAACTGTTCCATTAACTACTCATTTATCAAAAGAAGATTATAAGGAGTATAACTGGAGCTAAAGGCACACATTGTAAATCTTCCTTTAAGCAGCTTGGAATCACGACTGTCATAAATCTCTTCGTATACAACTCGCTGTTACACATCAAGATAAACCATAATAAATTTAGAACAAATAATTATAATCACATATACAACACTAAAAATAAAAATGGACTATGCATACCTGGCCACAGACTCAAAAAATCTGAAGTCAGGCACTCAATCTTGGGTATGTATGTGTCACTCCAGACGATACCTCACACTAAGATGCACTTAAAAAATCCAAACAAATGTTAAAATGTCAATAATATCAAAAGAAAGGATGAGTTCGTTGTCCAGAATTTTTGGAGTTTATTTAAGGGTCAAATTTTGACAATGTAGTGTCAAAAATAGCATAAAAATGTGTTTTTTTTTCATTTTAACCCCCTCATATATGAAAATATGACAAAAGCGTACATAACAACAATTACTGTACTCTTAAAGAGCTTTCTAACGACATGCATCTTGAAGGGTAAATACTATTTGACTTTTTTTACCCCGTACCCCTGTGTACCAATTTTTTTTTTCACCCATCCAAATTCTAAACCAAAGTTTTCCTATATTATCATAAGGCAATAATACACAGATTTCTTTAAAAATTCTCTCATGACTGGACTTTTTTTATGTTTGGATCTACGTTAACTAGCATCTTCAAAATATTTAGTTTTATATAATGAGAGACTCGGCCCCCTGGTTTATTAAAGACTTGAGGTCTGTTTATCACTGTATTGTCAACATATCTGTTAGTTCATATGCTCTGCAATATGTCTGTAATGTTTTAAAAGTATTTCTCTGTTTTTATTTGCGCGATACAAGACAAATTTTGTTTAACAAGTCATTTTGGTATTTGGGCGTTGGTTAGATGTCAAAGTGGTTTAGAGGGCTTTCACTTCTCAATTATTTTTCTACCTGAGTTTGTCTTTTTTAAATATAATCAATTGAGTTAATAGTATTACCTATTTGACATTTACTCACTTTTTCAAAAATAATCTCCTCTGATTTATTATTTTATTGAAAAATGGCCACTTTAAAACTGAATTACCTGTTTATACATTATATAAACATACTTTATGAAGTGAAGTATAAAAAAAAATAAAAGTAAATAGTACAAACATTTTTTTTTAAAAAAAAGAATATATATACTTTATTATATTTTTATGTTTATTTGTCAAAGTTTATCTATTTATATTAATATATATATTATTTGCTTTTTATGAAATACATGACTTATTGAGGTTGTTTTTTTTAATATATATTATATTTGTTATTATTTCTTTTTCTTATTTGATATAATCCTGGTAGTCAAATTTTATTACACACATATACATATACATGTACATGTATACCGGGTGTGCCATGACTTACCCTCTACAGAGCAACGAGGGATACTAGAGATCAAAATAACAAGATTAATTCAATCTATGGGTGGGCAAATTTTGTCACTTTAGAGATACATGGTGTTGAAAGTGGAACTTTATGTTGGAAATATTAAAATAATTTTAAAACGTTGAACAAGATATCAAATTCAAAATTGAAGTTGTAGGGTTTTCTTAGAGAGAACTCTGAATTCGGTACTAGTTTCTTAGTACCCTCTAGTGAAACAACTGAGTAACACCCACCATTTTTTTTAAAAAATGAATGTAAAGACTTCACACAAATTTTGGAAAAAGCTGATACATCAGGTGGAACAATGTTGCAATGATAGTTTCCTACGTTCACCACAAATTAATTTAATTTATATAAACTCTAATTATTTATCATTTTTTCCTCTCGTGTAAAATAGTTATTTATGCACCTAGGGAGTAAAGTAAGTCATTATTCCCTGAGCGAAAAAGTTGGTTCTTGAGGCGAAGCCGAAGGAACCATGGTCCCTAAATCCCGAGGGAATTAGACTCTTTAACTCCCGAGGCGCAGCCAAGGAAATAACTCTAATTAGTTCCCGAGGCGCAGCCGAGGGAGATAATTATCGCGAGGGGAATAATGGCACTTTACTCACGAGGTACATACAATATTTTATCTCCAGTAGGAAGAAAATACACATTTTCGTCCATTGCACAGTTTTTATTTATTATTTTAATAAATAACAATAATTATTAGCACTTTTAATAGCAGATATAAGAGATTCAATATTAAAATCAAATAAGAATTTGAATTAAACTCAAATAGAAGGTTATTTAGATGCAGGTTATATGAATGTACTGGAAGAATGTACCTCATCCGTCCAAGTTCCTTCTCTTGCTTGATTTTAATTTAATCTTGTTTATCATTTCAATCATTATACCATTTTATTGGCTCTCCGGCTGTCAGAGTATTTTTACGTATAAATCCTTATATTTTTAATAAATAAATATAATAGTGCTGTAGAACATGATTATATCGCACTGTTAGAGGCAACACGTTGTTCTTGTTTAATGTAAATGTTACAGATAATTTGTTATTTTATTTCAAATAACATTGTAAAAAGGTTGTTCATCAATAAAAGTTCAGTAGTTAGCTGTAAAATGTGTTTATTATACACCAAATAAGAACAGGTTTATTCAAAAAAGATTTGTACTTATGCTCTGCAATAATCTGTAAAACAAAGTAGGTCCTGCTTCATGTTCATTGCTAACGTTCATCGCTTTCAAATAATCATTTATTTTCCGGTGGGTTTGTTATTTCTGACGGAGCCAGGAATAATTAATGTGTGAAAGAATAATAAAGTGGTGATTATGGTATTACCATAATTATTATGTGTAACATTTTTTACCTGTATATTAGGGTCTATTCTAAAGCCTAGTCCACACCAGTAGACACGTTGCGAGACAGTTCTGTAAACGGTCTCATAGACTGTCTATAGAAATGTCTCGCAACGTGTCTATAGACGTCTTCTGAGACCGTCTATGGTCTAGGTCTAGCGTCCACACTTGTAGACACTTTGCGCAACATGCCTAACGTTGCACTATGTCTACCATTTAGAATGGAAAACCATAGACATGGGATTTTTGGTCTAGCAACGAGACCGTAGACGCCGTTTGTGTAGCCGATGTCTATAGACAAATCGCTAAACATGTATCTGAGACCAAAATCGCACAACATGTCTACTAGTGTGGACAAGGCTTAATGAAGTTTTACTGTAATAAGGCTGGCGTACTTGTATGTAAATGAGGGTTGTTCTAGAATTAGCTTGCTAGACAAATATCTCTTAATATTAGATATATTAGATGAGATAAGATAGGGCTACATATATGAGGCTATCTGCAATGTTTTACAATCTTTGTATCAATTCATCCTTAAATAATTCTTAACAGCTGAAAATCTTGTGCTCTTTTTTTATTAATGTGAAAGATGCTGTAACTCAGCAAAAATAATTGATGAAAAAATAAAAATTTAATATTTTTATCTATTATCTTATGAAAAATATTATTGGATATATTTATTTAAAATCGGATACCGCTTAAAAGTGACCTTTTTGTAATGTTAAAAAAATTTAACGGAGAATATAATTATTTTTTTTAAATGTATTTTTTCAATTTATATCCTTATAATTGTTATACATTGTCATTTATAAATTTTGATCTAGTCTAATGTTTATTATAACTTCATATACGTAAAGAAAAATATATATTTATATAAATGAAATTAAAAATTATCTGTTGTATATCTATTTATTTTGGAAATGCAAAGAGGAAAAAGAAAAACTATAAAATGACTGCAATTATTAGAATTAAAAATTTATCAACATTTTAATTATATATATATTATTTGTATATTATCTTTTTTTAAAAAAATGAATTCCTTATAATTCCCTTTTCAGGTTTGTTTCCAAGAACAAACCTCGATTTATGATTTTTTTTTTTTTCAAATATAAATATAATTTATTTATTTAGCTTCTATTGATTAAATATAAAGTTTTACAATATGTACTAGTAATTTGTTTATTTGAGTAATTAATTTTGTTCATTATGCTATGCTGAATAGAATTACTTATTTTTTTGTTACTTTTTGCCTCAATCAAAAGAAAATGGGATGAGATTATTAATCCGACTTACGAATAACTTTTGGGAACTATCGAAATTCGTAAGTTATGTTATGTTAACAATTAAAACCAACTATAAAGAAGGTAGCACCTAGGGAGTAAAGTAAGCCATTATTCCCTGACTGAAAAAGTTGGTTCTTGAAGTGAAGCCGAAGGAACCATGGTCCCTAAATCCTGAGGCGCAGCCGAGGAAGATAATTATCGCCAGGGAAATAATGGCACTTTACTCACGAGGTACATACAATATTTTATCTCCAGTAGGGAGAAAATACACATTTTCATCCATTGCACAGTTTTATTTATTATTTTAATAAATAACAATAATTATTTGCACTTTTAATAGCAAATATAAGAGATTCAATATTAAAAACAAATAAGAATTGGAATTAAACTCAAATAGAAGGTTATTTAGATGCAGATTATAAACAAGGTTGAAAAAGGATTGTCGCCAACCTGATTTGAACAACTTCATTACATTAATTAGCCATTCATTTTCTACTATTTATAAAATAATTAAGTTGGCAAACCTTACATTTTAGCCCTACTTTTACTTTTTTGCCCTACTTTTACTTTTTCTCCCTACTTTTAAGTTCAGGGAAGAGAGACTTACTTTAGTCTCTCTAAACTAATCCCAAAATCTTAACTTTTTCTCCCTACAGGAGATAAAATACATTGTTGTAAATTTTGATAAATGCACAATCCTGTTTGACTCACAGTCGATATTGACATTCCCACGTGGAATATTTTGTCTTGGATATCTTACACCTAGATACCTTAATTCCGTCGTAACTTGTATTGTTTTATCCATATTCACTGTGTATTTAACTATTCTAACTAAAATTCTATTTTAATTGATATAATTAAAATATTTAGCACTACCTATTGTAACAATAATTTCTCTTATAACTGTAATTACATTCACACCCAAGATCACATTGAGTAGATTAATAATGTAGCCGAATCCTCTGTACTGTATTGATATAATGTGTTGACCGGGGTGTAGTAGAAACCTGCTAAAATATCCAAAATTATAAATAATGTTTATTAATTCACTTGATGAAAATCTAAAATAATATATAATTGTCTAACTACAATATAAATACATAATTTGTCTTCAGAACGATCAGAAGATAAAGAAAAACATTATCAGAGAAGTTTAAAAAGCCATCCATTCTCTTGGAATTATAAATGATTGATAACTTCATTACTAAAAACACAGGAGCAACTAACTTCTCACTTACTTGTTTAACCCTTCGTGGCACGGCTATAGTGGACAAACAAGGAGCCATGGGCGTACATTATGCTCCATTGCATTTTTCCAACCATAAATAGGTAAAATCCAGATTATCTAGATTGTGTTTTGGAAATGTTGAACTAAAAAGTCAATTATTGTATTTTATATTTATTTCTCAATGACATCTTTAATTATAAAAATAAAAAAATCAGTAATTACTCCTTCAGCGTTCTAACTTAGTAGCGGGCTTTCAACCTTAATTATCAACCCTATTAATTATTATTAGTTGTCAAAGTCCTAAGATATCTCCTCACAACCATCATCCTAATCCGACAACTCATGCAAAACTGAAAAATATTGATCGGAAGCCATAATTTCTCTTTACCGGACATGGTGGCACGGGCGACGCGTACAGTGCACCAAGACAAATAAACACAGCAAAACAATGCAGAACGAAGCAATAATCAAAGCAGACTGTTTCGTCCGTTTTAGGGGTCTCTAGTGGTAGGGTAAAATGAGGTTTTATTATTCTCGCATGGGGAATCTGTGATTTGCAGAAAGTTTTTTACTCTTGGCCATGTAACGAAGGGTTAAGTAGCACAGACTTGTTTAGTAAATACAAAACAACAATATTCAATTCAAACTTAAATCACCATTGATTTATCTAAATTCATTGGAACAATGAAAAGTTCTGGACTAGTTAACTAATCAAAAAGCAACAAGTAAGATGTCAATTAATACAACTTATCTATGCATTAATCATTTAATTTAAAATAATCTATAATTGTAAACCACATTACACATAACAATTACAATCATACGTGTCTTCTATTATTATATAGTGCTGATAACCCTGAAGTATTTGTTAAGTTCCTTGTTTAAGTTTTAAGTTAGGTTCACATAGGTTCATTACTAAACACTTTACACAGGTAGTCGTACCTCCCAGGTCCTTAAGGTCATTACACACCTGAGACTGCACACTCATACCTTCACACTAATACCTCCACAGACCCTCACCCACACTATCTTTTATACTGACTTATCAATACCAATACGTGTATCTTTTACTCAGTTTATTTATAATTGTCATTGGAAATAGTCAAAAGACTAAAACGACAGTCTGACTGTAATTTTTTTTTTTTTCTAAGATTGATATGAGGCGTTCCGAATACAAAGGGCGAACTCAACAAATGGTGATTTTGAGAAAAAATTAAATTAATGTTTTAAAGCATTGGGCGAACTCAACAAAAAAGCATGTCTGATAAGATTTAGGAATAAGAGAAGTGGGGGACTTGGGGAGTTCGATGTGGAGTTCGCCCTTCGTATCCGCCTAGTTATAGACGATTCAAACCTCTCCTACAAGTTTAAACCAGTAATTTTAAGTGGAATTAAAGGCGAACTCAACAAAAAACTTTACAGGCTAAATCTTAGACCCAATTGATGGTAAGGAAAAAAAAAAAAAAAAAAATGTTGTATGTTGAGTTCGCCCTTTGTATTCGGAACGCCTCATATGAAATATAAACTTTATATCTCTGTTTAGATGCGTAGAAAGTGATTCTTTACGTACTTGTATTCATTGCACATGCGCGTTCATAATTTTTCTTTTTTTCCGTCCTAGTGCGGAAAAAAAGAGGAATTCTTCACCTTAACGCACGATTAGCAAGTTTGTTTACATTTAACAAAACTAATTAGCTGTTTGTTTAATTAAAGTAACTGTTTATTTCGAGTTTTTAGTGAAAAACAATGATTGATTTAAGTGATAAAGACAAATTATTAGGAGAATAATACGCCTCTTAAAATAATTAATTCAGCACAAAATACAACTAATGAATTGTCATCTTAATCAAAAGAGAAATACAAACTTACATACAGCAAGTTTATTCATTTTTTTCTGTATTTATTATTAAAATCCAAAATTGTAGATGAAGTACGGTACGCAACTCGTGTGAAAACGGCATTTTGCTTTGCTCATGTGGTTTTACTACCCTCTCTCGCATGCAAAATGCTACTCTCCGCACTAGACGCGTACTGTACTATTTTTTTATATTTTAGTCAGACAATTATATATTATTTTAGATTAAACAATCTGTGCTTTATTCAATTAAACTAATTATCATTATGTTTTATAAAATCAAATATCAGTCAGTACAACCAATTATTTTATATAATTAAATTAACTCCACTGTAGTTTCACAAATCTAGGGAGTGTCGGGTTCAATACCCAGCCCCAGACTGTATTTTTTATTCTTTCTTCATGAAATATAATTGGATAAAGAAGATTTAATTTTTTGTTTTGAAAAAAGAAGACTTTTTTTTATTTATTAGCAATTAATATATAAAAAAGTTTATGAGAATAAAAATCTGACTAAAATAAAAATATTGTATAATAATAATGCATCGGCTTGTACTGGGTTTTTATCTATTTTTTATTTGATTATACTGTTTTGTATTTTTTATTTAATGTTATCTCTTATTAGGTATTAAATTCCTCTATGCTTAAAATAATATTAAGATTTTTTCTTTGTTATCATTTTAATTTTTTTTTCTTTCTATGACTTTGTTTGATCTGAAACATGGACTACGTTCACACATCATTTTGAAAGCGTTTCGGATCCAATTCGTTTTTAAAACGATTCGTGTTCACACAACAAAAAATACAGGTGATCGAAATATTTGTTTTCAATATTTCATAACGGTGACGTCACAAGTAAAACCTTCTTTCTTGTTACCTAATATGTTCGCGTATTTTTACATTTTATTTACAAGTTGTTAAAAGTTTTTACAGGTCCTTTATAGCATTAACTTTTGTTTAAAAACGTTTTTGCAGTTTAAAAAAAAAAAAAACGGAAGCTCACGAAAACAAACAACTAAAAAAGTGGAAATGAGTAAAATAACCTGATTTCTGGATCCCCTCCACGACCTGTTCATACAACTGATACGAGCGTTTTGAATTCAATCCCCAGTTCCAATCACGTATATTTGGTGGAGCGGATTTAACCCTTACGCCGGAACATGATATTTTACCCCTTTTGCCGGAACATCCGTCTGTGAGACGGGAACACTGTGAAAAATGTTTTAACAGCAGTATTCTTGATTCAATAAGTATAATTTG
Organism: Gerris lacustris; assembly: GCA_951217055.1. Classification (NCBI taxonomy): domain Eukaryota; kingdom Metazoa; phylum Arthropoda; class Insecta; order Hemiptera; family Gerridae; genus Gerris; species Gerris lacustris. Next base: position 1,266,002 of record OX578277.1, on the reverse strand, counting down.
GTAAAAACAATAATATAACAAGATTATTTAAACAACGAAAGGATATATTTACAAGAAAATACTTCTCAAACATACAAAATAAAATAACAATTTAAATTGAAAATTTTAGGGCCAAAAAAATTAAGGTACTATAAGAAAAAGGGATGTTTATTAGTTTAGTCTAATGTACATTGGGACAAAGGAATATCACACTTTTGTAAATAAAAGTGAGATATTCCTTTGTCCCAATGCACATTAAACTAAATATCCCTTAATCGTAGTAGTTATTTAGTCAAAGTGGGTCAGATACGACATATTTACCAAAAAATTGAATTAACCACAAAACAAACACTTTTTTGTTAAAACGTGTAAAATTGATAAATATATCGAAATATTGCGTCATTATAACAATCGATAGTATCGATTTGCGATATCAAGTAGAGGCCCCATATACTGTAGTTCTACCGCAGCGATTGGTCTGGATGTTGGAGTTCGATATTGGGCATGGAATAGACTCGTTCAGTGGCGTAACTATGGGCCCGTGCGGGCCCGCATTGCGGGGAGCCCCCAGTGCCAAGGGGCCCCCAAATCAACGACGAGGGGGCGCCCCCAGTTTTTTTTTGCTCATCAATTTTGTTTGGCGAGGGGCCCCCAAAAAGTTTTTGCGGTGGGGCCCCCAATGCCCTAGCTACGCCACTGGACTCGTTAGCTTTTTCTTCTTCTGAATGAATAGCCCCTATTTCAGAATTACTACTATGATCGCAGGGCTGACAAACTGGGTCAAATGAGGGGTCGGAAGAAGAATCCTCAGAATCAAAATCAGAATCTGAGTCTTCTATTTGAGGAATCGCTAAGCTCATTAATTTTCTTGTGCAACTTGACACGTTTGGGGGAATTCTCTGAGCCATTATTCTTATAAAGAAAACATTTTTTGTTGATAAAATGTACCATATTTAAGAAATAATAAAGAAACAAATTACTTATAGGAAACCCCGTTTGCCAGCTATTTACCGAATTGCGCGATAACCGGAACACCCGCCTGAGAGACGGGTATAAATTAATGCGTTAGCAGGAAGACCCGTCTCACAGACGGGTATAAAAGTTGGCGTTTATGGGAACACCCGTCTGGCAGACAGGGTGAGTTCTAGTAAAAATGTACTGAACTTGAAAGTAGGGACCCTAGAGCTCCGAGAACGCCTTCCTCCAGCAGTCTAGGAACTCACTGAGGCACATGTAAATAATAGGCCGCCTAGCATGCCATGCAGCGCTCCTGGCACTATTTTTGTAAACAATACCCGTCTGTGAGACGGGTGTTCCGGCGTAAGGGTTAAACCGATACAATCTGTGGTTCTCCGTTCACACAGTGTTTTGAACTAGCGGCTCGTTTTCTAAACGATGTGTGAACGTAGTAATGTTTCACACTTATCTACTACAATCAAACTGGTCGAGTAAAGTGGCTGATCCCTTGTCTTATAATAACCTAATCATGTGTTGATTTAGGACATGAAAGAAACAAGCTAAATAAACTATAAATTTGTATTTTGTTTTATAATCTCTCATATACAAAGACAAAGTATTGTGTCTGCCATGCCTACTGGGTTGGTTTTTTGTTGATGGAATTTGGCGTAGAAAAATAATTATACCCCTAGGCGAATTCGAGAAATTAATTTTTCAGATAGAAATTTAGGGCTACTGAACCCAAGATAGCTAAAAATTAAGAAGACATTGTTAACAATCATAATAAAACAAAAATAAATTAGTTACTATTTGATTTAAATTGAGTTTCACTATGTATATGAGATTTTTTTTTAGTTTTCCGCCCGATTTCTATCTTTTTGAACAAATCCCTCCCCCCCCCCCCCCCCCTCATGTTTCCTATTGTTCAATTGATTTAACAATAAAATAATGTAAATTTCTTTGTGTATGAAAACAATACAATAATCAAGTAACTATATTTTGTATCTCACACCCAGAAGGAAACAGTGTAACTACAGTAAATTACATTTTTAGATTATCAGTGACTTCAGTTTCTTCTACACAATGGGACAAAGCAGTAACTTCACATTATTTTTATATAATAAGAAAGTTTAATGTTTAATGTGGTAGATAATCCACATTAAACATTAAAAACAACTAAAACTGAACTCGTAACAAACCCTTCTGAGAGTGAGATATATTTGTTTTGTTATTTAATTATTAAATTATTATTTGATTTGTTTAAATTAATATGACTTTCATTGTTATATTACTTGTTTTGTTTTGTTTTTTTTATTGTGTGTTAAAATAATTTGTTTTTTTTTTAAATAAAATTTGTGTAATAATAAAATATTTGATGTAAATAAAAAAGAAGAAGAATATTTTATAAAGCTTAATAATTAATATAATTTTTTTTATTGTATTTTTTTTTTTTTTTTTTTTTTGTATATATATATATATATATATATATATATATTTTAAAAAATTGAGGTTCATAAATTTGATAAAAATTAATAAAATATATATAGGGTAGGTGGGGGCAAAGGTCCGTACTTTTTGGTTTAGGGCTAATTTTGAGCATTCGCTTCCTTTTAATAATTTCTAAACTAGTGATGCGGTGCATAAAGAACTCGCGTAGAAAGGTGCTTTTATATCAGCCATACTATGTTCTCAATAATGATATCAGGATAATACTTCAGTAAAACCTGACATTCTTATTTAACCTGAAAAGATCATTAAAATGATTTTGTCCATTATCTTTATTTAATAATATTAATGTAGGCTCGCTACGCTCGCCTCTTGATTCAGCATTTCTAGTAAATATGTATTAAATAAAGTTATTGCAGGCTCGCTACGCTCGCCTGTTTACACAGGAAATATAGTAATTATTTATAAAATTAAGAAGGCTCGCTACGCTCGCCTGTTTGATTCAGAATTTGTTGTAAATGTTTATTAAATAAAGTTATTGCAGGCTCGCTGCGCTCGCCTGTTGATTTAGCATTTGTAGTAAATATTTATTAAATAAAGTTATTGTAGGCTCGCTACGCTCGCCTGTTGATTTAGCGTTTGTAGTAAATATGTATTAAATAAAGTTATAGCAGGCTCGCTACGCTCGCCTGTTTACACAGGAAATATAGTACTTATTTTATATAATAAAGAAGGCTCGCTACGCTCGCCTGTTTGATTCAGAATTTGTAGTAAAGATTTATTAAATAAAGTTATTGTAGGCTCGCTACGCTCGCCTGTTTATACAGTTAATATAGTAATTATTTAATCAAATTAAAGAAGGCTCGCTACGCTCGCCTGTTTGATTCAGAATTTGTTGTAAATATTTATTAAATAAAGTTATTGCAGGCTCGCCTGTTTATTTAGCATTTGTAGTAAATATTTATTAAATAAAGTGATTGTAGGCTCGCTGCGCTCGCATGTTGATTTAGCGTTTGTAGTAAGTATTTATTAAATAAAGTTATTGCAGGCTCGCTACGCTCGCCTGTTTATACAGTTAATATAGTAATTATTTAATCAAATTAAAGAAGGCTCGCTACGCTCGCCTGTTTGATTCAGAATATGTTGTAAATATTTATTAAATAAAGTTATTGAAGGCTAGCTACGCTCGCTTTTTATACAGTAAATATACTAATTATTTAATTAAATAAGTTAACAAAGGCTCGTTACGCTCGCCTGTTTATACAGTAAATATAGTAATTATTTAATTAAATTAAGGATGGCTCGCTACGCTCGCCGGTTTGATTCAGAATTTGTAGTAAATATTAATTAAATAAAGTTATTGTATGCTCGCTACGCTCGCCTGTTTATAAAGTATTTGTACGTAATCATTATTTAATAATTAATTCAGGCTCGCTGCGCTGGCAAGTTTAGACGGCATAACATTATCCAGAAATACTAAATAAATTGGTGAGTGCAGCGAACCTTCAATATATACCCAGTTAAATGAAAACTAATTTTAAATGCTGTCTATACAGGGCGAGCGCAGCGAGCCAACAATAACATTATTACAACTCCTGTATAAACGTGCGATCATAGCGAGCCTGCAATACCTCTATTAAACAACGTTTAACTAAATTTCCAGTTTAAACTGCTTAGTATGCAATAATTATACGAAATAATAACTATCTACAATTGGTTGAAAATATATATAGAGTGAAATTTTAATAGTTATTTACTCTTTTCTTACTTCTAAACCCTTTAAAACGATGTATAAAATGCCATACTGACGAAAAACGTTTTGTCATTCGCCTTATTGGCCGCCATCTTGAAAATATAAATTATGAAATTTGAAAAGTTATTGACTCTATTCCTACTTTTATAGACCTTTAGATTAATGTATTACATGCCAAGCAGATTAATTTTTTTTAATAGTCCGCCATATTGAAAATATTATGTGTGACATTTTTAATACTTATAGATATTCCTATCCTATACTTCAAGACCTTTAAATTGATGTATAACATGTCATACTGACTAAAAACTTTTTGTTTAGTCGTCCGCCATATTGGCCGCCATCTTGAAAGTGTGAAGTATTAAATTTTATCAGTTAAATATTATTTTCCTCCTTTAAAAGGCCTTTAAAACGATGTATAACACATTAAGCTGACTTAAACTTTTTTTTTTAGTCATCCGCCATATTGGCAGCCATCTTGAAAATATTAACTGTGATATTTTATTAGTTAAATTTTCTTTTCCTTCTCTTAAAGACCTTTAAAACGATGTATAACACATTATGCTGACTAAAACTTTTTATTTTAGTCGTCCGCCATATTGGCCGCCATCTTGAAAATATGAAGTGTGAAATTTGATTAGTTACATATTCTTTTCCTTCTTTTTAAGACCTTCAAAACGATGTATAACACATTATGCTGGCTTAAACCTTTTTTTTTAGTCGTCCGCCATATTGGCCGCCATCTTGGAAATGTTTAGTGAGGAATTTTCAAAAACTATTCAGTTCTCAAAAATGCTGAGATGCATCTACGTGCCAAATTTCGCTGAAATTGATCAATTTTTACTCCAGTTATCGTTAGACAAACAAACAAACAAACAAACTTTTCAAATCCCAAGTCTCTGAAATGAAGAACTCACTACGCTCGTTCAATGACCTGTGAATTTTGGCCAACAATCCATCTAACAATCCCCCATCTCTCATTGCTCCAAACATTTCTCAACATTTTTGGGGCACCACTTTACCAAAAATATGATTTGCGGACGTTTATCCCATTTGGTATTAATTAATTAATAATTCAAGAAAGTGAAATACTTCATAAAAGAACATGTATATTGAACGATAAAGAAAACATATTATGTACAATATAAAGGCTCGTAGATGGAGAAACCCCTTTTAATTAATGCTTTCTTTTCATCCAGGATCTACTTGGTTAAAGGAAGCGTTTCTTTCTCTTGTACACTCTGAAAATTAAAAACTAGTTCTTTTACCAGAAGTAACTAAAATAAATTAATCTTTAGATTAAACTTTTTCAATGGGAAAAGAGTCCACATTAGGACATTAGCTCCATTCAGTGTGCGGATCTTTGCCCCCATTTTATTAAATCATATAAATATAGTTATCTACCAAAGGTAAGTACATATTATGAAGGTAAAACAAGTGTTTATTTCTACACTACTTTAGCACTATTTTTGTACAACTTTATCAAACAATACGAATATTGATTTATAATAATTAATAATAAACTGCCAAAATTCTATAAAAGTTAGATTGAAACTTAAAAAAATAAACTTACCCAATTTTTCTTGGCAACAGTACAAATGAAATCAAGATAACCTTACAGGAGCAAAGCCTTAACGTAAGGAATGAGTGTTGCTAGTCCCACTTCAAAAAAGTAGTTTCCCTCCCATTTTTAAAACAGTGCGGACATTTACCCCATGCGGACCTTTGCCCCCAACTACTCTATATCCCTTCAAATTTAAAATGTACAATACTTTTAAACTGGACATTTCTACTGAGAGGATGTTGCTTATGTTTAGTGTATAAACACTAAAGCCATGTTTACTAAGTCCAAGTAACATTGATTAAGGCCAAGGGGTTGTGGCACTAAGCATGGTTTGCTAAGCATGGCTTACTCGGTCTAAGTTGTGAAACTTTGATAATAATCTATTTTTGAGGAGCTTAGTATCAAAGACAAACAAGAGCACATTTCAAAATTTTACAGGAGAGCCGAAAAACTGTAGCTCAAATTCTACAGGTGCTAGAGCTATGATTTTTTTTCTTTAGATTCTTAATAGACTCAAAACTAGTTAGAAGTACTGAAAACGTGAAATTCTTTGATATTTTAGCTGCTAAATGGAGTTAAAAAGTGGAGTTGTCCGCTTTTGAAACAAAAACAAGGTTTTGTCTGTTTTTGAAGCAAAATGACGTTGAAAATAATGGTTAGAATAATAATATTGGAGAAATCATTTTCTTTCACGTTTTTCAGGGTTCATAGGGGGTTGTGCCCCCAAATTTAGAGCTAAAATTGATTTCTTGATTTCCCCTCAGGGTATCATTTTTCTAAACATGTATGACAAATATGGTAGGAGTAGGTATTCAGATGCTAAAGCCCGCAGTGCATCATAGGAACGAATTGGTAAAATGCAGCCTCCTGATTGGCTGTTTTGGTTATGTCCACTTTTGAAGCAAAACATGTGATGACTTGTCCGTATTTGAAACAAAACTACAAATATTATTGCATTTTTACCCCTTTTCTGGTCGTTTTTGATGCAAATGGATAGCAGAATCTGATGCAGCAGCCAAAATTCTGCCAACTGAAATTCGGAAAAAATGTCGAATGTCCGTCTTTGATACTAGGCTCCTCTTTTATCTAATTTTCAGTTGGAGCCATTTTTCAAATAAAAAAACACACTGGTGGTTTAATTGAAAATAATGTCTAATTGTCTAACCAAGCTTTTACTCTTTACACTTGTGTTTTCTATTCTTATTGGTTCCTTAGGACACGTGCTCTCTAAGCTTCTGAGTGTAGTGAAAGAGCAAAATAACAAAACCATGTTTTTTTAACTTTTCTCCAATTTCTTGGTCTTTAGGGATGAAGTTATGAAAAAACCTTGCTATTTTTTATAACATTTTTTTATCGGCAAATTTTGGCCCACATCTTTAAGCCTTTATGAATGTAACATGGAGTTTTCAAGAGTTAGAAGGAAAGTATTGGGAGTGAGTAACATATACTCCACACATTCCCTAGTTACTTAAAACCGTGTTTATGTTGGAAGCACAAATCTAATGTAGCAATAACAAGAATCATAATTGTTTCTAATGCTACAATGGAATTCCTCTTAATGAGGCACCAGGAGACCCAACTAACTACATGGGAACATAATGGGCTGGTTAAATTAAATGCTTCTTATAACCAGCAAAATACTTTTAAAACATTTATATGTTTATCAATATAAAATGTTGCCACAGCAATACGACATCTGTTCACCTACAGCAGAGAAGTTTAGAAAGATATCTTGACAAGACAGTGCTAAAGCCCTTTGAGGACGGAGGTATATATTGTAAGATTATTACCCAGGCCTGGGGTCTAAAACAGGCAAACAGGTTTGTTCCACCCTGGCCTTTCTACCTTACACACTAAATTTATCACACTTTTTTAAGCCGTTATCTTTTTCCCCTACCTATAATTAAGCTTATTATTAATATAGTTTTACATAACGACAATATATAAATCTAATTTAATAGTATTACCTTTATTAAAATGGAATGTGGTTAAAATTATAGTTGCTACACGAATATATATATATAATAATTACCGTCTAGGATAGGTAAATGAGGTAATTGTAAGTACAATTTTTATTTTTTAATCTACAGTAATGCAGAAATAGTGGTTATATTGTATAAAGAATATATATTTGTTTGTATTGCTGTAAAACGCTTACATACATACATGCACTGAGTTCAAAATGTATATTACCTTCCTCTCTTGCTCTTTTTATACGTAATATAAATATATATATTTATGCACTTTTAAGTATAAAAATGTGCATGTGTTTTAAGTATATTTTTTTCAGAGACAAAGTTTTGTATAAAAAATTTAAATAAAATATAATTATCATTAACTACGGGAGACATACAGAGAAAAATAGACCCCAGCACCGGGACTTGAACCACGGGCCTCCTATATATCCGTTACAGATGCTCCTACCAACTGAGCTATACTGGAGAATGATTTTCTCTATCGTTACCGATACCAAGTCCCGAATCCAAGCTTTCAATTTTCTCTACAAATCTAGCAAGCCAAATATTCACGGCAATAGAACTAGACCGAGAATTAACGCTTATAATTATAAAGTACTCAATAAGTACCTGTACCTAGTACAATCAATTAGAAATTCAAATTTTTAAGTTTAGGTAGTATTCATACTATGGAAAGATTAAATTTATTTATCAATATTTTAGTTTTTATGTTTTGTTAACTTTTTAATTAGTCTCATTAGGTTTAGGTACTGTGATATTGGTTTTAAGTTATATTGTTATTGAATTTTGTTAAAAAGTAAATAACATTTTAGCTTTTAAGTTTTGTATAGTATGTAGATCTGTGATACTAGTTTTTAAGTTTTAACTCTCATTTATTTATTATTTAGCTTTTAAGTACTATTGTCAGATGTAACTGACATGAAATGCCTTGACTTTTGTGAAACTTTCTGTAAGTAACCACAATAAATAAAAAAAAAAAAAAAAAAAAAAAAAAAAAAAAGTTTTTTCCCGTAGTTAATGATAATTATAATTTGATTTAAAGTAAAATTTAATCTTTCCGTAGTATGAATACTACCTAAACTTAAAAAAAGTATAAAAAATTTTAAAACAGGGTATCACACACTGAGCTTGTAAAATATGTCTCACATTTTACCCCCTGACCTAACAGAACAGAACTTATTAGGAAGTAGGAAAAAAGGGTAGGGCAAGCCGGTAGAGTCTAGATAGGGATAATATTATAATAAAGTAAGTACTGTAAAAATGCCTGGGAAATTTATAAAAAAGGAAAAACCCCTAAGCCAAGGGCCAACTGAACAACGATTTACTCATGCCAGGGTCTAAAAACCCAAAATGACAACATGTCTTCTATCCTTTTTTACCTGTGATCAACCATGGCTCTATCTACCGGGCTCTTCATAGAACATCCATAATATCCCACTGAGCCAAGAGATAGCTCTAGATATACTTAAATATATTTACACTGACAGTACCTTGCATCTAAGCAAGGAAAACCTGAAAACGTAAATTTACGCCCATAGGCTTTTTGCAAAGAAAATTGAAAACGTAAATTTTCACCCATAGTCCTTTTGCAAAGAAAATTGAAAACGTAAATTTACGCCCATAGGCTTTTTGCAAAGAAAATTGAAAACGTAAATTTTCACCCATAGTCCTTTTGCAAAGAAAATTGAAAACGTAAATTTTCACCCATAGTCCTTTTGCAAAGAAAATTGAAAACGTAAATTTTCACCCATAGTCCTTTTGCAAAGAAAATTGAAAACGTAAATTTTCACCCATAGTCCTTTTGCAAAGAAAATTTAAAACGTAAATTTTCACCCATAGTCCTTTTGCAAAGAAAATTGAAAACGTAAATTTTCACCCATAGTCCTTTTGCAAAGAAAATTCAAAACGTAAATTTACGCCCATAGGCTTTTTGCAAAGAAAATTGAAAATGTAAATTTACGCTAAGGGGGCTTAAAGGGTTTTAACAGAGCTTTAGTATTTTATATCTAGGGTCTGCGGGAAAAACCACTTAAGTCATTTTACTAAACTTTACAGGAGAGCAAAAAAATGATCAGCCTTACAAAGCAAAAATAGAAAATTATAGATTTCTCCTAAATGGCTATTTCTAGGAAGTTGAAATCTTTTGGTATTTTATCGATTGTCAAAGCCTTGTATAAGATATGGTTGTAGTGGGAAGATCTAACTAATATTGATGAAATCTTTTGGGCATTAAATAAAAAATTCTGATTATGTCCCGTTCCTTTTCTGAACCAATAGGAAAAGGGTTACTTGAAATTGGTTGGATTATAGATGATAAAAAACTACTTACATTTCTTCTTATAAGAGAGACAGGCTTAAATGGGGAGGATACATCTAATGATTTTTTAAATCATTTGTGTAATGTAACCACTAAGGATTGTGCCATTTATAAATTTTTCGATCCATCCATTTTTTCTTGCAAAATGAGGACCTTACAAAAGTGCTGCTACATCCAGAAATTCATCACTTAAAAGTTGGTATACTGTGAATTTATCACTGCTTGATTATACTAACTGATACAAATCATAGGCATGATAAATTCCCATGATTTTTGATAAAAAAAAGGTAACTTATGTGGTTTATCCAGAACAAAGATTATTGTAATTAAAGTTAGACAAAAAAACGTAAGTCGACTTAAGTGCTTTTTCCAGAATTAAATTTATGATAATATTCCATTAAGTCAAAAGGTATTATTTTCTATAACCCGTTTAGAGTCAACTTTGACTTAAGTGGGTTTTACAGAAGGTAGAGTAAGGTCTTGGGAATGCATTAATCAAATAAAAACAAAATTGATATTTTTGACTTATGTGGTTTTTCCCGCCGACCCTAGATATAGCGGGTGAGAAAATGAAATGACTTGGCTTGGTATGAACGGTGACTCCAGCCCAGTGGCCGCTTCCATTCACACCCGATAACACGCCTTTTTACTGTATTTTATTTTTTTTTATCCATTATTTTCTATAATTTCTTAGGAGACAGCATCGCACCTAAAATTTAGAGTACTCTTTAAGCCCCATGGGCGTAAATTTACGTTTTCAATTTTCTTACTCTAATTTTCAATTTCCAAATTTCTCTTCTGGCATAAGCTTTTTATGAACAATGCAGAACATATTTTGAATAAAACAATCAGTTGGTTAAAGCTCCACATGTGTGCATAATACTTTTTCTTTTTTCTTTTTTTTTTTTAAAAAAAGAAGCTTTGGGGTTTTCAGGGGACCCAGAATCCATGTAATTCAATCAAATTAAAATTATTTTCTTTGTCATAACCAAAATAAGTGGATGGGTACAAAATTAATAAGGAAAAATACCAATTAAATAATATATATTATATATTAAAAAATAATTATAATAATAATAAATAAAAATACAAAAAAATGGTATTATTCAATACAAAATATATTAAATAAACAACAAAATATGTTTTATTTTTTCTCAAATAACCCTAATATATAATTATTAAAAATAATAAAAAAAGCAGTAGTACAGAATGAAAAACATATAATTACAAATATATATAAAACAATGTTATGACTATCCATTATCCATGCAACAATAATACAGCTAAATAGTTTCAAATATAAAACTTTGATTAGAACCTATATAGTAAGGGTTGAGTGCAAGACACGTTTTGTAGAAAATTTAAATTGAACCAAGTTGCACAACCAAACCAAGTTGCACAACCGAACCTAGTTGTACTACCGAACCTAGTTGTACTACCGAACCAAGTTGTACAACCGAACCAAGTAGGACAACCAAACTAAGTTGCACAACTGAACCAAGTTGTACAACCGAACCAAGTTGTGCAAGCAAACTCTTCGGTGGCAGGATACAATTAATTTGTGGCACTTTACTAAATCTTTTTTTTAACAGAAAAATAAATAATTCTGACTGAAAATACACTAAAAAAAAATTAATAAATAAAATAAACAGTGATTTACTGAGAATTTTAAACATGGCGCTCGTAACCCTTCGGTTCTAACCCAGTCAAATAACTACATATAAAGGGATGGGCACCTCGAGATAATACATGTTTTTCAAATTCCAATTTTTTTTTAATTTAAGCAAAATTATATATTGTATATATTTTTTTACTGATATTTTGATTTGAAAAACATCTATTTCCTCAATTTCCCAGACCCCTAATATAAGAAAAATAATGGTAAAATTAATAACTTTTTATAGTTTGAGTAATATTTTTGTGTTTTTCTTTTTTATTTAAGGCTGATCAATAGCATTATAAATATCGGTTTCATACAATTGCGCAAAAAAAATAAAATTACATAGGAGAGCAATTGCTCAAAATATGGAATTTCAACTGTTTTCTTTATGATGGTATCTGTGAGAGCTCTGTGGATACTGATATTTAAATTTGCCACTCGTAGAAAACTCCGTCATCATTATAATTATGTGACAATGTACAAATTTCAATACGATACAAGATTATTGTTGATATATTTACATATTATTAAAAAATGAATTGTAAACAAAGAAGCCCCTGGTGAAAAAGAGATATAACTAAAATGTTGCCTAAACAAGGTTAGAGATATGTCAAGATGAGGGAGGACTTGAGAGTGCTATAGTTGCATGCTTATTGATAAGGAAAGAATCAAAATAAAAGGAAAGGATCACCTCCCTGGACTGCATAGAAAGACATGTGTAAATTTCAGCCTATCAGAATTGACAAATGGATTTTTTTTTTTTTTTAATTTATAAATGTAAATGGTACTGTATCCATTCCATAATAAATTAATGTTGTCTTAGAAAATCATAAGATAACTGAATTGCCCTACACCTTGATCTTGACAGGGCTGCCCTGTGATACCTATGGGGAGGCGCCCAGCCCCTCAAGCAGTGAAGTCACTGAGTAGCGGCCACCTTACAGGGTCAACATACAAAGCGAGTAGGGGGCAGAGTCCCTGTATCTATTTATAAATAGATAGTCAAATCATATATAATTTTGTGATTAAATCAAAAAATAGACTGCCAATTAGTGTGATAGCTTCCTCGCATCCTATCATGTACTTTATTGTTTATTATGTAACAACTATTAATAGTTTTTATCGATCTTTAACACTTAATAGAGGTGTCACTGTTGGTTTTACTAAAAAATTGTATTTGAAAAAAATGTTTGTCTCATTGAATAGATGAAGTTAGATTTTTTCCCCGACCTAAAATTCCAATTTTAAATTTGAAGTTCATGTTTACGTGAGCATTGCTCGTGAACGCCTGGACGGATAACGTTGTCCAACAAACTCGTCCTGGGCATTAGTAAAATGAACATGTCGACCAAATTTCATCAATATTAGTCGACATTAACTCAAGTTATCGTTACACGTTTCATGATTCGCAGACACACAGACTGACAGACAGACAGACACGAGACCAAAAATGTTCCCTGATGTCTGAAACGGATTTCTGTCTTGGAATTTTTAAAATCGGAGACACAAAACTTTTTCTTTCTCAAAAGTGAACACAATGCTTCAGTTACCTGCGGTAAGCTCGGAAGCAATATTTGTATTTGTTTTATTAGCAGAGCAGTGGGTGAACATATGGAATATGGCAAACATTTATTAATTGAATTGACACTAAATTGATCAGTTTGGAGTTATATCTAGGACAGAAGTAAGTATGTAGGGCGCTCTCTACAAACATCGACCACCCAAAGTTTAAACGACCTGTTAACAAAGTTACAGATTCCTTTCACCATTTTGATACGGTGTTTTATTTTAAAAGATACATTAGACACACATCGGAGCCTTAAACAATAGTGCAAATATTAATAATTAGTAAAACATAGCAATTACTTATCAGTACAGAATGTAACGTCCACAAAAACATCATAAAAACATTTATATTATTATTGACTTTTATCATTAAAATACCAAGAGGAAATAAAAATTATGCACATATACATATATATGTATGTGTGTGTGTATGTATGTATATACATGGGAAAGTTAAATGAGTGCTACATGGTCAATTGTTTGTGGAAAGGAAAGGTCAAAATGACCAGAATAGGGTTAAAAGATTATGTTCCACACATTGAAAGTATTGACGGAGCAATACAAGAGTTGGAATTCTTGGTCGATATTTCTACTGGATGTATTCACCGCTTGTCCAGCGGTGAATACATCTAATCTGGTTATGGGTGAATCTAAGTGGAATGTAGGAGCACATGTAATGTACCTGCATTTCAATACTAACATGCATCCTTATTTACCTCTTGGTATACATATATATATTCACATATACAATATTACTTTAAATTTACGTCGCACTGTCTATTTAAATTTTGAATGCGCAAAAAAAGTGTGCGGCTTAAATTCAAAAGAAATATTGCATGTATATAAGTAAACATCAGATCCTTTTTTAATCACTTAAAAAAATATATATATTATATATATTTTTGCTCACTATTATTTATTTATTTTTTTTTTTTTTTCAAAATACATAAATAAGACAAAATATTAAACCACAATCAGAGCAAAATAATAAATAATTAATATAATAAATAAAACAATTAATTTCTTTAAAAAAATAAAAATAAAATTATGCACTCATATATTTATATATATATATATATATATATATATATATATATATATATATATATATATATATATATATATATATATATATATATATATATATATATATATATATATATATATACATACAGGGTGTAAATATTTAAAGAGGTGATAGTATGGAGCAAAATAAACAAAACAAGTTTTAGTAAACATGGGTGCGCAAAGTAACCGTTTTGGGGATAATGTAGGGAGTCCAAAACCGGGACAATGGCAACCCTAGGATAACGTAGTCTGCGGCTAGATCATCTGATTTAAAAGCCCTAGATTTCTTTTACAGGGGATATTTGACAACATTAATCTATGGCACTATCTATGGTAAATAGCCTCGGGGAGCTGCAGCTACGAATTAATAAAAAAACCTGAGCCGATTAGGGGGTTTTAGAAAGAGTTGGAATATGGTTGAGACAATGATGTCGTACTTGCTTGGATATGGAACGAGGCCACTTTCAACATCTTCTGTAACTTTAGTTCTTGGTTTTGCTAGAAACTTCTTTTCATTGTTTGTACTCTAAATAAATAATAAATAAATATAAATAAATAAACGGTTCAAGAAAGAATAACCTTCCATATCTGCAAAACAATCACTTTGTACACCTATATTAACTAAGACTTTTTTGTTTATTTTGGTCCGTACTATTTACCTCTATAAATATTTTAAACTCTTTTTTAAACACCCTGTATATATATTATATTATTATTTTTGTTAAATTAATTAAATAATAAATATAAAAAAAAAAAAAAAAATAGAAATTAATTATTTATAGATATTCACAAAAAAAACCTAAATAAATAAATGTTAGATAATAAAAAAACAAAGAAAATATTCGACATAACAATTATCTCATTAATATGTTAAAAAATATATATAAATATTGTTATATTACTTTATTTAACAATATATTATTACTTTTTTTTTTTTAAATATAATTAATTTTTGTTTAATATTATAATGTTGGACAGAAAATTATTATTATTTATTGGATTTTTATTTTTAGTTTTTTTCAAAAGGGATAAATTGGGTGATGATCGGGGATAGGAGAGGAAGTAGAGGTGGGGGAGAAAAAAAGCACATTTAATAAATTCATATTTATACAACTTAGTATGTATTACTTATACATTTATTTTTATTAGGGGGGGGGAGAGGGTGTTTATATAAGTTTAGTTATTACTTTTTTTTTTAATAGTTTAATTGTATATAAAACAAATATATATATTAATAAACTGTAGAATTTAAATCTGAACTGTATTAAAACCGTTCAAAATATATAAATTTGACACTAGTTAATAGTTTATTATTTAGAGATTGTTGATAGTTTTTTTTTGTACATAGATATGACATATATATATATATATATATATATATATATATATATATATATATATATATATATATATATATATATATATATATATATATATATATATATATATATATTACACAAATATGTATATTATAAAAGAAAAAATAATATCGAAATTGAAACTAATAATTAGTTAAAGATATCAACAATCAAATAATAATAAAAAGCCAATGTCAAACAACTTTTTTCTTTTACTGTGAAGTAATTTGGTATTATTTTAATTTTTTCAAAAAACCTGTAAAAAGACAATATTAGGGGTTTTATTGGTAATTTTTATAGTAAGGTAAAGACAACAAAACAAGAGTGTGTACATATACATATATATTTTTACTTTTTGTGTTAAAATGATTATTATATATATATATGTATTTAATTTGTTTGTTTGCTTTATATATCAGTCTTGGGTGTGAGGAGACATGTTACATTTTATTCTCTACGTGTTTTCTTTTATTTCAAACTAGAATTTAGTATTTTATTTTCTTAACAACTCTGATTTTTTTTTTTAAATAAAACTAGATCAAAGCTACAACAAAAAAAAAACTAAAACATAAAACACTCAGATTAAAAAAGCAACAAAACATCAGACCAAAGTTATCTCAACTAGAATGGCGCTCTATTAGTTCAGTTCCTCATATTTGATTAAAAATTTGACAACAGGTTGGGTATGACAATTAGACAAAGCAATATAAACTCCCTTTGTATAATTAAGACCGAGGGATAAAGGGATATTTAGAAACATATATATTATATATACATAAATATATATACATATAAGGAGCCTAGTATCAAAGACGGACATGCAATAATATAAAAATGCAATAATATTTGTAGTTTTGTTACAAATATGGACAAGTCAACACGCGTTTTGCTTCAAAAGTGGACATAACCTAAACAGCCAATCAGAGGCTGCATTTTACTAACTCGTCTTTAACATCTGAATACCTACTCCTATCATATTTGGCATACACTTTTAGAAAAATAATACCCCGAGGGGAAATCGATAAATTAATTTTAACTCTAAATTTGAGGGCACTACCCCCCAAAAACTGTGAAAAAAAATTATTTCCCCAATATTATTATTCTAACAATTATTTTCCACATCGGTTGGCTTCAAAAACGGACAAAACCTGGTTTTTGTTTCAAAAGCGGAACAACTCCATTTTGCAGCTAAAATATCAAAGAAATTCATGTTTTCAGAACTTTAAACTAGTTTTGAGTCTATTAAGAAAGTACAGAAAAAAAAAATCATAGCTCTAGCACCTGTAGAATTTGAGCTACAGTTTTTCGGCTCTCCTGTAAAATTTTGAAACAACAAATTTGAACAGTTCCTATGTGTCACGCTTGCGTGGCACATCCCTTGATGTCTCTCACTAACACAAATATATACACAATTATATATTTATTTATATATATATATATATATATATATATATATAATTTATAATTTTACATTTTTTTTCCTTAAATAGTTTAATCAAAATAAAAATAGTTACAATTGCTTAAGGCAAAGGGATATTTAGCCCTAAGTACTTTAGAAAGAATGAACATCACATTTCTAAAAGTGATAACATCCCTTTTTCTTAATAGTTAATTAGACTAAAGAATGTTGTCACCTCTATATTAGAAGTGTGACATTCCTTTGTCCTAAAGTACTTTGGACAAAACATCCCTTTCTCGTGATTCTTATGATGAGTACTAGGGTGGGCCTTCATCATAGGGGTGAAAAAAAAAGTATTGAAATTTTGTGCTCCCAACCCCTAACTTTGTGCGAATACATGAAAAAATGATTTTTGAAAAGTTTCAGGTCAATCGGAAAATTTTAAATGGTGCCGCTTTTTATTTGAAAATTGGTATATAAAAAAATCAATAAAATAGCGATTTTTTCTAGAAAATTTCAAAATATCACGTTTGCAATGCAATATTTTTCGTGTTTTTTTATGATTTACATAAATGATATACTTATATTAACTAATATAACTCAAAAGTAAGTCAATAAGTAAAGAGATAAAATATTTAGAGATATACATACATAGCAAAATAGTGAAAATTGGAAAAAAAAATTTGTTTTTCCCATGAATTTCGTAATTATTTTAATCATATGAACAATATTTAATGTTTTAACATACATTAAATGGTACTACATGTTATGTGCTTCATATTAATACGTATTAACAATGCATACCTATCATAGTT
Source organism: Gerris lacustris (assembly GCA_951217055.1). Lineage (NCBI taxonomy): Eukaryota > Metazoa > Arthropoda > Insecta > Hemiptera > Gerridae > Gerris > Gerris lacustris. The sequence goes on along the minus strand of OX578277.1, from coordinate 1,248,144 downwards.
TTTTATTAAACTAGTAACATACATACTAGTGAAGTCAATGAAGCTATAACATAAGCCACATTTTGAACGAAAAAGACCGTCTTTTGAGTTTGAATATCTTTTATGCATTATTTTTTATTTTGGATTGCAATCAAGGAATAAGGGTTTTGGGGTCGCTGATTACGAATTTCAAGTCAAAAATAAAAAATTAAAAAAAATGGCTGCCCTAGGAGGGCGGGAAAAATCTTCCGTTTTATACGAAATTCGTGATAATTATACATAAATTAAGAACTAAACATCTAACCAAAGTTTTTTTGGAGGTCGCAGATTATGAATTTAAGGTAATAGTACAAATAAGTAGAAACATTTTTTGATTTTATTAAAATATGCATAAAGCAATAACGTGGGTTGTATAACATACATAATAAAATAACAAAAATAGTGGAAATAGAAAAAAATTGTAATTATTCCGTTTAAATTTGGATGTTATACATTCAAATATTTTAATTGTTTCTAGTTTACGATGTTAGTTATAGTTTGTTTCAGTATATTCTTAATTGGACCCTTCTTTTAGGTACTCTCATCTACCTTACCCCTAATCTGCATTCCTGAGCCTGAGCCCTCAGCCCTGAGGCTCAGGAATGCACCCAATCCTAGTAATCCTTTACTCAATAAAAATAAAAAGTAGTAGAAAAAATCTTTTATTTTATTAAAATATTAATAAAGCAATAACATATGCAAAAATAGCAAAAGCAGTGAAAAAAAGGGAAAAAAATGTAAAACTAACTATGTACAAAAATATGACATTATTATATATTACAAACGAAAAACTTTATAAAAAATCATTTTGCAACTTATTTTTACTTTCATATAAACTTTTTTCAAGTTCCTTGTTTCATGTATCCGGAAGTTTGAATTATAATTTGATCATAATATTTTTTTTTTTTTTCACTGCTTTTGCTATTTTTGTATTATTTTATTAAAGGATTACTAGGATTAGTGTGCATTCCTGTGCCTCAGGGCAGAGGGCTCAGACTCAGGTATGCAGATTTGGGGTAAGGTAGATGAGAGTACCTAAAAGAAGGGTCCAATTAAGAATATACTGAAACAAACTATAACTAACATCGTAAACTAGAAACAATTAAAATATTTGAATGTATAACATCCAAATTTAAACGGAATAATTTAAAAAAAAAATGTATTTCCACTATTTTTGTTATTTTATTATGTATGTTATACAACCCACGTTATTGCTTTATGCATATTTTAATAAAATCAAAAAATGTTTCTACTTATTTGTACTATTACCTTAAATTCATAATCTGCGACCTCCAAAAAAACTTTGGTTAGATGTTTAGTTCTTAATTTATGTATAATTATCACGAATTTCGTATAAAACGGAAGATTTTTCCCGCCCTCCTAGGGCAGCCATTTTTTTTAATTTTTTATTTTTGACTTGAAATTCGTAATCAGCGACCCCCAAAACCCTTATTCCTTGATTGCAATCCAAAATAAAAAATAATGCATAAAAGATATTCAAACTCAAAAGACGGTCTTTTTCGTTCAAAATGTGGCTTATGTTATAGCTTCATTGACTTCACTAGTATGTATGTTACTAGTTTAATAAAAAACTATGATAGGTATGCATTGTTAATACGTATTAATATGAAGCACATAACATGTAGTACCATTTAATGTATGTTAAAACATTAAATATTGTTCATATGATTAAAATAATTACGAAATTCATGGGAAAAACAAATTTTTTTTTCCAATTTTCACTATTTTGCTATGTATGTATATCTCTAAATATTTTATCTCTTTACTTATTGACTTACTTTTGAGTTATATTAGTTAATATAAGTATATCATTTATGTAAATCATAAAAAAACACGAAAAATATTGCATTGCAAACGTGATATTTTGAAATTTTCTAGAAAAAATCGCTATTTTATTGATTTTTTTATATACCAATTTTCAAATAAAAAGCGGCACCATTTAAAATTTTCCGATTGACCTGAAACTTTTCAAAAATCATTTTTTCATGTATTCGCACAAAGTTAGGGGTTGGGAGCTAAAATTAAAAAATGTTCATTATTAAGGCCCACCCTAATGAGTACCCAACTAAAGTTTTGCCTAATCAATCCTTTTACACTTTGGTACCTACCTTCTTTAGAGGGGGGGGGGGGGGGAGGCACTAAACTAACAGAGTACCATTATAAGTATTAAACCTACGCGAAAAAATAAATAAATTTATTAAAAACCAACAATCCAATAGTGAATATTTGACTACAGGCTGATTACGACATTAAATGGTCAAGTAGTCAAACAATAAGTTTGGATTCACATAATGTTAGGTATGATCTGATAGTAGGCAGTGTGATCACATAATAGTAGGTATCACCTATTAGCAGCATAGGTTTGTTTAATAATAAATTTATAAATTTTACTTCGGTAAAGTTTTATTTACAACAAAAATCTTCTGGAATAAAATAATTATTAAATATAAGTGGAAGAAATCCCATAGCAAAATGGTTCCCAACTCGTCACTGAGAATTCATATTTAGGACAGAAAATAAAAATAGTCATTGAGGGGGGGGGGGGGGGGGAGTGTGAAAATTTAACCACAAAACATTTCTTCACATAAATGCATCAAGGGTTGGAAATTCATTTTCTCATCAAATTCAAAACTTGATTAGCTCAAATGAAAATTTTAAAGCAGAGGGTTTCTGCACAATCTCACTTTGCTCAAGCCTATGGGAACCAATACATTAACTGGCAAACCATAAATATATATATATATATATATATATATATGTTATAAATATATTTTATTTATTTAACAGATTGATAACTTCCTATTATTGTTAAAATCAGAGATGATAAGAAAATAAAAGATTAAATGAGAAATATTTTTACATTAAGGTTAAAAACAGACTGTTAAATAAACCAATTATTATATATATATATATATATATATATATATATATATATATATATATATATATATATATATATATATATATATATATATATATATATATATAATTTTACAATTTTTTTTTCTTAAATAGTTTATTTTTAAATATAATATATATAATATATGTATGTTTTATTAATTTGAATAATAACGTTTGTTTAGTTGGAGGCTACTTTATCTCATAGTTTTTTCTTGGTTTTTCTCTTTTGTTTCCTTTTTACCACCAAAAAAGTTTATCAATTGGATAAAAAACATTACAAAATTAAATGAAACTCGTTACATCTGCAAACAGAAAATACAACAGTTAACTATTAATTAAATTCAGATCAAGCCATTTAGAATTAGCAAAGATACACAAAAAAAAAGTGTGGTACCATAAAAAATAATAATAATCATCGAACCATTTTTAACAATGCTAAAGAAAACAGACATTTTTCTAGTAAAATTACTTAAGTGGACTACAACTCAAGTGGTTCATTGATAATTATTTATATTGTCCAGTCAGTCCTCAATTTTCTTGAGAATTTATTTGTGACTAGCCTTCACCCCGAGCTCTGCGTGGGGCTCATGCTAGATATTAATGGCTGTTTTTCCTATTATCATGCAAGCCTAGCAATTAAATAAAATGCCTGAAAAGGTTAAAAGCAATTAGTGTGGCACATAGCTTCCTCGAATCCTAAAACATATTTAAACGATTCTGCTTTTAAATACAATTATTTCTTATCCACCAATTCTGAGCAAAATAGGTTCATTAGACCTTGAAAAATTGATGTTTGGTGGTTTTTTCATTAGCGCATGCGCAGTGGCTACTGCAAATCCAATTATGTACAATGACATTCATACAGAACATTAGGGCGTAACCTGTACAATGACATTCATACAGAACATTAGGGCGTAACCTGTACAATGACATTCATACAGAACATTAGGGCGTAACCTGTACAATGACATTCATACAGAACATTAGGGCGTAACCTGTACAATGACATTCATACAGAACATTAGGGCGTAACCTGTACAATGACATTCATACAGAACATTAGGGCGTAACCTGTACAATCTCTGAAAATTTCATCGAGATGAGATAAAAATTGTGGAAGTTATGCGTGTGGCAAAGATTACATGTCTGAATGCTGTGGCTACACTATGAAAAGTATTTCTTTTTTTTTTTTATAAAATTGTTAATAACTCTGGTTCTACTCAATATTTTTCGATGAAACCAAGCCTACAAATTACGCGACATGTTTGCGCTCACCTCTGAAAAAAAAATGAATCAATTTCATTGAGCCGGATTTGCGCCTATAAAGTCTGACTGGGGCAACAGATACACATACATACACGAAAAAAGGCCGGATTCGGTTTTTGGGATGTATAAAAAGAAAAAGTATGAAAAAAAAAAATTCAATTCTGACCAATGTACAGACAAAACTTTAATTTTATATATATAAATTGAGATTAGGTGGCGCTTAATTTTTCAAATATAATTTTGGTTTTAGTAGCCGGCTCTAGCGGCCCCGATTGAGGAGGGATCAGTTCTTCTAACATTATGTCCGGTGCCACAATACGTTATTAATTTTGTATTTGTTTAAGTATTATTCCCTCAAAGTGTTGATATGTTTTAAAATGTTAAGACCTCTCTTTTCCCATACATTTAATAAATTAAGATTGGGAGTGGTTTTGAAAGGCAGTACGGTGGGGAGCACTCGCTGTATATTAATATGTACAGTGAAATACGTTAAACACAAAAACACTCAACATGAGAAATCAGTTAACATAAAATAATACTCAGTCCTATCAAAATTCTAACTTCATCTATTTAATGAGACAAACAACTTTTTTAAATAATTTTTGTTTTAATAAAACAAACACCGAGACTGCTATGAGGTGATAAAGATCGCTAAATTTATTAATGCGGACCTAAACGTTTAAAAATAAAGAAAACAAAGTTTTTACCGATATCTTACGTTCTAACGTAACCATTTTAATAAAACTTCTTACACATCGTCTAAAGTACAATTGAAACAGGCATGTAAAATTTCAACCTGATACAAGTAGGAATTTTTGAGTAGGGAAGAGATATATTTTATAATAATTTAAAGTAGTAGGCCGGGTAGGTAGAAAACAGCCCTATTTCCTACAAACTACAAACATACTCTTTAACTATAAACTCATCATGATTAACTTTTTTCTCAATATTCAATACATATTTATTGTAAGACGCTTGCTTTAATGATAGAAAAAATAATGATTTTCTTTTAATTTGGCCTTTACTCTGCTAGGTACAAACAGTAGGTTACTTTTAATTTTGTCTCTTAACTCTGCCATGTGTAAAGTCCATGTGTTAACTCTGTAATGTGCGAGTTAGCAATGTATACGTACTTAGCAGTGTGATTTTATCATTAATATTTGATGAAAAATGTAAGGAACTTGGTTCCTACTGGGTATCCCGTGACATCACACATATTTTTCTTCTTTTTTTTCTCTAACATGAAACAAAAATCTAGGATTAATGAATCCTTTAAATCAGAGTGAAACGTCTTAAAAAGAGAAAATACATTTTTAAGGAATACCTTACTCTCTAACGAATAACTTTTAATAAAACTTGTTATGCAGCATGTACACTACGATTGAAGCCGGGCAAGACTTTTTTTGTAGTGATATACTCTAATATTGGGGAAAAATTCAAGAGAGAGACAACGACAGCTTCAGACTTAAAGACACCTAAAGCTCATATTAGCAAAGTTCATAAACTTATAAAATAAATAAAATAGATTTTAACAAGCCATTATTGTCGAATTTGATTAATTGTTTCCTCCGGTTTTTAATCTGTCAAAATTATTTTGATATTTTACACGAATTTAAGTATCAATTTAGTTAAAAGTTTAAGATGCGCGCTTAAATTAATGTGGGTTACTTTCGATAAACAATAAAAGTTTCATACAAATCAGATAAGTACTTTTGAAGCTATAGATGTAAATATATGTATGTTTGCGTGCATGTGGAAGAGAAACAAATGAGCGCAGAAGGTTGAAAATTATATGGGGCTGACAATGAGCTAATTATGATCTATCATACAAACTTCATTAAAATCGGACATTTAGTTTTTTAGGTTTCTGTACAAAGTACAAAAAGAAACCTTATATAATGGCTCTGTCTGTCTGTCTGTCAGTTGGTGTCTGTCCGTTGCTTGTTTCAATTCATAAACTACTATAGCTAGGAACAAGAAATTCGCCACACCGGTGTATCTCGGCATTTGAGACAACTGGACACATTTTGGATTTTTCACACTTAATATTTTCAAGATGGCGGGCGATTAAAAAAAAAATTTTTAGTCACCATGACATGTTATATACCAATTTAAAGGTATTGAAATGAAGAAAAAGAATATGCAACTATAAAAATTTCACACGTAATATTTTCAAGACGGAGGCCAATATGGCGGGCGACTAAAAAAAGTTCTCAGTAACTAGACATGTTATACATCAATTTAAAGGTCTTGAAGAGTAGAAAAAGAATATTACTATTAAAATTAGTGTAATTATATTACACTTAATAATTTTATCTTTAATGTACAGAAACCGGCGAGTATCGCCCCACTACTTACGTGAAGAGCGCCTTACTTGTTTAAAGATAAGTTGGTTCGCAAAAATTGAGCGACCGACCGACAGACAGACACGGAACCAAAAATGTTCCCTGATGTCTGAAACAGATTTCTGTCTTGGAATTTTTGAAATCAGTGAGATAAAATATTTTGGTTCTTCAGAACGATCACATAGCTTCGGTAAGCTCAGAAGCAAAAATATATACAACTGCTTATTAAAGAACAGGAATCCGGCTAGTAGTGAGTAAAGGACAGCCCCCCCCCCCCCTTGTTAGAGAGACGTAGTGTGTACCTGTGTTGTAGTGAGAGAAGTCTATAAGATGAGACACTTTCTCCTCTTGACAGGCTCCGGTGGTTCCAATGCTGCTAATATAGCTTCGTCAAACACATTCTTCAACCCTTTCTGTAAACACATTAACAAATAATTACAAGATAAAAACAACTTTTTATATACTACGTTTTTAAATTTTTCTGTTGAATCATATGTAATGTTGATAATATAATTGTCATTGTTATAATATAATGTTAGTGAAAAATAATAATTAATATAAAAATGCCATTTTTCAAAACTGGTCTTATTTTCATTTTTTTTTTTTTTTTTTTTTTTTTTTTTTTTTCTGTATTGTTTACCTTAGTTGTATCTATGTGCAAAATTTGGGGAAGATTAAATGACGGTAAGTGGTTCAAAATTGGGGTAAACCAAAACAAAGTGACACCATTATTGATGTTTTCTTTCACTTTTCTTGTTTCCTAACTGAAATAACTATAAAATGGCCAATAAAAAGGACGTTGTCAATCCGTAGTTCAGTATACGGTCACATGCAGCACTGGCATCACTTTACAGATTCACTACATTATAATATAACAACACTGGTAGGGACAGTAAGAGAAGAAAAATGAGTACAAGTAAAGAAGTACAGATGAATATAATTTCAAGATAAAAAGAACTTTTTATATACTACGTTTTTAAATTTTCTGTTGAATCGTATGTAATGTTGATAATATAATTTTTATTGTTATATAATATATAATGTTAGTGAAATAAAAATAGTTCCGAATTTATTTACATCAGATAAATGACAACCATCCAGAGAGCTAGGAAAGGATACAAAGGAAGGCACAAAGAATAAATCTTTGTACAACGGATCTCCCCAACACCAAATCTAAAGCGTGCCATCGATATATTTGAAATAATATAATCGATAAATAATATAATCGATATTTCCTGTTTTGCTGTCATTCAATGTTTATCTATCACAAATTTGAGACCCGTCAAAATGAAGATTGCGTCAATATTGGATATGGCAAAACAAATAAAATAACTTGCGGATTTTTTCCGAACTAACTTTCCGCACAGCAAAATTTGCTGAAAACTAATTAAATTCTGCTGAAAGATGGCTAAAAGTATTAAAATAATGCATTGTTATCGTGTTCTGAGCTATGCTAAAAGTTTCAAATGTCTAGCTATTCGGGAAGTTAGTTAGAAATCGATTGCCAGATTTGTACCGGACAAACAAACAAACAAACAAGAATGCAAGCTATTAAAAACGTAAAGAGTAAACAAACCTGGTTGTCACACGTCAATTAATTTATTTCTTTGTTTACTTTTTCTTTTTTCTCTGTCATTCAATGTTTATCTCTATAATAAAAAATATCACAAATTTAAAACCGACTTAACTGGACTTTTTTTTCTCCTTTTAAATAAAAGTTAGTTTCACCCTGCCCATCAGTGGAGGATGAACTGATTATATTTTCTAACCATTTTAAAAATTAAATAATTTAATTACTATTAACCGGAGCCAATATCAAAGGACAATATCATTTCCAAGATATTGAGCAAGTTATGTAACCATACTTTATGGAATTTTGTTTGTTATATCAGAGTTTAATAACCATTCTCAATAGTTAAGCTCTTAATACAATAAAAATTAGTTAATAAAATGCATCTGAAAAAAAACGAAGGGCTTGGGTTTTTTTTTAAGAAAAAACGGAATATTTTGAAAAAAAAAAAAAAAAACGAAACCGTTTTTTTCATAACATATGTAAAAACATATATAATCGATAAAAGGTAAATAAATCAATAATATTGATATTCACAACAAAATTATTTAATTAATCTGACTATTGGTAAGTGGAGATTTGTTAGTCACTTTATCATATACTATGTAGAGTGCAAGTTGAAAATGTAAGTAAGAGAGGGACTTGATTACCTGAGTGAGGGCAGAGCATTCTACGTACTTGACGGCTTTAAGTTCCTTGGCGAGTTTCTCACCCTGCTCGAAGGAGATGGGTTTCTGTTTGTTCTTGGCTAGTTTCTCGATGGTGGCAGCGTCGTCTCTCAGATCTATTTGGGTGCCCACCAACAGGAACGGTGTTTTCTGACAGTGGTGTGTTATCTCAGGTACCCACTAAACACAACACCACAGGTTAGACTCACACCACCCAATAACATCCTGACAATTATTCCTTTCATCGTCTCAACACATTACTATATGTGTAATTGAACGATTCCGGCATCCAACATAAATAAAAAAAATACAGTAAAAGCTGTGTGGTTATGCGGGGTGCCTCCCCCTACAACACTCACGTCGTATATAAAAGTCAAATGGTCTGTTTTACCACTGTTTGGCCAACATCAGTTCACACCTCACTCTTCAACTTAGTTCAACAGCTAAAATATTATATTTAATAGTATTTTTATTATTTCTTATATATAATCGAGTAGTTGCTTCAATCAATAAGCCGGAATGAAGATGCCAATTTTAAGGATTTTGTGGGCTACTAAATGCTGAGTTCCAACCGTTGCTGAAGCAGCGTTACAGAGCATTTAGAGTGCAACTAACAGGGTAGACGCACAACGCTTCTTTAGACAATATGATGTCGTCGTTACTTACAGAAGAACGACTCTAACAGAATCAAATGTTAAAATAACAACAATGTTATCTTTTTATTAAGATTAAAGGTAAATTTTGAGTGTATAAAAAAGTTGTTTTATGTCATTATATGTAGTATATGTGAATTTTAGCGAAATGTCAATTTTTAATTTTTTTTTTATTTGCGAAAAGTCCGTACCTCTAATATGACTTAACTTTTTTGTCTACTTTTCTAGTATCGACCGCCATCATAAAACCATTAAAATTCATATTTTACGATGTTGGTAGTATTCATACTATGGAAAGATTAAATTTTAATTTAAATCAAATTATAATTATTAACAACTACGGGAAACAACCAGAGAAAATAATTAATTATAATTTGATTTAAATTAAAACCATTAAGTGAAAAATTTGCAAAAAAAAAAAAAATATACAGGTGTCACAAAAGCTGAGCTGCACCTGTGTGCTGAATTTAGTTTAAATGCAGAGATTTTTACACCAGACGACAATGTGAGACAAACTAACTTTTCAAATCCCAAGTATCTGAAATCAACAACCCACTTAGACTTGTTCAACTACGCTCATTAGATAATTCAGCAGTTTTTTTTTTTTCCTCCCCAAAGTTGACTAACTCGAGTGTCAAAAATGAATTCTATTGTCGATGGTACTGTAGTGGTGAAACATAGTCTGTAGCTAAGTTGTTAGTTGTTAATGAGAGGAGAGAGAATTTTACTTTTTCTTTGACGTTTTCAAAAGACGAAGGTGAAACTACGGAGAAACAAACGAGGAAGACATCTGTTTGTGGATAACTCAGCGGCCTGAGTCTGTCGTAATCCTCCTGACCTGTAACAAAGAGTCACTCGTTACCTCCACACACTAACATGTCCCTTCCATTCCAACAAACTACCGCTCCGGCTAATATCCTCACAACCACATCGACAGCCCGATTCAATGGGTAGCTAGAGGTGGGTACATGTACCAGTAACTGGTACTAGATGGGTTGGAAATATCACCCCCCCCCCCCCTTTTAATAGCCTGGTATAGAGCCACTTTACACATCATAACTCTATACAATGTACCTCCAAAGCAAGTATGGTGTGGTGATTAGTGAGCCATGCAAATCTGAGGACTCCCCTGGTAGAGGTGGGTAGTAGTTTAAAAAAACAAAACTTAATAACCAAAATAAACATAATAAATATTGATTTGATAAGAGTGCAAGGTTCTTTTAAAAAGGGAGCAGAACCGAGCCAATGTGCACAAATGGAAGCTCGATAATTCCAACCTGAGGGTTAGATTGTTAGCAATCTTGAATTAGAGAAATGGAAACGACTTTGAGTTTCCAAGAGTTTTAAGATATCAAGGTTGGAATAACAAAGGTTCCGCTGCATCAGCAAAAAACAATAACAAGTCTACTCACTAACTTATTTCTCTTGCCTCTTCACCTTCAGGTGTAGAGACAACCCATCAAAATCCATGTTTTCTTACAAGTGGGTTTTGCAAAAGTGAAATAAATTACCTGCGGTATCAAAGAGGCCCAGAGTGTAAGGTTCTCCTCCTATCATAACTGTAACCGCGTAGTTATCAAAGACCTGCAACCAACAAATAAACAATAAACAAACACACATCTTTATCTGTACCATTTGTATTAGTAGTATTCAAACTACTAACTGACTATTTGTATTTCCTGTTCCCATCAACATTTTCAATATTATTATTATTGTAATATTAATAGTTCAAGAGATGGATAGCATGCAAAAAAGTGAGTGACTAATATCAAGTTAGAATTTTGTGTATAAGTAAATGTTTTAGTGCCTTTTAAGAATATATGGTCAGCTAAGTTCGTCTGTGGGACATAGCTTGGAAATAGGTGTTTGAAAAAAACAAACCGGTGGAGAGCGGCCATGTCTCACCAATTATGGTGGACAATGTGATTTTCATGATTAGTTAGGAGACCAAAAACAAGTTGATGGTAGTTTGTCACTTAATAGGTGACCTCTTCAATTTAAGGTAATATTTGACTAACTAACCTATTAAGTGACAAACTCCCACCAACTTGATTTTTGGTCTCCTAACTAAGTTCGTACTCAGGATCATGAAAATCACATTGTCCACCTTAAAGGACTGGACATGTCCGCTCTCCACCGGTTTTTTTAAATGCCTATTGCCATGCTATGTCCTGCTGATGAACTTAGCCAACCACATATTCTTAAAAGGCACCATAAGATTTACTTATGCACAAAATTCTAGCTATATGTTAGTCAGGCACTTTTTTGCACGCTATCTTCTGGACAATAACTAAATCAAATTTTTAGCACTGTGGATAGCTAAATTACTTAATAAATGATAAAATTCATACAAATAAAAACCAAATTTCAGTCGAGGAAATGAGATACCTCAGAAAGGTAGCAGGAAAAGCAAGAAGAAATAGGGTTGAAGAGAATGGTGGAAAACACTTAACTTAAAGTGGCTTCTTGACAATGACAGAAAAAAGACGGTAGTCATTTGACGAGGAAGGAAAAAGGACTACATGGCATCCGTCTGTGGTCCATCTGTGGATGGATGACAATGGCATCGACCCTGAAGGAAACAGCAATGTCTTTTCAACAAGCCAGACACTTGCTAATGACAGGCACAGAATTTGATGATCATTTACTGCCCACAGTAGAAGAGGACTCTAGTAAGTAAGTAAATGCAAGCGTCATTATAAACATTATTTGTAGCTATCTATTCATATAAGAGTATTATTTTAGAACATTTCTACTCTTAACAGAGCTGTTTTTGTAACTGAGCATTAATAATTATTCAGATGCAGGGTACATTCTGCAAGACTTAAGGCCCCCATCAAACAGGATCAAATATTTTGTGATAACACCATGTTCGCTCAAACTTTAGTACACATAACCGTTGCAACGGCTTGTGCAAGTCTCAGTTCATCATTTTGTGAAATTCTCGGGAGAAGATGTCTGGAAGCTGCTTGCCCCACGATACTCTTTGCTTGTTTGACAGAAAAGAAAAAAGCCGAAATGAAAAATAGAGCAGAAGATTTGGGCGAAGGAAGAGGAGGAGTGAGTTTAGCCATGACCGTTTAGTAGCACAGCTCAATATAAGTTCAGCAATAGACTAAATATCTTTAAATGCTGATACTTTTGGTGAGCTGCTAGAAATGGTCACACCCTTAATTGAAACAAAGAAGTACAGTCATAAAGAAACCAATACTGGCAGTACATAGATTGAGCCCCCCCTCAAGTTTTATCGGTTAACCCAGCTACTTAGCTGGAAGAGACGCCATATATGATACCCGTGCCAATGGTGCCTTTCTCACCTGGATGATAAAAGTGAACAGTTGTCACATTGCTGCGGGGGTGAAAAATGAATCAAAATATAAATTATTATATTTGCTTAAATTATTTTGCTTGTTCTAATCTAACCAGCAATAGGTTTGGTCCCAAGGTGATCAGTTAAGAGGGCTTCTAATGAAGTTGAAAAAATTCTCCATCCTACTAGTAGTCCAGGAAAATAAGGAATAATAGGGGAAATAATTTATAAAGTTTTGAAACCTTGTGAAAACCCTTTTAAGGGGTGTAGTAGTAAGAAACAGTAAAGTTCCCCCCTCTTGAGGGGGCGTGTCCCCCCTCCCTCCCCCCTTAAAGTCTAAAATTTACTTATTTTTCACTTTTTACGCCAAATGGTTTATTTTTTGAAGAGAAGTGTTATTACCAAAATTATTTCTCACATAATTCTGCACAAAAAAGGTCCTATGCATGTTTGAAGTGGGACATACCGTTTTCGAGATATTGTAGTTGGATAGAGATAAAACGTATTTTGCGAACCAAGATATCTAAAAAACAACACATTAGATTTAAATCAAATTGGGATAGTTGGTTATACTCAGCTCATTGTTGATCCCATATAAGTTTCAACCTTCTGCACCCATTATTTGATCCTCCACATGCGCACAAACATACATTTATTTAGACCTATATCTTCAAAAGTACTCAACTGATTATTATGAAATTTTGATGGTTTGCCGAAAGTAGTCCGCAAATATCCCCAAATAAATTTCAACCGTCTGCGTTCTTTACATTTTGATAAATTTATACTTTAATTCATAACAGGCAGACAAAAAATTGATCAACAGACAGACAGAAAGGGAACCAATTTAGAAAATGTAAAGAGCGCAGACGGTTGAAATTAATGTGAGGCTATCTGCGGGTTACTTTCGACAAACCATCCAAATTTCATAATAATCAGTTGAGTACTTTTGAAGATATAGGTCTAAAAAAATGTATGGTTGTGCGCATGTGGAGGATAAAATAATGGGCGCCGAAGGTTGAAACTTATATGGGATCAACAGTGGGCTAAGTATAACCTACCATCCCAATTTCATTAAAATCGGATGTGTTGTTTTTTAGATATCTCCGTTCGAAAAAATACGTTTTATCTCTATCCAACTACAATATCTCGAAAACGGTATGTCACACTTCAAACATGCATAGGACCTTTTTTGTGCAGAATTATATGAGAAATAATTTTGGTAATAACCCTTCTCTTCAAAAAAATAAACCGTTTTGCGAAAAAAGTAAAAAATAAGTAAATTTTGGACTTTAAGGAGGGGGGAGGGGGGGGGGACGCGCCTCCTCAAGAGGAGGGAACTTTACTGTTTCTTACTACTACACCCCTTAAAAGTGTTTTCACAAAGTTTCAAAACTTTATAAATTATTTCCTCCATTTGCTGTTTTTTTTACTAATTTGCCTGGACTATAGATGCAATTCAAACAAGATGAGGCCTTTCCTCAGCCAAATATCAATAATATTTTATGGATACCTAGGATCAGTCAATAGTAAAAAAACCCAATGTTTTAGTTTACCGACATACAGAGGTACATCCTGTTGATAGGAAGTGGTTTGTTATCAACAGGACATACCTTTGACTTTGATCATCCTGTTATAATCACTCATGCACCCAATAAATACAAAAACACCATATTAGAGATTATTCACATAACCAAACACAACACTGTAAATAATAGAACTGACACTAAGGGGGCCGGTGTAGCCGAGGGGTTAGCATACTCGACTCTGAAACCAAGGTCTAAACCCCGGTTGTGAGTTCGAATCCCAGCGGGGTGAGACATGTTTCACACTGATGATCTCATCGATTAGATGAGTAAAGTGGCCGGATAACCCCCGTCCTGTAATGACCTAATAAGCTGTCGAACGGGACTAAAACTACAAAGCAAAAAAAAAAAAAAAAAAAAAAAAATAGAACTGACACTAATCACCTCAGCTCCCACTACTTTAACATAATAAATAACCTAATGAAATAACTAAATCTCATAACAATTGTTATTACTATAAAACAATGACGCTTGTTGTTCATTATTATTATTATTTTATAAAGAGATCCAATCGTCATAACTGTTTTCGGTTTTTGCTGTACTTATTTTTTGTTCATTTCTTCCTTTTTTTTGTTTTGTTCAATAGATAAATTGTTATGTATCCTACATTCCTTTAAAAGTCTTTTTCAAGGAATACCACAAGTAAAAGGTTTTTCAGTCCAATATATTATGATGTCTCCTGACATCTTTACGATATTATTGTAACATGTGGTCATGTCACCCCCACTCTATTCCAAGCCAACTGAATGCTTACCATGAAAAATAAACTCATTCATAATCTTATCCTGATGAAGGAAATATATTTTCCGAAACGTCGGTAAACTAAAACATTGTGTTTTTTTACTTTTGACTGATACTCGATATCCATAAAATATTAATTAATTATTTCACAGTCGATTCTTTCTAATTCTTAGCCAAATATCAATTGCCGAATGTTTGTGCAAAATATTTGGGTCTAGACTGATTTGTCAAACAATCGCTTAAACAAAGAATGCGTGCCTTACCACCACCAAAATGTTTCATCGTGGGGGGCCATAATTAACACTCACATCTACCTGGTTTTTATTTGTTTTTTACATTAATAAATAATGATTGATAGAAGAAAATAGACAAGACAAGACTTACAGTGGGTACATATTCGGAGGGGAATTTATTAGTTGTATAAGATATGAGAAGACACGTTTTACCCACAGCTCCGTCCCCCACCACTACACACTTGATAGTCTGCATCGCGCTGCAAAAATAACAAAAACAAAACACATTACTAAACATAGTCAAAAAACAACATAAATATCAAATCCACACATCATTTCTTTTTATGGAGGACGTATAATAAATAAAATGCGATATCTGATATAGAACAGGTTTAGATTGGACATAACAAGTAAAAGTTGTACAGAGGAAATATTTTATTATACGAGAGATTTGACTCAGGTAAGCCCCGCTATCTGACCCACCAATCCCCCAAAACTCCATCCGGATGCATCTTCAGGGCTGCAAACTAAAAATTGAAATTTGATCTCCGATTAAGAAATGCGATAAATAGGTAATGCTGTGCAATCAAGTGCCAGAAAATATATAAAAACAAACGTACTTCTGCTTTCATCATGTCAATTTTTAACAGAGTAACAATGTTGTTATATTTCGTAGATTTCATTAGTTCAGTTTTATATTTTGGGATAAATGTGAGGAAATATTTAACAAATGCTGGCCATTAAAGTTGTTTGCCTGCTTGCTCCAAGGATAACCATCTTGACGACACATGCTTAATAAATTTATGACTACTGGGCAAATTGAGGCATTTTTGAACTTCAGTGAAATCTTGACGGCCAACCATTATAAAAATTGTGAATTTGGAAAAATAGATTTGATGCATCATCTCCGAGTACTTCCACATCCCTGTTTAAATGCATTGTGTAAAACATGAATGTTAACGTTCAAACGTCACCATAGTTTTTCTTTTTTCTTTTTTAAAAAAAATCATATATTTGCTCAAAAGTCTTCTAACAGCTTTGTTTACATTTGGTCCATCATTGCTAAGCAAAAGCAATTTAGGTCGTGGTATTTTAGCCTTAATTATTTAAATGCTTCACATAACTTGGCAAATAAATCTAGAGCAGTTGCAGAGCCAATAAAAAAATGTTTGCAAATGTCGCGTTACAATCCTTTCAGTTGATTTCGACCAATACTTAACAGTTATTTGCAACTCTTTACAGGATGCAGCATTGGTAGTTTCGTCGTAACAAAGTGTAAAATAACAATTATCCATGTTACTTACCATCAAGGTCGTAAAGTACACTTTTCCATATTTCATAAAACCCTTCGTACAATTCACATAAAGAAAGAAAACACTTTTATCTACGATTGATACGAAATATAAACATTATATCTTTGTTTAGATGCGTAGAAAGTGATTATTTACGTACTTGTATTCATTGCGCATGCGCATCTCATAGTTCTGAATAATTCCTCTTCTTTACCACACTAGTGCGGTAAAGAAGAGGAATTCTTCAGCTTTACGCACGATTAGTGAGTTTGTTTACATTTAACAAAACTAATTTGGTGTTCTTTTATTAAAGTAACTGTTTATATCGAGTTTTTAGTGAAAAACAATGAGTGAATCAAGTGACTTTGACGAAAATGTGGAGAATAATAATCCTCCAGAAATAATTAATTAGGCAAAAAATACAACTAATGAATTAATGCCATCTTTTTATTTGTCATCTTTTATTCAGCAAGTTTATTTGTTTCTGTATTTATTATTTAAATGTAACAATCGTAGATAAAGTACGGTACGCAACTCGTGCGAAAACGACATTTTGCATTGCTCGTGTGGTTTTACCACTCTCGCTATCGCTCGGGTGCAAACTCCACACTCGCATGCAAAATGCTACTTTCCGCACTCGACGCGTAATGTACTATAAAAAATCAATAATGAATACCACATCTGCAATAAAAATCAAATTAAAGAAGAGTGGTGCTGTTAGGTAGTAGCTGCTCATGAAAGCTATGAAAACTGTACACAAGCAATGTGCCACATCCATACCCAGGCAGCACCAAAACTGGCCCTCAGTTTTCCAGGGCTTTCAAGGTGTAAAAAAAAACAGACTTTACTGACCAATTTCATGAAATACTGACCTAATACAGACTTTCATCATAATACAGACTATTACTGACTTTACTGACTAGTTTGCAGCCCTGCTGACTTTACTGACTAGTTTGCAGCCCTGCTGACTTTACTGACTAGTTTGCAGCCCTGCTGACTTTACTGACTAGTTTGCAGCCCTGCTGACTTTACTGACTAGTTTGCAGCCCTGCTGACTTTACTGACTAGTTTACAGCCCTGCTGACTTTACTGACTAGTTTGCAGCCCTGCTGACTTTACTGACTAGTTTACAGCCCTGCTGACTTTACTGACTAGTTTGCAGCCCTGCTGACTTTACTGACTAGTTTACAGCCCTGCTGACTTTACTGACTAGTTTGCAGCCCTGCTGACTTTACTGACTAGTTTACAGCCCTGCTGACTTTACTGACTAGTTTGCATCCCTGCTGACTTTACTGACTAGTTTGCAGCCCTGCTGACTTTACTGACTAGTTTACAGCCCTGCTGACTTTACTGACTAGTTTACAGCCCTCCTGACTTTACTGACTAGTTTGCAGCCCTGCTGACTTTACTGACTAGTTTACAGCCCTGCTGACTTTACTGACTAGTTTGCAGCCCTGCTGACTTTACTGACTAGTTTGCAGCCCTGCTGACTTTACTGACTAGTTTGCATCCCTGCTGACTTTACTGACTAGTTTGCAGCCCTGCTGACTTTACTGACTAGTTTACAGCCCTGCTGACTTTACTGACTAGTTTACAGCCCTCCTGACTTTACTGACTAGTTTGCAGCCCTGCTGACTTTACTGACTAGTTTGCAGCCCTGCATCTTCGTCACCAATTATAATTTCATACATAGAGGATCCTCATAGTCCAGCTATTATTTCAGACGGTTAGAAAACTTGTTGATACACCTTTTGAGCATAGTGCATATTAGGGCCTGAATTGCTCGTATGCCATGCGAAAGAGCTTCATTAGATTGTATATCAAAGCCCTCCAAAAAGTGAGAGCAACTAGGTTGTGCATTATGGCCTGATTTAGCTTAATCGGAGCTTATTTTTATTAAGTTTGAAGTCTGTCAAAGTCCAGAGTCAAAGTTAAATGACAGTGTAACTTTACAATGTAGCGAGAATGTTTGATGCCTGATGGAGAAGACATGAGATATTCCTTAATAGGGTTCGGTATTACAGCACTGCTTGAGCCCCGTCCAGCCATAACCTCAACCAAAACCATCCCACTTCTCACCAAATATTTTCCAGAGCCTCTCATTTCATTGTGCAGGGATTTGGAGTGGCCGTCTCACTCACCGAATCTTTCACCGTGTCAGTATTGCTTATGAGGAAACTCTCGAGAGATTCGAGCGCCACCATGCTCTATGCTTCAAAAATGTATCGACAATTTTTCCACCCAATTGTTGCAGGACAAGACCAGTAGCTTGAATGTTGTCAATTTTTATTTTGAATTATTTTTTATTGTACGTACTTTTCTTAAATCGCATTGAACAGGTAGTTTTTTGAAAAAAAAAAAATTGATATCAGTTCAAAATTATCTGTGTTAAGAGTGATTTGAAAAACCTAACAATTAATTTAAAAGGAATTATGACAGACACCTTAAATAGTACGACAAACAAAATACATTAATTACTTTTATATTACACATAATAAACGTGTAACTTTGTTTTACTCACAAAATTACATAAATAAAACGAGACACTTGGACAAAACAAATTAAAATTAGTATTGCAGACTCAAGTACAAATTGCAAACAACCATAAATATAAAGGATAAAACATACAATCAATGAAGGTATAAAATATACAATGAAGGTATAAAATATACAATGAAGGTATAAAGTATACAATGAAGGTATAATGTATACAATGAAGGTATAAAGTATACAATGAGGGTATAAAGTATACAATGAAGGTATAATGTATACAATGAAGGTATAAAGTATACAATGAAGGTATAAAATAAATTATAAATTAAATAATTATATTGGATGCGTGAAAATTGAGAGCATGTGCAGTCATGTGTTGTGTGTCCTCCAGGTCATCACACACATACAACATCATGTGTGTGTTAGTGCTTGTGTGTATGTATACATATAATCCCAAGGATTGTGGTCTAAGAGTCAAAATTGTCTCATCTTATGACTCAAAAACACAGGTTATTGACTGCAGATAAAGTATAGTCTGTCCCAACGTAGAGTAATCAAAACCATTTACTTTTTATTTTTGGGTTTTAAAAAAAAAAAATCTTATAAAAACTTATGCTTGTTCTTAAACCTCTAAAAATGATCATATTTATTTTGATTCTATGTCCAGGGTGTTCCGGCAAACAATACATAAATATATATATATTTACCCATTTCTTTTTTGAAAATCTGAACCCCTTTTCTAAATATTATTTATCAATACCATCAATCATAGGGGTAGTTACACAACCATTGTTATCAAATATCTAATGTTAAGAGGCAATGTTACCTTCAAAACAACCAAATATTGTTCAACTTAGTGCGGTTGTACAACTTAGTTAGGTTGTACAACTTGATTCAGTTATTCAACTTCTTTCAGTTGTACAACTTGGTTCGGATGAACAGCATGTCTCAATTTGTATAAGCTGGTCTTGCAACCAAATTGGTTGCTTTTTGCCATTGCAATGCAACCTTGGTTGTCCTCATAAATGGCAGTCGGTCGATCTCTAACATGGCAAACCAGTTGCTAAAATGAAAACACTGCAGATAAACCTGTTTGACTGAGTATAAGTGTTTAGTAGAGTATCAATAGAGTAGTAGTAAGGTGCTAGTACTAGTACTAGACGGGTAGGATGAATCACTTGTTGGAACCTAGCAATTAGGCCATCACTTAGGCCCTTTTCACTAGCCCCGTGGTGGTAGAGAGTTGCAGCCACTTCACACATCATACCTCTGTGCATTGTACCACCGAAGCGAGTATTACAAATAACATAATAAATATTTATTTGATAAGAGTGCAAGGTTCTTTTAAAAGGGGAGCAGAACCGAGCCAATGTGCACAAATAGAAGCTCGATAATTCCAACCTCAGGGTTAGATTGTTAGCAAACTTGAATTAGAGAAATGGAAACGACTTTGAGTTTCCAAGAGTTTTTGAGATATCACGGTTGCAATACCACCGAAGCGAGTATTACGATGTGATCATTAGTGAGCCATATAAATCAGAGAATCACAGTGAGGAATCGAACTTACAACCTCGTAACGCTCTTGATTCAGTAGTGAAATGACTGAGCAGACATGGTAAGTAATTTAATGCACACAGCCACGCCAGCTCTCTTTGAAGAGTATCAAGTACGGAGCCCCTTTATACTGACAGGAAAACCACAGCTTTTCTTTATCAAGTCGTGTCATAAACCCTTAATTTTCTTAAATACAAAATTTATATTCTAGCTAGTTGGCCACCATATTTTAAATTATTTTAGTTGCAGACAAGTCCAAATGATCATTAGAGAGTTAACACAGATAAAACCTCGAATGAGAGAGAGTTTGTTTTAAGACAATTATCGTGTAATTGTCTCAACACGTGTTTCCATAAACATACCCAAATAATCGTGCACTTAATCACATCCTAAGCATTATTTACATTTATCTGCAGTCATTGTGTACACACATATCAACATGCATATAATATTTATGGATTTATATATATCCATTAATGCCTGGTTACAACAATGAGTAGAAATCAAAATTTTTAAAAAAAAGTACTAATTATACAAAAACAAAACAAGCACGTTAATTTAACAAGGTAAAATAAGAAATGAACCAAAAACCAGTGGGTGACCCCAACCCCATGATCACATCTCTACACAATGCGTGAGGAATTAAAAAACAAAATTAAATGAAACATTTACTTGTAACTGCTCATCCCTTATAATAAAATTGTGTTTGTGCCACACCTAGGTAAAAGAAACAAAAAATATATTGAAAATAATAATATAGCTAAAACATAGAGAACAAACAAATTAAAAATAAGTGCACAAACAACACTTCTTTTTAAATAATTCTCTTTGCAAATTTGCAAAATTGTGAAATAAAAAATAAAGATTTTTTTTTTTTTAAATTTCTTACCTAGCCATTGACAAGCTAATTCCGTTTAACACAACAGACAAAAATAAATAAACATTTTTTTTAAAAAAGAAAAATAATCAAAACTAGAACACATTTTACAAATTGGATGTATGAAATTCTTTAAAAGAACACTAATAAAAACAATTTAATTACGTTGATATTTTAGAGTTTTGAAATTAATCACATGTAGTGGAGGTTTCTTTTATTTCTGGAGTGGGGGGGGGGGGGGGGGGTGAAAGCCTGGGAGATGGCCTTACCTTGGACACTTAGGGTGCGTTCGGAAACACTAACCTGGTCAGAC
This sequence comes from Gerris lacustris, assembly GCA_951217055.1. Taxonomy (NCBI): domain Eukaryota; kingdom Metazoa; phylum Arthropoda; class Insecta; order Hemiptera; family Gerridae; genus Gerris; species Gerris lacustris. Next base: position 1,226,306 of record OX578277.1, on the reverse strand, counting down.
TGAGAAAGAAGTAACCAGAAACACCAACCTAAACTACCTACTGCGTAAGTAAATCTCTGGTTGATTTAGCGTTCGACCAATCCGACCGAAAAACGGTGAGTCCGGTTAGTAACCATAATGTTACCTTCTTTGGAAGAATGTCATCGTAATTTAAAAAGTTTTAAAAGTGTTTTCTCTTTTTGCATCGTTTTTATTTTGCTAATCTTTAACATTCATTTTTAATAATTAGTTTTTTTGAAACATGGACCTTTATCGGGCACTCTTTTACATTGTTATTCACCTTTTTTATTTTGAACCTTATATTTTATCATTTTAATTTTAATTTTGTGACTAATAATAACAATATATCAAAACCGAAAGATGAAAAGTGTGATATTGCTTTGTACCACACTCCACACTTCATTATAGACTAAATACACCTTTGTCCTCATAGATATTTACTTTGTTACCAATCCTAGTTTTCAACATTTTATGTATACCGATATAGTTGTTATTTTAGACAATCTAAAATAGAACCCCTGCCTGAGTTGAAGGAGATTGTGTGGGCGAGGATCGCTTGGTGGCATCATTTTGCTTGATTCATACATGAGAGATTATATCCGTTTGTCAAACAGTTCATTTGCATGTTTTATACATTTTAAGAGATTATAAATGTATCATTTGTACACAGAAGAGTCGATATTATCGATGTAAACTGTAAACAGTGCAGTGCAAGGTTTAAGGAGGAAGATGCTGCTGAACGTCGTGTAATCTGAGTTTTTAGTTGAAGGAAAAAGGAATGATAGCTATATTACACAGATTTAACCTTAAGGGGTGCCGCTGCAATAGTTTATTCACTTGAGGAATCATCACAGCTTCACTTCTATCTCTCACCAAACAAAAACGAATTTATATTTGTAAGCTCTCTTTGTTTATAGTGTTTTCGGTCGACTGCTGCCTGCAACCGTGCTGTTGGGAAACATAATTATTTCAAGCCACCATGACACTAAGCGCAACCAACCACTGGTCGACCGAGAGCTTGACCAGTTAGTTTTTGCGAACGCACCCTCAGCAGTAAGTAATTAACTATCAATGACAACACTGATATCATTGATATACCTGGTCATGGCACTATCACAACTATTTTCACAGAGATCATAACTTGAGGCAATGGGCCTAGGGTAAGGGGCAATGGGTCTAGGATAATTGGCCTTAGGCCAGAGACCAGTGGCCGGTAACTTGGGCCTGGAGCATTTAGCATAGGGCCTAGGGCTTGAAGCCTGGTACATTAATGTTAATTTAACTTAATTTCAGATTATTCTGATGTTTCTAATAACTTATTTTTTGTCATAATATGTTTGTATATCTCATTTAAAATAATTAATAATGAGTTCTTAATAGTTTTCTCTTTATAAAAGTGTAATTTCGACCCATCAAATTTATTTTCTGCATGTTAGTCGAATGGACGTAGATTTAGTAATAGGAGGCATCTAATTAGCATTAGGATTGCAGAGTTGACAGCTCATGGCTACCCTCTGTGGGTATCATTGCGACAGTCCACTACAAGGAATAATACAACACACTAAACCCATCCTCCTTTACACATATCATTGTATAAACCCTTTGCAAGACCAAACCTTCGTCAAACGCTTCATTTCTCTTATATGAATCAACTCCCTGTTTAAAAATATAAACAACTGTTAGTATATTTACCTAAAAGATTTGAGCCTCACAAACGATGTAAGCTAATAAATGCAATGTAAAAACTAGTGATATTTTTTTGTCTCTAAGACCGAGTATTTTGTGTGAAAATAATTAATAGAAAAGGGGGATTGCTAGCGTTTAAATCCACAGTGTAATTTAGCAGAAATTAAGAAAATAATACGGTAACCCCTGTTTCATTGGAAATTTTACATGACCCGTAAGGTAAAAAAATGAGACAAACCAATAGTTTTTGTCTTAGTAGTAAATTACACAAAGGGATATATCTTTAACACACACAAGTGTGATATATTGCTTTGTCCAAAGTATTTTAGACTGAATATCCTTTGTCTTAATCATTATAATGGGTATTCGACAAAATGTTTGCCTCGTGTCTCCTATTTTCCATCTGTCCCCCTTTACAGGTGTCGACTATTTAGAAGGATTTTTGTAATATTAAAAGTATGTAGACTCAAAGTGAATGTAAACATACTATTGACAAGAGTCTGTTAAGTAATTTTGCTTAATGGCTGAACTCAAGGAGACTGTGAGCTTGAGAATAGCTTGACGCCACAATTTTGCTTGATTTAAACACTTGAGAGATTATATCCCTTCATCAGACAGTACATTTGTATGATTTAAACACTTGAGAGATTATATCCCTTCATCATACAGTACATTTGTATGATTTAAACACTTGAGAGATTATATCCCTTCATCATACAGTACATTTGTATGATTTAAACACTTATATCATACCCCACACACATACCCCCAGTACATTTGTATGATTTAAACGAGAGATTATATCCCTTCATCAGACAGTACATTTGTATGATTTAAACATTTAAAAGTCTGTGTGATTTGCACAAAGGAGAGTTGATATCCTTTTGTAAAAACAAATACGTTGGAGTGAGGCCCCACTGTCTTTACTACTAACACACTGTATTATGTACATTTAACTCCTTAATTCACATATATCTATGTACGAGACATTTCCATAAGTGTAAGACTGAATGTCGGTACAATTGAAAATAAGTTTAAAAAATACTTGTAATTCAAATGTTTTAAGTTTTAGGTAGTTCATACTACAGAAAGATTAAATTAATCATTCCATATTAATTTCTGTGTATTATTCATTCCGTTTCATTAATCATTCTCCCATATAGCTCAGTTGGTAAGAGCACCTGTAACGGATATATAGGAGGCCCGTGGTTCAAGTCCCGGTGCTGTGGTCTATTTTTCTTTGTATGTCTCCCTTAGTTAATGATAATTACAATTTGATTTAAAGTAAAATATTTGTAGTGAAGTTAATTAACTTATCCGATTGGAATTGGAAAGCTCCAACACTATTTTCTCATGTAAACTGGAATAACACTTGAAGTAAGTCGCTTCTTACTAATAATCATACATTAACTACGTTTCCATCATGTTTAAATACTGATTGAATACAGTTTTTGGATCCAAAGTGTCCATGGAAACCTAGATTCAATACGGATTAAATACGATCCAATTCACTAAATTCTGGGATTGTATCTGGATCTGGATGGATCTAGTTGCAAGGAAACACGTGAATTAATCCTGACATGCGCAGAGCGTGGGTGTGAGCGCACCTAGCGTATTTCTGTACAAACTTTTAGTTAAATCTGTCAAAATACGTAATAAAAAACATGGTTATAAAAGGTGAAGGTTACAAAATTATTAATAACCTTAACAAAAGTAACCAAGAAAGTTTTTTCATTTTTTTTTATTTTGTATTTAATACCACTCTTGGAAACACCTAACTTATTAAATTCCAAATCAGGATTCAATGCTTTTTTTAACACGTTGAAACGTAGTAATTATGTCGATCCAAATCAAGCCGTGTAAAAACTAATCGACTAACTAAACAAACTTATTTTAAAGTAGTAAAACAATAACACACCAACAAATCCCATTAAATTTATATCAATTATAAAATTAGTCCATTATTTAAAACATTTTACTTTGGTAAATTGGAATAACATATAAATTTATTCCTGTTTAAAATCATGAAAAAGTATTGACACGGTTAACAACGACTCAATGCCAAACCTAAATATACAATTAAAACCTATCACAACCCATCAAAGTTTTTACATCGATTTTCTTAAAAAAAAAAATGAAGATTTGAAATGTAATATTTATGTTTAAGTTTCAAACGAAATTGGGGAACGTAGAAGTAACAAGGAGAATCTAGGAAAAGACGTTTTAAAGCACCTACGTGTTTGCTGCGACGAGTTGAACCGTAAATTTCAATAATATGTCACAATGAGACGTATCAGCACCTCGGCCAATAATACCGTATCAAGATCCGCTTCTTCCAATCCACAAAACTTCAAATAGAATGCAACATATATCGTAAATATAAAACACAGATAAACTTATAGTAATAATACAAAAGTTTTTTTTAGCATAGAATAGCGCCAAGTTAGTTACGGCAAATAAAAAAAAGAGTAATCAAAAATGGATTCAATCATTCGCGAAAAAAACCTTTTACGCGATGTTGATAGAGTTAAAGCGACACAGTATTAAATTACCCGACAATGTAAAGTAGATATTGCGGTAGTAAATTTATTCGATATTCGAAACGATATTACAAAAAATCTTTTAAATCAAATGATAAACTGGAAAGACAAAATATAATTGAAGCGATAACCTCAAGCGAGGGGTATTTTTCTAGTAAAACTATTGCACACACGAGATATTAAACGAATTATCAACATGATACCACGTCCACTCCTAACTAAATATATAATAAAGTATTGTAAACCGATACTTACAAAATGATTGATTCTTTTCTTAAAAAACTGTTTAATTATAAAAACAAAACTGATATAGAAACTTTAAAATAAATATCGCGATCACTGTTAGTATTAGTAGGCTAACTGCGAGAACCTTTTACTAGAAATTCCGTCATAGGGGCGTCAACTGTAGTTCCACGAATTCCACGCTAGAGATCACTCCGAGCGCTCCTTCCCAGCCTTTCCTTTCTAATTTTTTAGACCCCCCCCCCCCCCTTGTTAACTTCTTTTTAACTTATTTTAATTACTTATTTTACTTCTAGATTAAATTACCAGTTATTTATTTCTATATATCAATAATTTTAAATGGAAAATACATTTAAATATATATCCTGTACAGGAATAACCTTTTCGTTTAGGATGTCTTGCCCCGTTCCCAAAACAACTGGACCCCATTCATTTTTACGTTATGTTGAAACTGCGGCTCAATACGTAAGGGCTTTTATAGTATTACATTTAATTGATTTTATTACTATTAATTTATTATATATTTGCTAAATACCAAGGCTGTTATCTTGGTTTCGACAATCTCGATAGTTATCCACAGAGATAACTAAATTTACAGAATGCTGCTCGCACGCTGCAGTGGGACAGGTCAGTTCACTCATCGCCCCCTTGAACACCCACAGTTAAATTCAGCAAAAGCGTTAAAATGTTTCTCGTGTTTAGTGAGAATGTTCTCCGGGAGGGGGGGGGGGGGGTAAGCCAAACGAGGACCCTTATAATTTCCCGAGTTCACCTCCCAAAATAACCGACACGAAATATAAAACTTTGCAGTTACTATTATGTTAGCTAATGTTATAACCTTAACACAGGTAAAAATAATAGAAAAAAAATCGTCCGTAAAATCAAGGAGCTGAAAAATTTAAATTGGTGTTCAATATGAAAGAGTAGACGCCCTGAGTTCTAAAATATATACTAGGTTTTGATTTATCTTTGCAAAAAAAATATATATATATTATGTGTGACGCTCTCACGCATTAGAAGTGACACTTAAGTTCTAGAATGCATTGCTCTCTTTCATTTTTTATTATTAATTTATTATTTCAGGATTAAGAAATGGTTATGAGAAATTTAATTGAAAAAACATTATTGCTTCGCTAAGGCAACCACATTTATTCCAATAAAAATAAATGTTTGTTTTAATTTGCTGATCTTTAAATAGATACAATACAATTAATCTGTAAAAATGTCACACTTGGACGAGTCTCGAATCGCAAACTTCGTTACACGATTTCACTATATGAAAAAAATTCACTCTACCGCCGCCAAAGAAGTTTCACTTCAAAATAGTTATTTATGTTACTAAGTAGCAAAATCATGCATTATTGATCTGGTTTTAGGCATGAAAATTTAATTTATCTACTCACGGCAGCAAAATTAAGCATTGTTAACTGTTTTCAATCTGCAAAATGTCATTTTTCTTGATTCTTTTGTATCATGTCAAAAAACCACGCAGCAAAATATCAAAGTGTCAGCAAAATAACAGGCTGTAACATTTTAAAAAAGAATATGTGTGAGTCTCTCACGCATTAGAAGTGAAACTTAAGTTCTAGAATGCATTGCTCTCTTTCATTTTTTTTCGAATTTATTATTTCAGGAATAAGAAATGGTTATGGGAAATTTAATTGAAAATACTATTATTGCTACGCTAAGGCAACCACATTTATTCCAATAAAAATAAATGTTTGTTTTGATTTGCTGGTCTTTAAATAGATATAATGCAATTAATCTGTAAAAATGTTACACTTGGACGAGTCTCGAATCGCAAACTTCGTTACACGATTTCACTCTATGAAAAAATTCACTCTACCGCCGCCAAAGAAGTTTCACTTCAAAAGTTTTACTACAAAAGGATACTACATCGCAGGTCATAAACTCTGCCACATTGTTCATTTCTATATATAAGCGTAATATTCTGCTAAATTTTTATATCTATTTTGAAAATAACTTAAATAATTATTATTATAGTAATCAAATTAATTTTATTATTTTACAGTGATTATTTTTTTTAAAAAATTGAGATAAAAAGCAGCTGCAAATAAAAAATGGCAACACTGAATTCGTTTTGCCTTTGATTCGTTTTCTTCATGACTCAAACTTTCGTTTTTTTACAACTTTAATTTATTTAAATCTTTTATATATTAAAAAGGAAGTGTAATAAGTGTAATTTTTTCTGCCATTTGTAGATAAAATATTGTATCTAACTATGCAGCAAAGTAAACATTCTTGACTCCTGAATCGTTTAAATATCACCTGCTTCGGTTACACCTCAGCAGGTAATTAACTTCGCCTCGTCAGTCAACAGGTAATTTTCCTGACGGCTTAGTAAAATTCCTGCCTCGGCTTCACCTCTGCAGTGAATTTGTTTAGCCTATCCTCGCCTTCGGCTCGTAACTAAAGCTTAAAAACTTGTCAGCAAAATTCCATTTTGCTGCCTAGTTACATAAGTAACTATTATCTACTTGCGGTAGCAACATGAGGCATTATTGAACTGATTTCGGGCAGAGAAATATGAATTTACTGCCTAGGCGGTAAAATGAGGAAACATTTTGAAGCCTAGACAGCAAAATTTTTATTGTTATAATGTTGGCAAAAACAGTTTATACTATTACCTCTATCTTATAACATTATATATTATAGTTTAATAAGTAAAATTTAATAAATAAACGTTTTAATATTTAAATAATTTGTTTAAATTTGTTAATTCTGTAAAATAAGTTCAGATCCTTAATTAAAAAAATAGCGGAGTCACTGGCCACACAGCAGCTTCATGTAAACATCCAACATCCATATTATTATTATTATTATTGTTGAAGTCATTCTAGATTAGACTAGCTACTTTTCTTGATTTATCCTAGTTACTTTTTTTCTTATAAGCAGTAGAAGATATCTTTAATACTTTTAGTAATTTGTTAGTAAAAATTAAATAAATATTTTATATTGCGTGCATTATTCATTCAGAAGTTATGTATGTTATAAACGTGTGTTTTGTATTTGGTTGTTATAGCTTCAGTTTGCTATTCACAATTGTTATTATTCCCAAGCTTCATATTTGATTTCTTTATCAACATTAATTTTAGTTAATATATGTTATTATCTTATTAATATGACACATAGTAATTAACTATGTTATATTAATATAGATATTATTTTAGCAGTTTCATTTTTCTGCCGCCCGGGCCAACGTAGATAAAATATTGTATGCAACAAAGGCAGCAAAGGAAACATTTCTACCTCGGCAGTTAATTATCATAGCCTGTCCTCGCCTTCGGCTCGGAGACTAATCTTATCACTCGTTGATATCTATCAACGTTGTTTTTGCTGCCTAGTTACATAAATAACTAGAATGCAACAAGGCAGCAAAGGAAACACTTCTGCCTCATTGATATATTGCCTGCCTCGGCAGTTAATTTCCATAGCCCAATCTCGCCTCCGGCTCGGAGGCTAACTTAATCATTCGTCAGAAAAATTCCATTTTGCTGCCTAGTTACATAAATAACTATTTCCAAATCATAATATGCACTTTCCTTCGAAGTCTGAAACATTTTATATCTTGGGAACAATTTAAGGTGAAGATTTGTTTGTTCTATTGCGTTTGGAAGAAACACACACACACACACATGTATTTAAAGGAGTTTGTTTTATAATAAACCAGCTGGACTTCAAACCGCCTCTAACCACCTCTAACCGCCTCTAACCATCTCTAACCATCTCTAACCACCTCTAACCATCTCTAACCATCTCTAACCGCCTCTAACCATCTCTAACCGCCTCTAACCATCTCTAACCACCTCTAACCGCCTCTAACCATCTCTAACCATCTCTAACCACCTCTAACCATCTCTAACCATCTCTAACCGCCTCTAACCATCTCTAACCACCTCTAACCATCTCTAACCGCCTCTAACCATCTCTAACCACCTCTAACCTGTTTCACAACCGAGTCTTCAACAGAGCTGACCCATTTCACTTTATATTGGAAACAATAAATAAATAATTAACTATCAATACGTATAAAAATATTCATAACTTCGTTTCTAATGCTCAAATTAACTTACGCCAAAAAAAAGTATTTCTTAATGACTGAACTTAATAAATGAAGAATCGCTTATAAATACTTTTAACAGTTTTTGCTATTTGAAATTAAAAGGATTATAGGGAGTTGGATGTGACTGGCGTGCCCAAGCTAGCAGACTGTTCTAGATTCAGCATTCATGGAAGTATTAAAACAATGTCCCCACTGAAACCAAACTCTTACCTCAATCAGCAATTCAGCCTTGTCTTAAGGTATTTTTAATATTTTTCCCCAAAATATGACCGAGCCCCTCAAAAATAACATAAGCAATAACATGAGGTATCACACTGTAAAGGTCTCGTTAAGAACAGTAAGCAAGTATTAATAAGTTTTATCTACAACTGATACGAAATATAAACATTTATATCTCTGTTTAGATGCGTAAAAAGTTATTCTTTACGTACTTGTATTTATTGCGCATGCGCGTTTCATAATTCCTCTTTTTTCTGCTCTAGTGCGGTAAAAAAGAAGGATTCTTCACCTTAACGCACGATCAGCGAGTTTGTTTACATTTAACAAAACTAATTTGCTGTTTGTTTGATTAAAGTAACTGTTTATATCGAGTTTTTTTTTTCTGTATTTATTATTTAAATCCAACAATAGTAGATAAAGTACGGTACGCAACTCGTGCGAAAACTGCATTTTGCTTTACTCGTGTGGTTGAACCCTCGCTGTCGCTCGGGTGCAAACTCCACATCCACATCGCATGCAAAATGCTACTTTTCACACTCGACGCGTAATGTACTATTGCGCAAACATTTTGAACGTGTATGGGGGCCTTTAGAATTTTTGAAATCGGAGACCTAAAACTTTTTCGTTCTTCAGAACGATCACATAGCTTCCGTTACCTTCGGTAAGCTCGGAAGCAAAAATGAATATAATTAGACATTGAGTAATTGTTGTGATGTAATTCGTTTACCCCCCCCCCCCTCCCCACCCCCCTCCAGTCTATATCTGAATGAGAAAGTTTCGATTACGTCACAATAAATTGGCTTAGTTTCAATGGATGTTACAAGCGTAACACTATAAAACAAATTTGGCTTGCAATCAGCAAAACGAATTTTGATGAAACACCTTGCTCAATACAAGCCATCTTCACCTCATTAGAGCATCATCAAATTAATCAAAAGTGTATATTAATTATTTTTTAATTAAAAATACAAAGTATGAATATATATATATATATATATATATATATATATTAAATTAAATTTAAATCGAATGTAAAAATTAATTAAATTTAATTGTCAAGTGCTTATTGTGTGTGTTTTAAAAATATATATTTAAATAATATGACAACAAGAGGTCATATTCATTTCAGATTTATAAAATTAAATTTAAATTCATTTACCTCAAAAAATAATTTGGTAAGTCGAGATTTTTTTAAATTCTTTTTAAATTACTTATGGTTTTAGTGAACTGTAGTAGAACATTCTCATTATTGAATTAACTCTCAAACTGTAAATGTTTAATGAAATCTTAATCAAATAAGCAGAATTAAATAAGAATTCATTAATTAATAACTAGGTTTTGCCCCCTACTCTCTTCGGTCGTGAACCCTTTGAAAGGAGGACGCTCCCCAACGAATTCAATGATTAGGGTTCAATGCCCCCCCCCCCCCCGGTCCCAGGACAGCCCTATGTGCATGGGTAGGGCATTACATAGAGCTTATGAATTAAAAAACAATTTGATTTTTTTATGGAATGAATACATTAATGTTTAAATTAATAAATAGAAAAGTACGTCAAACCAACTGTAATTCCCAATACCAATATGCACATTACAGTGTGTCCCAAGATAAAGTATCCGAGAGGAAAACATTTTCTTATTTTTGGGTTTTCGAAAAAAAAGTAATCTATATATATAAAACTAAGAGTGACAGTGACTGATCATCAAAAATTCTCCTACTTCCCATTGACCTAGAGATTTGAAATTTGGTACATAGATAAAGTGTACCATAAATAGGAAAGTGCGGCCATTTTGATTTCGATATGTGTCCGCCATATTGAATTATAGCCGCCATCTTGGATTATTTCATCAGTAATTCTCCTACTTCCCATTGACCTAGAGATTTGAAATTTGGTACATAGGTAGAGTGTACCATAAATAGAAAAGTTCAGGTGTTTTGATTTCGATATATAGCCGCCATTTTGAATTATAGCCGCCATCTTGGATTTTTTCATCAGTAATTCTCCTACTTCCCATTGACCTAGAGATTTGAAATTTGGTACATAGGTAGAGTGTACCAAAACTAGAAAAGTGCGGGTGTTTTGATTTCGATATATAGCCGCCATATTGAATTATAGCCGCCATATTGGATTTTTAAAACACGTGTATATTTTTATGTGTCGTATATCGTTTTAAAGGCCTTGATTAATACTTTAATGTTGTGGTATTTATTTATTTTTAAAATTTTTTGTACGGGTACATTTGTACCGATTTGTACTTTTGGTTCAGGTTAAGAAGGTGAAATAATTTTTTTAAATTTTATTTTTACATTTATTAGAATTCATTAGCCTAAATAATGATCTTATACATGGTTTGATTTTTAAATATATTTTTGGTACCTATGGGTACACGGGTACAAATATGCTTTTAAACACAAAACCTACTTTCATGTATATCGTTGAAAAACTCTTGAATAGGCCTTTTAATGTAGTTATGTAGTGTTTTGTGATATTTTTACTTTTTAGGGGGGTAAAATTGAAAAAAGTCCTTATATAGCTGTTTTTTGACAATGGTTCCTTAGGTTTTGGTTGAAATTTAAAACATTGTTATTATTTTTTACTCTCCTTTTCGAGACGTTTACGAATATACCTCATTTATTTTGTTATCTTCATTTTGACTTTTTCGGGTAAACAAATCACAGGGGTGTGGCTTGACGATTTTTTGGTAAAAAATAAAGTTTGTACTATCTTCATGAAATTTGTCACGCTTATAAAAATGAAAAATACAAGACGAAAGTGCTCTTGGACTTTTTTTTCCAAGACTCTTAGTTTCCGAGAAAAAGCCACTCAAAGTTCATATTTGGCAATTTTTGGGGTTTTCGATTGGCCATTTTTGGGGCTTTAAAAGTGCTAAATGGTAAACTGACGGCATATTCGTAATCTACTCGACGGGGGCTTTAAAAAAACGTATAGTTTGTATGGGGTTGTCGACAACTTTTTTTGCCCAAATTTTCCGGCTCAAAATCTGGGCCCAAAAATAGGGAAATTAATAAAAAATTAAAAATATGAGAAATATTGATTCGATTTGATTTAAAATTTGTATGCATGCCTTATTTAATATTAGGAACTCGGAAAAAAATTAATACTTGAACATATTTGTACACATGTGTACTTTTGGTACATACGGTACCTAATGTGTTATTTTAACTTGAGATTTTATGTTGTGAAACAATGTGTTATTAGTAATGATTTTATTTAGTAAGCTTTATACCATTCAGTGAATTTAATTTGTTTTAATATAATGTTGGTACCTATATGAGGTACATGGGTACAATGATCGAAATGCTCGAAATATATCATATTATATATAATTTTACAGTGCTTGAAAAGTACTTTCATTGTTGTTATGTACACTTTTTCAAAATTTTACATTTTAAGGGGTGTAAAGCATAAAAAACCGTTAATTTATCTGTTTTTCCGAATTGGTTTTTTAGATTATAATTTAAATGGAAAACTAATTAATAATTTTTTACTGCTCTTATCGAGACCTTTACAACAATACCAATTTTGATAATATTCGATGAATGAATAAACCACTGCTGCTGCTCAGCAGAGTAAGGATTTTTTATTCGATATACTGCTGCGCATTTGATTTGTTTTGATTTTTTTTTTAGTTCCGTGAATTGTTGGTTGAGTTAGTCTAATTGTAGCCGTTACTCTTGGCGACAAGCTTTCTACATCAGTTTTCTGGTGTTTAATTTGACATAATATGACCAACCAATGAGGGAAGACTTTGAGAAAGGCTTGGGTTTGTCTTTGTGGGGGGGTGCATTGTTTTGTTTATTTTTGACACATTTTGACAGTTTTTGATACGGCGCGGCAATAAAAGAATAAAGTGTATAGAAAAATAAAAATATAAATTAATCAAATATAGATATATGTATAAAATTACAAGATAAAAAGAACTTTATATATACTACGTTTTTTAATTCAATTAATTTATCTTCATATTCAATTATTTATCTTCTTTGTTTAATTGGTTTACTTTTTCTTTTTCGCTGTCATTCACTGTTTACCTCTTAATAAAAAATCTTAAATTTGAAATCTGTCAAAATGAAGGATTGTAAATATTTGGGATATGACAAAACAAATAAAATAACTTGCGGATTTTTTCCGAACAGACTTTCCATGAAGCAAATTTGCTGAAAAATAATTAAATTCTGCTGAAAAATTACTAAAAGCATTAAAATATTGTTTGTGCCATGCCCTAAGGAACTTCATTTAGAAACTAAACTTCAAACGCATTCTAGCGGTGAACTAACAAACTAAGACATACAAAACTTTTACCAACAACAGTTTTATGAGTTAAGATTTCATTTCTGATGCAATAATATTATTAAATAAAAAAAAAATTACACTGTTAAACAAAATACATTATCCACATAGTTAGTGCCAAGTAAATATGTAGGAAATATAAAAACTTATGGTTAAATTCATTTATAATGAAAAATATATTTTATATAAAAAAAAGCAGGTCATATATTTAATTGAGATAAAATGTTTAAAAATAAGCAATAAAAAATAATATAAACTAATTGCACTAAAATACAAAATTATTTAATAAATAAGATATACTACTTATATTGTTTTAATTATTTTTTACACCTAGCGCCAACTTCTAGACGAATAAGGCACGCGAAGCGTGCCAATTCGGCTAGTTCTTTATAAAAACTCCTGCTTGTTCTTAAACCTCTAAAAATGCTAAAATTTTCTTGATTTTGTGTACAGGGTGTTCTGTTTTTTGAAAAGTGACCAAGAGTAAAAAAGTACCCTTATTTTTGGTGGTATCGAAAAATATTATTTAGAAAAGTGGTTCAGAATTGCAAAAAAAAGTATATATATTAAATATTATTTTATTTTATGAAAACCAAATAAATTACTTATAAATCAAATAATAAGCTAATGTAATAATAATAATAATAAAAAAATAAAAATATTACAACAAGTAATTGATAATTCTAATCTTAATTTTATTTTATCTATTTAAGTATCACAAAAAAATCAACAGAGTTGATAAATAAAATTAAACAAATGGTCATTCAAATGTATTGCCACCTACATCTGCGCAAATTTCCATTCAATTTATGAATTCTATACAAGCCTTGTAAACTTGCTCAAGGGGAATATTGTCAGTGACCAGTTTAATTAACCAGTTTCCTTTAACTCTTCCAAGCTATTATCCACTTGTTTCTTATCACACTTGTTTATTATAAAAATGCAAAGAGAACTATTAGTTGTTGTTAGCGTATTATTTAGAAAACAAACTGTTAGGTAAACTCAATGGTGCAGGGGGGACCATATTTATCCATAGGTTGGAAGAATAAATTGCGCTGGTTCAAACATGGAAAAAGATTGTTTGCTTAAAAGGGTTCTTGAATGAAAAATAAATTTAAAAGAAAACCAAAGGACCGTGTATTTTAAAATAATATAAAAATCTTGGAATAATAAAAAAACAATAAATGAAAATAATCTTATCTAGAGGTAGTCGGTGATGAACCGATGTGATGTGGTGTGTTGTATGGCCAAGCTGGGTTGTAAGGCACAGCTGGGTTGTATGGTAAAGCTGGGTTGTATGGCAAAGCTAGGTTGTATGGCAAAGCTGGGTCGTATGGCGTAAAGTAGGTGTATCTCATACAAGAGATGTATAATTAAATCTGCCTGTTCGGCTGGTTACGGCATCAATCCCAGATAAGTGCACGTTGAGTGCGTAGGTGGCTAGATGCATGGACTAGCCACTAATTGAATAAGGTGAGTGCGACACTGACAGTTCAGCTGCTCGTAGTACACTGGCTAGGGGGGAGGGGGGCTCCATCCTCCTAGACGAGATTGTGTGGCGAATGCACATCGGACTTGGACCCTAGATAAGATTAATTAAACCTCTAGACAAAGAATAATCCTCCTAAAAACTGACTCTAAATAAAATAAATAAACATAATGATAAATAACGCGAAACATTTATTTCGGGTATTGTTTTGTCCCAACACAAACTAAAATTTAATATTTTATATTTAAATCAAATTATAATTATTATTAACAACGGGAAACAGACAGAATAAAATAGACTCCAGCGCGGGGATTTGAACCACCGGCCTCTATATTTCCAGTATAGCGCTCTAACCAACTAAGCTACGCAGGAGAATGAATTTCTCTGACGTTAATGATACCTTGACCCGAATTTAAAGCTTTCAATTTTTCCACAAGTCTATGAGAAGTCAACATTAATGACAAAGAACTCGACCGAGAAATAACGCTTATAATTATAAAGTACCCAATTAGTACCTGTACCTCGTACAATCAATTAGAAATTCATATTTTACGATTTTGGTAGTATTCATACTACGGAACGATTAAATTTTAATTTAAATCAAATTATAATTATTATTAACAACGGGAAACAGACAGAGAAAAATAGACTCCAGCGCGGGGATAGCTTAGTTGGTTAGAGCGCTATACTGGAAATATAGAGGCCGGTGGTTCAAATCCCCGCGTTGAAGTCTATTTTTCTCTGTCTGTTTCCCGTTGTTAATAATAATTATAATTTGATTTAAATTAAAATTTAATCGTTCCGTAGTATGAATACTACCAAAATCGTAAAATATGAATTTAAAATTTAATAATTCATAAAATAAAATAATATTTATGCGTTTTTTTTGCAATTCTGAACCACTTTTCTAAATAATATTTTTCGATACCATCAAAAATAAGGGTAGTTTTTTACTCTTGGTCACTTTTCAAAAAACAGAACACCCTGTACACAAAATCAAGAAAATTTTATCATTTTTAGAGGTTTAAGAACAAGCAGGAGTTTTTATAAAGAATGACTTTTTTTCGAAAACCCAAAAATAAGAAAAATTTTCCTCTCGGATACTCTTTCTTGGGACACACTGTATATTATATACGACATTATCGCGCCATGTTCTCCATTTTTCTTATAAAAATAATAATATTAGCCCATATTCGACTAATTTTTTTTTTTTAAATTTTATTTGTTTAGATTTTGGAAATGTTATGTTGAATGGACTGTCAGACTTTATTACCAGTCTATGTTTATTGAATCCATCAGCAAAGTGCTTCGTGGAAATTATCTTCACTGAATAAATGAATCCCATTGTAAACTAACTAATATCATTTATAATTTGATTAATTGTATAATTAGCTATTATAAATTGGTAAGTAAAATATCGCTTAAAACTAAATTAAATAATTCACAAAAAAGATATGTATATATATAATTAAAAAACAAAACACGCTTTAAAATTTTTCATGACAGCCGTGTTATAAAAATAATATATTTAAAAAAAAAAAAAAATAAAATAAATAATAACTATTGTGATGTAGATTTTGGTGTTCTTGATTAATCACATGTTAGTCTGCAACGGTTTCAGCTTTTTTTGGTAATAGGAAAAACCGATAAAAAATTGTTGCCCCACAAAGCAAGTCAAGTTAAAATAAAAGCTTCTAATAATAATAATAATAATAATAATAATAATAATAGTATACAAAGCTGATAAATCTATGTAAGTAATAGTATCGACAAATAAATGTTTTTTAAAAATAAAATTTAAAAATTAAAATGTATTTTATCACATTTGTATATATTTTAATTAAGTGATAAAATGTAAGCGCCCCCTCTATACTTGGATTATATTGAGCTAGATTACGTTTATTCATTTTTAATTAGCTTTAATAGATTTTAAGTAAAATATATATTGTTTTACCGATGATTGATAAAACGGAAATTTCTAGTAAATTGTTAAAAATAATAAAATTGGAAAGATACGATCATTTTGAGAATTTTGTAGAATCGTTGTCGAGGGAACAATTCGATATAGTAGTGAGAAATTGTCGATTTCTTTGTCGCTCGATCGAATGTGGACAAAATGAAATTTCAAATTTCCTGTTGGACAAAGGTACGAAAATGGACTGTTTGTACAAAGGTACGACGCCGTTACATCTGGCCTGCGAGTACGGAGACGTTCAAATAGTCACAAGACTCGTGCAAATTAAATCTAACGTCAATATAAAAGACGCGTGCGGTAAAACTCCCTTGTTTTACGCTACGGACTTAAATAGAATTGAAAAGTGCACGAGGAGAAACCAAAATCCAAACGGTTTAAATGAAATAAGTGAGAAACTGACTAAATTATTACTGGAAAGCGGTGCTTTTATTAACATCGTGGGCGCCAACACGTCCCCTCTGGTAGTCGCTATAGAGAGTCGAAATTTCACCGTCGTCAAATATCTGTTAAAATATAAATTGCAGTTGAATAGAAAATTCAAATACGGAAAACAAATAGTTCATTTTGCAGCGGAACACTGCGATTTAGATACTTTTAAAATCCTCGTTAACCACGGATTAAATATTAACGAGATCGATTACAATGGTAAGACGGCTTTACACTACGCCGCTTGTAACGGAAATAAACAAGTCGTCGAATATTTAGTCGCCTTTAAAGATTTGATAAACGTGTGCGATAAATTATTAAAGACACCTTTGTATTGTGCGGTAGAAAACAACCAAGTGGAAATAGTGGAAATTCTACTACGCTGCGGAGCGGACGTCAATATAAAAGACGCGTTCGGTTGGGCGCCTCTCCATTTAGCCTCCAGATGGAAAAACGAACAGATCTTCGACGTCTTGTTAAAATACACGAATGTAAAAGGGTATGAAATCAACGCTACGGAAAACCAAATTAATTTAGAGGATCCGGACTGTACGGGATCTAACGCTTTGCACCACGCCGTGTACAGCGGACGTTTAACCGTCGTTCAAAAATTGTTGGAACTTAACGCGGATATAAACGCGCGCAATAACGAAGGATTGACAGCTCTACATATAGCCGTTAAATCTAAATTGGACGATGTAAAAATGATAAGGCTTTTGTTAGAAAACGATTGTGCCGTCAACTCGAGGTGTATATTGGGCAACACTGCGCTCCACTACGCCGTACCCAATCTAGATATATCGGAGAATACGGTCAATTTAATTTTAGAATACGGAGGAGATCTGAACGCGGTAAATAACCAGAAGATGACGCCCTTACAAATCATTTTTAACTTACCCCGGACTAACTTGTTGAAACGCAACTCGGTTCTCTTACACGCTTTGAAATTATCCGCCTTACATCGGCCCTTCGACAACAAAGTCAAACAGTTAATAGAAAAACAAATTATCATCAAATTTCCCAACTTTAATATAGACTGTCATAAAGAGATATTATCCATGAATCGGATTTTAACGGAGAAAAATATATCGCTAGTTAAAATTTTAACGTTATCGATAGACAAGTTAGTATGTTACTTGAGAAACGACCACGTTATCAAATATTTAGCGGGCGGCTCCTATAAATTCAAATTTCCCATCTACTCCAATTTAATAGAAAGTAGGTTTTCACAGGCCACTAAAAGGAAAAGCAATTTGGATTGTATCGACGATTTTTTTCTATTTTATACCGAAAATAAATTGACATTAGATTGCACTGAAATTATATTTCGATATTTAAATAATAGAGATTTGAAGAATATGAGAAAAAGCATTACCGCTCTTTTGTGACATTTGAACTGACATACTTACTCCTAATTGAGAGTTTCGGGTTATGACATCGTGTAGAGACCTACCAAATAATTATATATATATATTATGTTTTTTTAAATTTTGCATTCTTTAGTCAGGGGTGTCCGCGGGGGGATTGATGAGATTTTTTTTTTTGGGGGGGGGGGGGGGGGATCCAATTTTGGGGTATTTTTCAGAGGGTGGGATTTTTTTTTAAATATTCCAGTGAATCTGGCAGTTTTAGTGGGTTTGCGCCATGGGCCTTGGGGGGGGGGGGGGATGGGCACCCCTGCTTTATTGATTTAATAACATAAAGCATACCCAAAAAATCCACCTCCAACCACCCTATAATGGCTAGTCCTAAAATTATGAAATACTTCTTGCAAATACCTTATTATTTAGCGTTGGGACAACCGACTAGAAAAAACAACCGAATGAATAAGTCGATTCGGGAAAAAACAGTCGATTGAATTCAATCGACTGAAAACAGTCTCATAGGGGGTATAGGATATACGAATAAAGATATAGACCGAGACTGAACCCGCAAGTCGAATGTTTCAATCGAATGGTTTTTTTTTTATATAGGAGTAGTACGGTGGAGGCCGTAAAAGCCTCAGAGCTGAGGGGGGGTGAGAGTGAGAAGGCGCTTGACACTCGTTATCTCGTCCCAAACTACAGCCTGCTACGACATCGTTTTCATTCGAATGAAAAAATATAGACTGAGACTGAATCCAGTCGAATTTTTCATTTGAATGTTTCATTCGGATGTTTTTTGGTTTTGGGTAGGGGAAAGGAACGACGGTGAAGGGCTCAGAGCGGAGGAGGGGTGAGAAGGCACATGACACTCGTTATCTTGTTATACACAAGTCCACATATACACGTCCGAATTACAACTAATACAACTCCAAACTATAGACTGATATCAGTCGAATGAAAACTAGATATCCACAACTGAATGAATGAATATTTTAAAACAACCGTTTAGTCGACTGTTTTCAATCAATTGGTTCCCAACGCTACTTATTATAGTGTGATGTGAATTTCCCGAAAAAAATTTAACTTACCTTGTTCTCATTTACCAATAAAAAATTGTGACCGAAAATCCCCCGGGGGGGGGGATCGAACGAAGGACACTTTAATTTTTTTTATTTTTGGGGCATTCCTCCTAAATTTTTACTTTTCCTCACCCATGATAGGAAAAGTTATGTTTTCACCCAAAAATATTTTTCGAGATTTCAACTGAATTATCCGTGTATGTGTATGTGTATAATTGCGCCCAGGGTATTTAACCTAGAAATTAAAAACATGGCAGAAAAATCTGTCCTTACTTCCAATTGTGCCACCTGGAAAATCAACATTTTCCGCCATCTTGAACCCAGTTTGCTGAGTCAGTCAAAATTTGAAAAAGAAAAAAAAAAAAAAACGATAAGTGGTATGACAAACAAATCCTCCAAATTTAATTTTGATATTGATCGCCATTTTTAAGTTATTGATTTTTGAAACATGGACCGTATCAAATAAGAAACAAATATTAGAAAAACCCGATGAAATTCCATTATGAAGTTTAAAAGTTAGAAGAGATTATAATTATTAATTAGTGCAATACTTTTGTTAAACGTCAAAGTTACGTCTGTAAAAATATCGCCAAAATTAAAATAATTAAATAAATGAAATAAAGTAATTAAACAGGAAAGTTTCAAATGTTAGAGTTGGGCACTTTAGGGGATGAGGAGCCTTACTAGAAGACAAGCACAGCAGTGTATATGGACCCTCGTTTTAGAGTTGGGCACTTTAGGGCATGAGGAGCGTTACAAGAAGACAAGCGCAGGAATGTATATGGACCCTCGTTTTAGAGTTGGGCACTTTAGGGTATGAGGAGCTTTACAAGAAGACAAGCGCAGGAATGTATATGGACCTTCGTTTTAGAGTTGGGCACTTCTAGGAGCGTTACAAGAAGACAAGCGCAGGAATGTATATGGACCCTCGTTTTAGAGTTGGGCACTTTAGGGCATGAGGAGCGTTACAAGAAGACAAGCGCAGGAATGTATATGGACCCTCGTTTTAGAGTTGGGCACTTTAGGGCATGAGGAGCGTTACAAGAAGACAAGCGCAGGAATGTATAAGCACCGCTGTTTTTTGCCAAATGACCCTAATAATAAGAGTGCTACAACTGGTTCTCTCTTCTTTCCTAAAACGTTTTTTATTTTATAATAATCATAATTTTTTTCTAATACTTAATTACCTGGTTTAGTGTTTTTCACAGGGCCGGTTCAAGGGGTTATTTTGGGACATGCGAAATCTAGATTTGGCGCCAATATGTATATCAATAAATTTTAAAAGATAAACCTCACACACACACACATATATATATATATATATATATATATATATATATATATATATATATATATATATATATAAATTTATATCACAATTTTTTTCTTTTTAAAATATATATATATATAAATTTATATATATCACAATTTTTTTCTTTTTAACAAAGTAAATTTGTGCAGCGCAACAAACATGAGGTTACAGAAATAAGTCAACAAAATATTTTCAAAAATATTTTATAATAACTTAAGAATTATTGGGGATTACATTACAGTCATTTTTCTTAAAATTTAAGTACCTCAGGCGAATAGCGTGAATGCTAGGAGGTTCTTCTAAAGTGACGTTGCACAATAATAACTGATTGGTTAATGTGATAATCCAGCACACAAACAAAAAATGTTTTCCTGTCTTTAAATTTAGCCATTACACAGCTCTGACAACAATTGACTTAACAAACCGCTGATACTTACCCAAACCAATGTAAACAAAACTTTATGAGTTTTTCTTTTTAGTGGTACCAACTGAAGTGGTCTTAAAACATATTTATCCAAATATTTTCAATCGAAATCTTTTTCACATTGCTCTAATTCTTTAATGTCATAGAGAAATTTGAAATGTTTGCTGTGGTTTTCCATGTGTTCAAACCTCACTGTCATAGAATTTATAGCAGCGTCGAGGATGACAAAAAAAATGACTTTAAATGATTCCTTCCCAGACTTCAAAGGTTCATCTCTACCCTTGTAAAAAAAAAAATATGTGTGAGGCTCTCACGCATTAGAAGTGAAACTAAAGTTCTAGAATGCATTGCTCTCTTTCATTTTTTGAGGAATTTATTATTTCAGGATTAAGACATGGTTATGGGAAATTTAATTGAAAAACAAATATTGCTACGCTAAGACAACCACATTTATTTCAATAAAAATAAATGTTTGTTTTAATTTGCTGGTCTTTAAATAGATATAATACAATTAATCTGTAAAAATGTTACACTTGGACGAGTCTCGAATTGCAAACTTCGTTACACGATTTCACTATATGAAAAAATTCACTCTACCGCCGCCAAAGAAGTTTCACTTCAAAAATTTTGGTTTTCTCATTCTTTGCCTTACTACAAATTCATCACTGAATTCTGGATTGATTCCCAGGTTTTCTGCCAGTTCTGCTTTGGCCTGCTTTCGGTCTTCTCTTTCTATTTCTGCTTCACATTTGTATGTTAACCAGACAGGCAGAAAGAGCTGACAGTTGGTGTGTATCAGTGTATCTATTGCACTGGTTAACACTGAAACTGGAGTATATCTCTATTGCATTTATTAACACTGTGCACTGTACTATAAGGTTAGGACACAGGACACTTTTTGCTGAGTCACTTCTGAAATACTCACTTTCTGTGTGTCATAAGAAAATAAAATTAAATATGTACCACTTAAAAAAATATACGAAAAATAGAAAAGTGTAAACGAATAGAATAGAGATTTTACGATATTAACAAGCGGGAGGTCTAATTATATAAAACTGACAAAAAATTAAAAATATAGTATGTAAAAAGATTATTAAAATTAATTATTATTAAAAAATTAAGCTTTGATTTAATCTTATCTTTAGATGATTATCTAAGGTAGATAAGAATGCCAGGTGTCCCCTAGTGTCTTTAGACAGTGTTTTTATCACTTTCTATCTGGTAGAAGTCCTACTGTTCTATTACCTTCTCACTTATTTCTCAACTTCTACTCTCTCACTTATTTCCATATCTGCATTTTCATCCCTCTTATCTCCCTTACTACACACCCCTCACCCCTCCGATTTATTTTTTATTTATTTAAAACTCAAAAACAACAGAATGATTTTGCGGTTCCGTCTACAGCTCATACTAATATTTCTGCTGCAATTATTTCTTACTGCTTCCTGTTATTTTTATTTAATATAATATTATAATAAATATAATATTATATTTATTTATTTCACTTTTTTTAAATTTTTAGTTTAAGCTACTTGCAAAAGATTGCTAAACAAAAAATGTATAAGGAATCTGCCGGCTTCGCCGGCGCCTCGTCCTAGGCGGCGCCACATGCGGCCGCATGTCTCGCATGGCCCTTGCGCCGGCCCTGGTTTTTCATTCTATAGTTGTTTTAAGGGTTGTACTCATCATTTGTTTATAATTTGTTAAAAAAATATTTCTGTCTGGCAAAGAATGAAATCTGATCCCTCTTCCTTTGCAAATAAATTTATTTATAAAAAAATAATCATTATTACTACTATTATTACTATTAGAAGCTTTTATGTGTGGGAAAACTAGTTTTGGCTGGGATAACGACTTAAATGGTTAGATTGGTATATAAATGGACATTTTAGAATATTCATTACACGTGCGTAATGTTGCTGTTGTCATACTCGAATTGTCGGTTTATTTTTATAATAAAAACAAACCATTATTTATTTATTGTGCTAAATTTATTGATAATTTTTTTAAAATTCTGTATAACATATATGTATATATTTTAATTCCATTTTATTCATTAATTATACATAATAAGTTTTATTTTTTGTATTAATGTAAAAAAATAAATATATTTTTATAACCTCTATATTTATTTATTTTTTTGTATTTCTGGGCATGTCCGTGACCATTTGTCTTTATCCATGGATTCTAAAGAATTTTTAACTATCGATAGAACATCGCAAGACTTTCCTGAGTGTGGTCCACATAGGGACCACAAAACATTTAGAAAAAAAAAAAATGCTTGCATACGAGTGTGCAAGACAGTGAGACATTTTCATGTAACTTTTTGGTGTCGTTTTTTAGTATTAGTTAGGTAGTACTAGTGTTAGGTAGACTAGTAGTAGGTAGTTTGATAAGGTTAAAGTGTAGTGGAAGAGCGCTGGGCTATAGAGCTAGAGTGGGGGAGATCCGAAAGTAGCCAAACTACATGTCGCGTCCTCGGTTACCTTTGAGTTAGTTTTTTTCCTCTAGCCTAGTTCAACGTCTAGTGCAACACTACCTCCTGCGACTACCTACTTCCCTGGTACCAGTGGAACTCTTTTCGACTTTCCTTGCCCTGCGAAGCGCGGTAGGGGAAAGGCCCTACAGCTGGAGACGGGATTGCACCACCTCCTATAGCTTTTTAACTCCCTGTAACATTTTTCTGAGTTTTTAGGTAACGTAAGACTTTTTGAGGTATGTTCCATAGCCCAAACATGAAAATGTCAAAAGGTGAATTTGATATACCCGGGCATTACAGGGTGTCACATTTCAGAAGGGTAACAGAGTGGTTCTTTTAAGATGATTGCTTTCTGAACTGGGCTTACTGATTAAAGTGGTATTGGCAGGCACTTTCCCAAGAGATAACACAATAATTTAATATGGAATCTACTTGTGATGAATTATTATTAGTAAGGTATAATATTTTGATGGTAGATTTGTTAGCAAATTCACCCGTGTTCAACCATCCAGTTTGTTGGGGCGCTCATCTACTTTGTATAAATAAAAAATATACGAATCAATCGTGTAACTATTATATTAATATTGCAATATAAAATTATTGTGTTTTCATCAGATTATTTTTATTTATTTTAATTCACATATTTGAGCAAAACTATATCTGACCAAAAACCACTTGTGTGGTAAAAAAAAATACCCCGCCAAGTCTGTGGTTAAAAAAATGTTATGAAATCAACTATCTGTCCTGCCAAGTGATGTTGGCACTTTCTCCTGACCCAACACTGTCAACTTAGATACTTATCAGCTTCTTCTCCTTGGCAGTGTGCCTTGCCATTTCCTGAAACTGGAATTTTAATATTCTTCTAACACCAATACAATTACTTGTTTCACCTTCATGTTTGCCACATGAGGTTTGTGTGGAAAGATAGTTGTTCACCTCATAGTCTTAGTTCTAGACAACTAGTTCTAATACATGCAGGCACATATTGGAGAGGAAAGCTTTTAACAGTGACAGAATTGTTGACAGTGAGTTGTTGACAGAACAAGACCGAGTGAACAGTGTTGTTTTTAACAGTGTGTTGTTCGGCTTTCTAAATATTCGGAGAGTTGGTTACATTTAGTTTACAAGATTAGGAGACAGATTAACCAACAGAATTATTAACTTATCAATAAATAGTTAATTAATTAATTAGATATTAACTGATTATGGTATGGTCGTCAGAAATAAATAATCTGTGCAAGTTTCAGCTTGCTAGTAGTCAGGAGTTAGGGCAACAGTGTTTTTATTAGGGTATGTAGGCAAAACCAAGGACCCTTATATTTTCCTGCGTGTGTCTGTCCGTCCATCCTCTCACGGCTATACCTTTCGTCCGATCACTTTGAAATGTGGCATGTATGTGTCTTGTACCTACCCACATATTTTATAAATATAGCGACTTAAAAAAAATATTTTTTTTCGTGGTAGGCTGTGAAATAGTAACTTTAGAGCCTAAAAAACATAGCTAAAATCCATTTTTTCATTACGTGGACTTAAAAAATCTTTTCATTACTCCTAGCTGTAAAGAAAAAATCTTTTAGTTCCTAGGAACTAAAAGATTTTTTCTTTACAGCGGGTAGTTATCAAAACTTCCGTTAGTATCGCTGCAGTCTTTGTAGAAATGCTTCTAGTACGATTAAAATCCGCTAGATGTCAATGCGTTTTATTTATCTTTTCTTATAGTGTAACCTCTTTTTAAGGTTTCTTTTTTTAAGTCTTAAGTATGTACTAATATTTGTTATTATTATATATTGATTAGTGATTAATATTTAATGTTTTTTCATTGTCTGCTACCTCGGAAAAAATAGCATATGCTACGCGACTGTGAAGTGTTTTTTCTCACAGCCTACAAACCCGCCTGTAAACTCACTTCACAGCCTAGTAACATAATATACTATTCATAAAAATTAGGGTAAAAAACTTAAGGGTTTATTTATTTATTTATTTTTTTTTGACACCGTGAGGGGTATCATATGAAAGGGTACGTCAAGCTGATAACAAAAATATATAATTCTTTGGATATAACTTTGATAGGGCGAGTGTAGGCAAGTTTGAAGTGGGTGTGAAACGTGTACCCCCCCCTCTATCTCGCTTAAGTGAAGAGCAAAATATCTGAAAAAATTCCTGAACATTCTTCGACCAAAAGTAAAGATACCACTTTTTGGAAATTTTGAAAAAAATATTATTTTATTTTTTATTGACAAAATACGTTTTTTTATAATTATGGTCTTTTCGATGTATTTATATGGTTGTAGTCCGGTTCAGTGGCAAAAAAATACTTTATCAGAGTGTGTTTTGAGAATATCAGACCCTTAGAATGGTTCAAAATAAGCTTTATAGCATTTTAAAAAAACACTGTTTATACACTATACAGTTTAACAATACAGTTTAACAGTATATAGTGTGGCCTACGGACCCTCGCTGTGTGCTGACTAGCACACACTTGACCTGTTTATTATTTTTTTTTTTTTAGCAGCTTATTCTTTGAGTGCGCCAAAAAATAAACTCTTACACAAAATTCTAGCTTGACATTAGTAAGTGACTCTTACACACTACACACACCTATCTTCAGGATTATTAGGGGATCTTGAAATATGTTAATCCATCAAAATCTCAAAGTGGAATTTCGGAGCCATCACA